>JBAMCM010000069.1:0-15354 GCA_037075145.1 Scaptodrosophila latifasciaeformis
CATCTATGAGAATGAGGTGTTCATACAGACGGACAGACAGACAGACAGACGGACATGGCTAGATCGATTTCTCTAGTCACTCTGATCATACTTTAGGTAACTTTGGGGGGTCTACGACGTCTCCTTCTCTATGTTACATACAGGGTATAATAAAATCAGTTCAGTTCTTCCTTACAAGAAGACCATTACTCCCATTTTCTTTCAGTGCAGTTCTTATGAATGTCTTAAAATTGTAGTCTTGTTAGAGTCGATTGCAAAAAGCACCTAACAGAATGAATTTTTCATCCATTTGTGTCAAGATCAATAATGGATTTACGACCAGGTATAGTAGGCACTACCTCAGCTGCAGCGGCAAATTCTGAGATTATTATACTCTTTTAGCAAAAAAAGGGTATATTCATTTTGATCTGATGTTAGTAACGCACAAAACCAAATATCGTAAACCCACAAAAGTTACATCTAGAATATTTAGAATCACTAGAGGAGTCGATATATCCATGTCCGTCTTTCTTTACTCTTTTAGTTTTAAAGCTATTTTGCTCAAGCTTGGTATATAGCCTTCTTTTTTACCTAGGTAGTACACTTATTTGAACCGACCGCATCGGATAGTATATCTTATAGCTGTCATACGAACTTAAATCGGTTTAGGGAATAAATCGGACATTCATTAGCTGAAGTCTTCAAAAATCGGCAAACACGTTTTTTTACATAAATATAAGCGTTTAGTCTGAATTTTATTAAAATCGGACTACTATATCATATAGTTGTCATACAAATTGAAATTGGCCCTATTAACTGACCAACCCCGTTCATGTGATTTACGGCAGAAACAACTCCGAAAAGAGTCTAATCTTCGGCACGTTCGAAAATAACGTTGCAATTTTTATACCCTGTACCTAAAAAGGTACAACGGTATACTAATTTTGTGCAAATGTATGTAACATAGAGAAGGAGACGTCGGTGACCCCCCAAAGTTACCCACAATATGATCAGGGTGACTAGAGAAATTGATATAGCCATGTCCGTCCGTCTGTCCGTCTGTCCGTCCGTCCGTGTGAACGCCTAGATCTTAGAGACTATAAGAGCTAGGATAACCAATCTTGGGATTCGGACTTCTTATGTATGTACGCTGGTCAAGTTTATTTTTTTTTCTCCTCCCGCCCCCCCCCCTTCCACCCCAACATTTTTTCAAAGCCATATAATGTCTAAACCTTTTGGATTTAAGTATTAGTTGCTTCTAAAAAGATATTAGGAATCTAAAAATTTTTCGATTGATATCAAACATGACTAAAATTGGACCATACTTACACGAGATATACAAAAAACAAATTTTGAGGGTCAAGATTTTAATTCCCCTTGCCTAACTGGCAAACTGCCGAATAAGCAGTCCGATAGAAGGCGTGCTTGCAACATTGTGAACAATGTGTTTTTGGATTCAAAGGAATATTAAGATTGAGGTTTTATGCAGACATTATGTGCATTATGTGAATGCAGGTGACCAGGGTTACCACCCGACTAGGGTTGCCACCTTTTTTTTAATTCCGTCTACTAGGTACAGGGTATCCCAAACTCGGCCGCGCCCGAGTTTAACGTTCGGCTTCATTTTATTTATTTTAGTTATTGCTTACTTATTTTTATATCCTGTAACTGATAAACTGCGCGTGGATGTATCACCCAGAAGGTGACGTTGGAGACTCCTCAAATTACCCACAATAGTAACAACGGATGACTAGAAAAATCGATCTTCCCATATCCGTCTGTATGAACGCAAGGATTTCGAAAACTACTTATTTCTATTTTATTTGATGATCTTCGGTAAAACATCACCATAAAGACCGAGTGACAGAAAAACAAAAATAATTTAATTTTGTTTTGATTTAATTTTGTAATTTATGTATTTTTAATAAATATTATTTATTTTTAACTTTAATTTGAAAATTGATTAAAGCGATAGCTAGCTCATATGTCAATATTTGTCTTAGCATCCTAGTTTTGTAAATAAATTTAGTTCAATATAAAACTTCCAATTACCAAATTCAAATTTTCTCTATGAATAACATACATTACACAAACAAATCAAAGTAATCTGTAAATCAAAAACCATTGCTTCGAAATTCAGAGACTATCACACTATTATTTTTGTCAAAATTTTTGTTGAATTTTTGAATACGAAAACTATAAATTTTATTGTACGATGTCTTTTGGGAAAAAGAAGAATATGGTAAGTATATAAAACTATTGAAATATTTGAATATTTAAGGCTCGTTTTTAAAGTTTAATTTCAACAACTGTGAAATGTATCCTCGCATGCGAGCTACTGAGTTCTATCGAACTATACAGCCTAGGCCTTCCATACAAAGCCGCAAGGCCGAACATCCCAAAGACAAATTATGTTCTCAACAAGTGGTGATTATTAATGCTGTGAGGGGTGAACGTATCCAACCATCTCAGAACTCTGATAGTCGTATCATGAGAGACAGTTATTTTTCTTAAATTATAAAGCATTTAGATTTATTTATTTTTATTTGTGCATGCATGCTTTCTAAATTTTAAAACCAGTTTTAATACACAGAGAGTATAAAATAAAATGAAGCCGAGCATAAATCTCGGGCGTGTCCTGGTAGTCGGAATTGAAAAAGAAAATGTGATAACCCTAGTCGGCCGGTTTTCTTGGTCTACATTTAGATAAAACCTCTATTCTTAATATTTCTTAAAATTGAACAACATAAAATTCATCAGCATGTGGCGGTCTCGTTCAAGACGCCATCTAAAGTCAACATAAATATCGATCAGGCCTCGAATCTTGCAGAAAATACAGCTCTGAAAATAGTCGAGTGAGAGAGTCGGACTCGAATCAAATCAAATCTGTTTATCAAGGTATACACAATTCGGTCCCACCCGCCAAGCCGCCAAGAAAGAATTCATAGTCTTTATAATTGTTGAAATGGCAACTCAGCACTTTGATTTGGACAGGATGTCGATTGCCACATTTCCATAATATGCCGAATAAGCACTTTTGCGGATACATGTTGATAACATTTTTGTATACATTTAGCTTAGCTTAAGTTTAAGAAATAATGTATAGATCAGTTCAGTTTTGGAACAGAAAAGAAAACGTTCGAGTAGTTATTTTATTATTTGAATCTCTGAAATATTCATTGGCACAAAATCCCTGGAACGATACCCAACAGCAAGGACATTGGCAACAAGGACAACTGTAACCTGGACTGCTGAAACTGGACCACCTGTATCTGGCGCAGTCGATCTACGAACGCAACTACACTCCCAAGGTGTGTTGGTGTTGTGCAAGTTAAGTCAAGAAATAAGTACATATTCAAAAAAAAAAATAAATAAATAAGAAAAAAAAAAAAAATACAAATGAAAATAAAATAAAATAGGTAACAAAAATTAAATAAAAGCTATACCGCAAGAGCAAGAGTTCGATGGGGCCGTTTGGCCACAACAACATGTTCGATGTGACGTGCAAATGGCAAAGTGGTTGGCATGGTTAACTGACAACCGCTGGTTGCATTTCAGTCTGGACGCGAACCACTCAATGTTGAACGGGTCACTGAAACACGTAAAAAGAAAGGAGACAAAGGGAAAAAAATTCGGAACGTTAAACTCGGGCGCAGCCGAGTTTTAGATATCCTGTACCTGTAGGGAGCGTAAGTATTTTCTATAATCTGAGTTTCTGTCCGATTAGCCCTATGGGATATATGATAGAGCCATCTGATTTCAATAAAATTTTTTGCTTAATTTTGTTGCGATTGGTTCATAAATAACCCGTTTTCTGACAAAAAAAAAAAAAAACACAGAAATAAAGAAATGATGACATTAAAACGATTTTTGCACTTTCGATCGGCCCTATGGGAGCTATATGATATAGTAGTCCGATCAGATCGAAACTTCTCATCCTTATTGGAAACACATAAGAACTGCCAATTTTCGTAATAATATGATAACAAACAAAAATGTTATGGCCTCTAAACTTTTTACTTTTTTTGAGGTTGTTGTGTTTTTATGCTTTTTATTCCGAACCTAAATCGGATATCGAAAAAATTTAATAAACTTGATCTAACCTGCAGAACAAATGATTATCAGCAACAAACCGGAACTCTCTAGGCCTTACCATCTATGAGAATGAGGTGTTCATACAGACGGACAGACGGACATGGCTAGATAGATTTCTCTAGTCACTCTGATCATACTTTAGATAACTTTGGGGGGTCTCCAACATCTCCTTCTCTATGTTACATACAGGGTATAATAAAATCAGTTCGGTTCTTCCTTACAAGAAGACCACTACTCCCATTTTATTTCAGTGCAGTTCTTATGAATGTCTTAAAATTGTAGTCTTGTTAGAGTCAATTGCAAAAAGCACCTAACAGAATGAATTTTTCATCCATTTGTGTCTAGATCAATAATGGATTTACGACCAGGAATAGTAGGCACTACCTCAGCTGCAGCGGCAAATTCTGAGATTATTATACTCTTTTAGCAAAAAAAGGGTATATTCATTTTGCTCTGATGTTGGTAACGCACAGAACCAAATATCGTAGACCCACAAAAGTTACATCTAGAATATTTAGAATCACTAGAGAAGTCGATATATCCATGTCCGTCTTTCTTTACTCTTTTAGTTTTAAAGCTATTTTGCTGAAGCTTGGTATATAGCCTTCTTTTTTACCTAGGTAGTACACTTATTTGAACCGACCGAATCGGATAGTATATCTTATAGCTGTCATACGAACTTAAATCGGTTTAGGGAATAAATCGGACATTCATTAGCTGATCTCTTTAAAAATCGGCAAAGACGTTTTTTTTTTACATAAATATATGCGTTTAGTCTGAATTTTATTAAAATCGGACTATTATATCATATAGCTGTCATACAAATCGAAATCGGCCCTATTAACTGACCAACCCCGTTCATGTGATTTACGGCAGAAACAACTCCGAAAAGACTCTGTAATCTTCGGCACGTTCGAAAATAACGTTGCAATTTTTTTTATTTATTTAAATTATTCTGTACTTGTTTTTATATCCTGTAACTGAAAAACTGCGCGTGGATGTATCGCCCAGAAGGTGACGTTGGAGACCCCTCAAATTACCCACAATAGTAACAACGGATGACTAGAAAAATCGATCTTCCCATATCCGTCTGTATAAACGCAAGGATTTCGAAAACTACTTATTTCTATTTTATTTGATGATCTTCGGTAAACCATTTAATCACCATAAAGACCGAGTGACAAAGAAACAAAAATAAATTAATTTTATTTTGATTTAATTTTGTAATTTATGTATTTTTAATAAATATTATTTATTTTTAACTTTAATTTGAAAATTGATTAAAGCGATAGCTAGCTCATATGTTAATATTTGTCTAAGCATCCTAGTTTTGTAAATAAATTTAGTTCAATATAAAACTTCCATTTACCAAATTCAAATTTTCTCTATGAATAACATACATTACACAAACAAATCAAAGTATTCTGTAAATTAAAAACCATTGCTTCGAAATTCAGAGACTATCACACTATTATTTTTGTCAAAATTTTTGTTGAATTTTTGAATACGAAAACTATAAATTTTATTGTACGATGTTTTTTGGGAAAAAGAAGAATATGGTAAGTATATAAAACTATTGAAATATTTGAATATTTAAGGCTCGTTTTTAAAGTTTAATTTCAACAACTGTGAAATGTATCCTCGCATGCGAGCTACTGAGTTCTATCGAACTATACAGCCTAGGCCTTCCATACAAAGCCGCAAGGTTGAACATCCCAAAGACAAATTATGTTCTCAACAAGTGGTGATTATTAATGCTGTGAGGGGTGAACGTATCCAACCATCTCAGAACTCTGATAGTCGTATCATGAGAGACAGTTATTTTTCTTAAATTATAAAGCATTTAGATTTATTTATTTTTATTTGTGCATGCGTGCTTTCTAAATTTTAAAACCAGTTTTAATACACAGAGAGTATAAATAAAATGAAGCCGAGCATAAAACTCGGGCGTGTCCTGGTAGTCGGAATTGAAAAGGAAAATGTGATAACCCTAGTCGGCCGGTTTTCTTGGTCTACATTTAGATAAAACCTCTATTCTTAATATTTCTTAAAATTGAACAACATAAAATTCATCAGCATGTGGCGGTCTCGTTCAAGACGCCATCTAAAGTCAACGTAAATATCGATCAGGCCTCGAGTCATGCAGAAAATACAGCTCTGAAAATAGTCGAGTGAAAGAGTCGGACTCGAATCAAATCAAATCTGTTTATCAAGGTATACACAATTCGGTCCCACCCGCCAAGCCGCCAAGAAAGAATTCATAGTCTTTATAATTGTTGAAATGGCAACTCAGCACTTTGATTTGGACAGGATGTCGATTGCCACATTTCTATAATATGCCTGTTACGACAGAGTTGGCAGCGCCGTCAGCGGCACCCAGCCTGCCATAGTGTCAAGCCCTCGTAATCGCTCGCAGCCCTGCCGTGATCGATAAAGACTCGATAATTAAATAAAAAAGCACGCCTTAAGTTAACCCTTTTGTTAAGAAAGGTCTTTTCGAATTTGTGAGCCGACGGGAGCGGACTTAAAGTAAGATATTATAACATAAGTCTTTATATATCCAATAAAAAAAATATATCCGCAGGAATTTAAAGTACTGCCTACCACAAACACAATTGCGGAGCTGTGTTTCAATACGGGTGGTACTGCATACTTCGAAACCCCGCAACATTTCTTTAAATTCTTTAACCTTAAAATGATGTCTCCAAAGACACATGGATCGAGTAGCATCCGAACTTCACCTCACAACTGCATTGCCTGTTCCGACGAGGATGATGAAACAATGCAGAGCTGCACCGGCAGCTTATGTATTGTGAGATGTCATGAAAGGTGTACTGCGATCAGGAAAGAAGGAGCCATGTGGTACTGCGAAGTATGTATCAATGCGGCTGAATCAGGAAAAGGAAAAGTGCAAGACTCAGTGCTCAAAGCTAAGCCAAGCATCGAGGACCAGGACGTTGTAAAGGATTGGGCAAAAAATAGTAAAGTGTTGCCAATCTCAACGGACAACGAGCGCCTGCGAGCTCAGTTGCAGCTACTAGAAGAAGAAGAGTACATCTTGCAAAGAAGGCAAACACTACTCGAGAAACGAATGGAATTGCTCGGGTTAATGTTAGAAGGACGAAACGTGCGGCACGCGCACAACTATAGGAACCACGTGTTCGATCCACCAGAAGAGGTGCATGAAAAGCTTTCAGATAAGGCTCCTCGGGCATCCAGCACGTGTGCAATCGCAGATGGGACGCAACAAAGATCAGTTCTAGGTGGCTGGGATACGGAATTAGAGAAAAGAATTGCCGATTCACGGAACTCTAGACGAGGACAGTTTGCGACAAATTGCGAGGTCTCGCAGCACCGAGACAATTCAGAGAGAAATAGGCAACTCCTTTCGGCGGAGCATTTGGCAGCAAGAAATGGTATCGTGGCTGAGCTACCAAAGTTTACTGGAAGGCCGGAGGACTGGGCTCTATTTCTGGCAAGTTTTAATCAATCAACGGATCTGTGCAGGTTCTCTGATGCCGAGAATCTAATGCAGCTGCGACACGCATTGGATGGGCAGGCCAAAAATGCAGTGAAAAGCCTGCTGCTACACGCCGACTGTGTGCCGACGATAATATCAACGCTAAAGATGAGGTTCGGCAGACCGGAATTGATTATAGATATTTTGCTTACTCAAATAAAGGAGTTTGCACCGATAAGGGACAATAGATTGGAGAATCTCGTGGACTTTGCAGTAGAAGTCCAAACGTATGCGCAACGATGAAAGCCAGTAATATGGACAACTACCTCAACAATCCTGAATTAGAACGGGAGTTGGTTGCGACGCTACCAGGTATGCTGCAGACCTTTTGGGGCATACATAAAATGAAGCTTGGTGAACATTCACTTGTCGAGTTTAATGAGTGGCTGTTCGAGGTGGCACAGGGTGCCAATAGTGTGATGGTTCCCAGTCCATGGCATGGAAATAGAAAACGAGGAGTGGTAAATACGCACTTCGACAATCTAAAGGCAATGCAGTGCATAGTATGCCACGGGATGTGCCCATCAACTGGAGAGTGTGAAGCGTTTAAAAATAGGAGCTTTGCTGGAGATGTCTAGGACCGCACAAGAAAAGAGATTGTCGGAGTAATAAGCATTGCGGCTTTATGGGCTGCAAAGAGGATCACCACTCACTTATACATCAGGATGGTACGGTTGTAAGGGACAGTTGCAATGCCCATCAACAATACCAATCGTCCGTATTATTACGAATGTTGCCAGTCACACTGTATGGCGATAAAAAAGTGGTTGAAACATTCGCATTCATCGACGATGGTTCATCAATCACGCTGATAGAAGAGCACCTGCTACACGAATTAGGAGTACGAGGAAGTCACCAACCAATCTGCATGCAGTGGACCGCTGGAATGCATCGTACTGAGGAAGAGTCGGTGAAAGCAGATTTACAGATATCCGGGATAGGCAGCTCACGAGTCCATGCCTTGCGCGGAGTACACTCAGTGAAAAGTCTTGGTCTGCCATTACAGACGTTTAACGCGGAAGCCATGCAAAAGAAATACAAGCATCTGCGCTCACTGCCACTGACAAGTTATTCGAAAGCAGTACCCCGATTACTGATCGGGCTAAACAATTGTGGCCTTGGTGATGAAGTATCACTCATTTCACATATGTGGCTGCCAAGAGACAGTAGATAACGAAGTTCTACAACTATTAAAGCAACACATCTGGAATGAACAAAGAGATCTAGGCTTCGGTCAGGAGCAAGCATCACCATCTGAGGAGGATAAACGTGCACAGCAACAACTGGAGGCGAGCACAAAACGCATTGGAGATCGGTTCGAGACCGGACTTCTATGGAGATACAAAGATCATAATTTGCCCGACAGTCTCCCAACTGCATTAAAGAGAGCACATTGCCTGAAGGAGAAGTTGAAGCGGCAACCTGACTTGGCGAGCCAGATGAGAGCGAAAATCGATGAGTACATAACAAAGGGATATGTAAAGGTGCTGTCAGAGGCGGAAGCGACCAAGAGGCCTTATTGGTTTTTACCAATTTTTCCGGTAGTAAACCCGAATAAACCTGGTAAGCTGCGCATAGTATGGGATGCCGCAGCAAAAACGTCTGGGATATCATTAAATGACATGCTGCTGAAAGGACCAGATCAGTTGACACAACTGGTAACAATACTCCGTCGATTTAGAGAAAGACCTGTTGCAGTTGGAGGAGACATTGCCGAAATGTTTCATCAGGTGAGAATATGTGAAACAGATCAGAAGTTTCAACGCTTTATATTCATAGACCCGATTACACAAGAAGTGGAGAGGTACGCTATGCAAGTTATGACGTTCGGAGCCACGTGCTCACCAAGCAGCGCCCAATACATAAAAAACCGAAACGCACTGGAGTTTAAAAAGAATCTTCCGAGAGCGGTTATGAGCATATTAGAAAGCCATTACGTAGACGATATGCTAGACAGCGTCGACACGGAAGAAGAAGCTATTGAATTGACCCAAGCCGTGCGCTATATACATGAAAAAGGAGGCTTCTGCATTCGAAATTGGGTCTCAAATTCAAAGTCTGTTCTGAAGGCGCTAGGCGTAAAAGGTATGCCAGAGGTGAATCTAGACAACGAAGCAGGGCTAAAGAGCGAAAAGGTACTAGGAATGTGGTGGAACACTGAGGAGGATACGCTATCCTTTAGAGTGTCAGTAAAGTATAGAAACAGAGAGCTGCTAGATGGACATCGACGGCCCACGAAGAGAGAACTCCTGAGCATAATCATGTCCATATACGACCCCCTAGGACTACTCTCATTCTTTATCATGTACGCGAAAATAATTTTCGAAGAAGTCTGGCGATCTGGATGTGACTGGGATATATCAATCGGTGAAACACAATGGGTCAAATGGCAACGTTGGATTAAGCTCATCCCAGAAGTAGAAGCAATGCGAATTCCACGATGCTACAACATGACTGGTCCACTAAAAGATGTCAAGGTCGAGATGCATACATTTGTAGATGCCAGTGAGGAAGGTTATGCAGCTGTCAGCTATATTCGTTAGACGAAAGGTACAGAGGTTTACTGCAGTCTGCTGGGAAGCAAATCTAAGGTGGCGCCCTTGAAGCAAATGTCAATACCGAGGCTAGAACTACAGGCAGCAACATTAGGAGCACGGCTGGGACACACACTTGCTAACACCCGCAGCGTTGAGTACGAAAAGCGTATATAGTGGACTGATTCACGCACAGTGTTGTGCTGGCTTCGCTCAGATCACCGCCGTTATCGACAGTTTGTAGCATTCCGCGTGAGTGAAATCACGGACCTAACCAAAATAGCTGATTGGTATTGGGTACCCACTTCCGAGAACGTGGCAGATGAGGCCACAAAATGGCAGAAGACACCAGACTTCACTAGCACAAGTCGATGGCTGAACGGGCCATCATTTCTGAAACTCGGACCCGAGAATTGGCCAAAGGAACCGAGCAGTATAAGTGATACGCCCATAGAGGAGCTAAAAGCACAGTTTATAGGAGTGTGCCAGGAAACGGTAAACAAAGGCGAGTGCCAGTTCATATACGTAGATCGCTTCTCCACATGGCGCCGACTGCTGCGAGTTACAGCAACTGTGATGTGGGCACTCCGGAAATGGAGGAGCAAGACGACAAAGACGGCCGTTGCAATGGCAATAGCAACACAGGAAGATTTTAAGAATGCTGAGAACCTGCTCTGGGCCGTAGCACAAGACTACGCATATGGCAGCGAGGTAGCATCATTACAGAAGAATCAAAGATTGGAACGATCCAGCCCCTTGTATAAGCAGTGTCCATACATAGATGAAAGTGGCGTGCTCAGACTGAAGGGGAGAGTTAAGCTTAGCTATGGCCAGGACCTGGTCGTACTACCGAAGAAGAGTAAAATAACCAATCTGATCGTAGAAGATGCTCACACAAAGTTCCACCATGCGAATCACGAGACAGTAGTGAACGAACTGAGACAGAGATTTTGGATTCCACAACTGAGGGCTGTGCTAGCTAGAATTCGCAAATCATGTCAAAGATGCCGCAATCAAAAAACGATGCCTATGCCTCCCCCTATGGCAATGCTTCCAAAGTTGAGACAGGCTGCATTTCACCGTGCGTTCAGCTACACAGGCGTGGACTATTTTGGACCGTTGATGGTAACGGTCGGCAGACGATCCGAAAAGAGATACGGCGTTCTATTTACCTGCCTAACGACTAGGGCCATACACCTGGAGGTAGCGTATAGTCTAACTACAGATTCTTGTATTCTTTCAGTGCGAAACTTTATCGCTCGACGGGGTCAGCCCCTGGAACTACGGAGTGACAACGGCACCAACTTTCAAGGCGCTAATACTGAACTGAAGAAGGCGCTGCTAACCCTAGATGCAGACGCCATGACTAGAGAATTTACTGGCCCAAATATGAAGTGGGCATTCATACCCCCAGCCACATATGGGAGGGGCATGGGAACGATTAGTGAGGTCCGTGAAGGAAGCTATATGCAGCATTCTTGGCAACATACGACCATCCGATTGACTATTGAAGAGCGTTCTAATGGAAGCAGAGATGATCGTCAACTCACGTCCCCTCACATACATCCCAATCACCACCGAGAATGAAGAGGCGTTTACACCCAACCATTTTTTACCGACGCATTTTGGTGAAGATGGCTGAGAGAATATCTACCCACAATGACCCGCCGCAGCAAATGGTTCACAGATACAAAGCCACTGGAAGTAGATGACATCGTGTATGTGTGCGTTACAGACAACCCAAGAGCCTGCTGGCCGAAAGGACGTATCCTAGAAGTGAGGCGTAGTGAGGATGGGCACGTAAGGAGCGACACAGTGAAGACCACCGGCGGTATCTATGTCAGACCGGCCACCAAACTAGCTGTTCTGTCGATCGAGGATAACAAGGAGGTAGAACGCGACCGCGATATACCGAAGGGGAGTGTTACGACAGAGTTGGCAGCGCCGTCAGCGGCACCCAGCCTGCCATAGTGTCCAGCCCTCGTAATCGCTCCCAGCCCTGCCGCGATCGATAAGCATTCGATAATCAAATAAATAAGCACGCCTTAAGATAACCGTTTTTTAAGTCAAGTCTTTTCGAATTTGTGAGCCGACGGAAGCGGAGTTAAAGTAAGATATCATAACATAAGACTTTATATTTTAACAATAAAAATATATCCGCAGGAATTTTAAGTACTGCCTACAACGAAACACAATTGCGAAGCTGTGTTTTAATACGGGCGGTGCTAAAGGCTTCGAAACTCCGCAACAATCCTAGTTTTGTAAATAAATTTAGTTCAATATAAAACTTCCTGTACACACACGCGATCTGGTTATGTTGAGGGTAATTTCGCAAGTGAATTTTATTAAAAGATTTATAAAACTCGTTGATCAAACCACCCAACAGAGAGTAAAATGAGCACGAACAAACGAAAGAAGAGAGCAAGCATTGTTCTCTTTGAGTATAACTATGACAAGATAGAGTTGTAAGGCGGAAATTAATTGTTACGTTTTCCTTTTCTGTTGACCATTTGTGTCTCTGCTGAAGACTTAGAAGATAATTCCTTGACTAGTCGTCCCAGAAGCGCTGTTTGATGCTGCAAATTAGCTGCCAACGTTGTAAGTAACTCAGCTTGTTGTTTTTTCCGACGTAATTTCCGAAGAGTATACTCATTTTGCTCTGACGTCGTAGACCCACAAAAGTTACATCTAGAATACTTAGAATCACTAGAGGAGTCGATATAGCCATGTCCGTCTGTCCGCCTATCCGTCTGTTTCTATGCGATTTACTCCGTCGTCTTAAAAGCTATTTTGCTGAAACTTGGTATTTAGCCTTCTTTTTTACCTAGGTAGTACACTAGTTTGAATCGGTCGGATCGGATCGGATCACTATATCTTAAAGCTGTCATACGAACCTAAATCGGTTTAGGCAATAACTCCCACATTTATTATGCGATCCTGTTCAAATTTAGCACGCATATGTTTTTTATAGCAATTAATATATATATATTATATATATAATTTCGTAAGGATCGGACTACTATATCATATAGCTGCCATACGAACCTAAATCGGTTTAGTGAATAACTCGCACATTTATTGACTGATCTTTTCAAAACTCAGCAAACACGTTTTTTGAATAAATATACGCGTTTGTGCTAAATTTTATTAAAATCGGACTACTATATCATATAGCTGTCATACAAATCGAAATCGGCCCTATTAACTGACCAACCCCGTTCATGTGATTTACGGCAGAAACAACTGCGAAAAGAGTCTGTAATCTTCGGCACCCCGAAGATAACGTTGGGATTTTTTATTTAATTCCGTCTACTAGATACAGTGTATCCCAAACTCGGCCGCGCCCGAGTTTAACGATCGGCTTCATTACGTCTGGCATTGATCCGAATGGATGCGCAAGTATAATTCTTCCGACAAGGAGGTGAGCTGGCGTTATTGGTTCTCCATCGTTGGGGCACGAACTGTCTGCAATGATTGGGGGTGAGTTTAGAATGGCTTCCACTTTTACCAATACAGTCTCCAATTCGTCCTAACGTAGACTGTGTTTCCGATAGTTTTGATGAGTAGAGTTTTTGCTGATTTGATGGCTGCTTCCCAGAGTCCGCCGAAGTGGCGGAAGTGGCGGCTGCTGCAAATTTGGTGATTGAATCTTTTGCATCTTCGAACTCCTTCTTCAAGGGCTCCAGCTCCACTCTCAATAAATTCCACGCTCGATCATGCATTTTTAAAGGTTGCAAGAACGGATTGAGTTTTTGAAGTAACGGTTCTAAAAGAACATTTAATTGCAAAATGACCAATTCGTGTGCACTTGGTGCACTTTTGATTTTTAGCCGGACATGAAGAACTGTTGCTGATGGCCTTTACGACCACATCTGCCGCTTTCACCGGACCTATTTATGTTAATGGAACTTGTTGAGATTTTTCTTATTCCCTCAGTTTCTAAGTTCTTTAGTGTTTCAGATTCTGGATTTGCTCGCATAATTTCAGACTGTTTATTAATTTCCTCATCGAGTTGACAGACATCTATCATTTGGGTCAAGGTGTATTCTTTTCCAACAATTTGCTTTTCAGATTTCCTCCGGCCCAGCTAACAATTATTTTGTCCTTAAGACAAATTTCTTCGACTTCTGATTTAGTTGCTCTAAAATCACATTTCTGATTTTGGGAGCGCAGTCGTAAAACAAATTTTGCAAAGGACTCTCCTTCTGAAGGGCAGAGTTTTCTAAACAGATGCCTCTCAAAACTGGAGTTTTGCCTTGGCGAGAAGTATGCACTTAAAATCTCAACGAGGACTTTATATATATATATATCTCTTTGTCTGCGACATTTTCTACCACAGCGCCTGGTAACGAAAATGCTACAGTTTGAAGTTGTGTTCCTCCCAGGTGAAGTAGTTTGCTCTTTTTCCGGATGGATGTATTGATTTCCTCAGCTATGAGGTAAATTTCAAGAGCTCGTAGCCATTTCTCCCACTCGATTCGTAATAGAGACTTATCAATCATCTCGCAGAGAAATGGCTTGATTGCATTTTCTGCCATCGTAATTAATACCCCTGAAATTAAATAGAATATTATGTATGATTCACGCCTCATACTCGAAGTACTGGCATCGACTCGCATTCAGCTTTATTTTTTTTTCTATTATATATTTTTTTTTTTTTAACCGCCTCATACTCGAAGTACTGGCACTGACTCGCAGGCAGCTTTATTATTATATTTTTTTTTAAGGCCTCATACTCGAAGTATTGGCAGTGACTTTAAGTCCGCTTTATTTATTTATTTATTTTATTTTTTTTTTACGCCTCATACTCGAAGTACTGGCACTGACTCGCATTCAGCTTTATTTTTTTTCTATTATATTTTTTTTCTTTAACCGCCTCATACTCGAAGTACTGGCACTGACTCGCAGTCAGCTTTATTATTATATATATATATTTTTTTTTAGCGCCTCATACTCGAAGTATTGGCAGTAACTTTAAGTCCGCTTTATTTTTTTTTTAACGCCTCATACTCGAAGTACTGGCAGTGACTTTAAGTCCGCTTTATTTTTTTTAACGCCTCATACTCAAAGTACTGGCAGTGACTTTAAGTCCGCTTTATTTATTTTTTATTTTTTTTTTTTTGTTTTTTTACGCCTCATACTCGAAGTACTGGCAGTGACTTTAAATTAGCTTTTTTTTCATATATTTCCATTCCCCTTTTTTTTAAGCTACATTATTATTATTAT
>JBAMCM010000073.1:0-390000 GCA_037075145.1 Scaptodrosophila latifasciaeformis
TATCTGTACTTCGTTCCAGTTACGTATTACTGTAGGCAAAATTGCTGTTGGGAACGTGGGTTGCGTTCGGGAGCAAAAACTGAAAACAACACGGCAACTTGCTCACTCACACACACACACACACACACACACACACACACCTGCCACAGACATGCCCAGCTGGAAGCCAAAAGAGACTGGCAACTTGAAGGGGTGGTGGAGTGCGGGGTATGGGAGGGGGTGCGGGAGCAAAATGCTGACGATATTAGTGTTAGTGGTAATGGTGAGCAGCGAGGGTGACGCAACAGCAAGTGCAAGGCGGCGGGTGAGCGCCCGTTGGCAACTAAACAAAACCAACCAACACACACACACACACACATACACACATGGACAGAGCCAACAGCAAAGTCAGGCAGACACAAAAAAACAAACTTGCAACGTCATAACGAGCAAGCGACCGACTGACTAAACGACCCAACCAACCCGACCAACCGACCGACTGACTAAACAACCGACCGACCGACCGACCAGCCGACCGCGCATAGTGACGTGCACAAAAATCCCCAAAGCAAAGCCAGAAACAGACTACAAAAAAAACAACAAACACCAACGGATGGCTTGATATATATATAAAATAAATATATATATATATATATTATATATATACAAGTATATATGTATGTGTGCATTGGCCATATACGTGTGTATGTTCGGCAAATGAAAAATGATAGGAGACAGCAAAACGAGTCTAACGAGTGGTCGTCCGGCTCGTTGAGCGGGCGGGCGAGCGGGCGAGCAAGAGCGCAAAGTGAAACGTAAAAAAAAAAGAAAAAAAAATTATAACAAGGAGTAAAACACACACACACACACACACACATGTATAATAATAATAATAATTGTGGAGCATTGGCGGGCTACATAAAAAAAATGCATATATATATATAATTTTTTTTTATATATATACAAAAATTTATGTATGTACAAAAGAGAGAGAGAGAGATAGATAGTAGGAGTGAGTGAGAGAGCAGGAGCCATGCTGTTACTTTTCTGCTGCTGCTGCTGCTGACTCTGTTTTTGTGTGTGGGCGTCTAAGAGCTTTTCAGTGGTGGGATTTTTTTTTTTTTACGAGGGGGCAAGGGGGGTGAGAGTTGGGGCTTGGCAAAAATACAAAAAAAAAAAAATGTACACAGCAAAAAATCAACGACAACGAAAATGTATAAAATAAAAAAAATTATAATATAAAAATATAAATATATATACATATATATGTATATGTGTGTGTGTGTGTGTATGTGTATCCATAAAAAAAAATAAATAAATAAATAAAAAAAATCACGAGTAGGCCGAAAGCAATTTATTTCAGATAATTTTGAATTTTTTCTCTCTCTACTTCTGCTTCTTCTTCTTCTTCTTTTTTTCATATGTTGTTATTATTGTTGCGTATTGCGCAGTCAGCGCTGCTGCTGCTGGGCTCTGCTGCCCTGCTCTGCTCTGCTGTTCTTGTCGTTTCGTTTCGTTCATTTACCGACGTGCTCTGCTCTTCTTCTTCTTCTTGCTAGCCGCTTTTTTTCTTTCTTGCTTGCTTGCTTGCTTGTGTGCGTGTGTGTGTGTTGGAATAAAGTAAAGTATTGATTTTTCGCTGGGAGCTTTAATTTAGTGCGCCAACATTCCTAATTTTTTATTTTTTGTTTTTTTTTTTTTGCCTTTGCTTTGTTGTTGTCTTTCTGTTTTGTGTGTGAGCGACTCGTGGGGTGACATAGATTATAACGGTTAATTAATTTGATGATTTAAAATTTTTTCATATATAAATTTATTTTTATTTTTTTTTTTTGTTTTCATTTCCTATTTTTTTTTTCTCATATTAAAAGAGTATTTAATAGTCATCATGGTGCTAAGGCGCTGATGGAGGTAACCAAATTACTTTTTTTTATAGTTTCTTTTTCGTCTTCTTCTTCTTGGGTTTTTTTTGGCATGCGTGTTTTCTTGCTTGGCGTGTGTTTTCGATTTTAAGTTTTTTTTTTGGTTTTTGCTATTTTTGGTTGTTGTTTTTGTTGTTGTTGTTTGTGGTGCGTGTGTTTTATCAGTTATTATTCTACTTGTCGCCGTTGTTGTTGTTGTTGTTGCAGCAACATAAATAATTTATAAAAATAAACGCATGTGAACCACGGGCAATACGAAGAAGAAGAAGAAGGAGGAAAATAAAATTTCCGTTGTGCTTTTTCTCTTCGAAACTCAAAAAAGGGAAAAATATGCAACGACAACAACAACAACACATGTCGAGCATGTGAGGGCCCAACTAAAATTATCGTGGCTTGTTTCAGGGATTCGAAGGGATGGGAAGAGGGGGGGGGGGGGTGTCTTTGAAGTCAGCTGAAATTGTGTGGGTTCCAGGAAAAACTCCAACAAGGATTTCCAAGGAATCCAATAAAAACAAATTTGTAGTTGTGCCACCCCGGTTCCACCTACTCGATTAGAAATCAAAAATCAATCAATTTGTATTTGAATAATTCAAGAAAAACAAAATGACTGAGTTAATTGGGAAAGGTTTCAAATCCTTGAGACAATCTAATTCCTGGAATTATGGAACATATAGACCAAGTTGTATAAGAAAAGTATTATAGAATCGAAACATTTTTAGCTCCCTCGAAATGTTCGATTATTGAACCCAACCAGAGGTCTTTCAGGGTCTTTCGAACCCAACCAGATCCAAGCTCCTTCACTAACCTCTATATACTCCCGGTTCCTTGTATAAAGAATACCATCCATGTTGCCCTAGATAAACCAAAAAAAATGATCTATTTTAATTTAGAGAGAAATAAAGAGTGAGAGCTCTCCAACCCTGGGAAAAAAGCACCTGCTTGGCCCATGAATTCTTTCAAGTTTCCTGGTAACCAAATCAACCTGCTCAGACCCACCGATTCCTCGTATACAAAAAAGGAATTTCGAGAAAATCCAATAAAAGAATTCCAAACCAACCCGACTGGGTTTCTTTGGAATTATCAAAATTTCTGAGCTCGAAATTCCCATTTATCAAACTTTTGGGGAAAAAGTAATAATTTTCCAAAAAAAAAAAAAAAAAAAAATAGTTTAAGCAGAAATGAAGGCAGTCCTGACAAAGTTGCCTTGGTCAGGTGTCAAAAGTTTCGAAAAAAAAAAATAAAAGCCAAAACTTTGCATTTTAATTCGTATTTTTTTTTTTTTTTTTGACAGTTTGAAGAAGCAAAGGGGGAGGGGATGAGGAGTGGAGCAAAGAAAAACAAACATAAAATAACCATTAAAATGTTAAGTGACAGTTTTAAATGCCACCCCCCGCCCCTCCTCCGCACGAAAAAAAAGAAGAAAAATTTGCCCTCAGTTTGATTTTATTTTTATTTTATGAAGAATTTTTCTGACCAAACCAAAACGAAAAAAAAAAAATGTGCCTGGACCAAACCAGAATATTCTCACTCTCACTCGTTCGCTCCTTGTCTCTGTCTATCTCTTTCGTACGCCCACGCTTTGGTTTAGCCTGAGTCTTGGGCACTCTCAGCTGTACGAACGAACGGACAATGCAGGATTGTGTCGGTCGGTTGGTCGCTTGCTCGACCACTCAACGAAATGCGAAGAAGGTGGGCGCAAAAGGAGGCTGTCAACCGAAAATAACTGTAAAAATTGTTTCAAACTTGCAAATGCTAGTGTGCATGTGTGACTGTGTGTGTGTGTGAAGGTAGCACTTTAAATTACCGTAATTTAGTTTGCATATTTCACAATAGAGCGAGCGAGAGAGAGAGAGTGAGAGACGGAGCGAGAGAAGGAAGCCGCAAAAAAGAACCAAAGACTGAATGATGATAGCAAAATGGATGCATAAAATGTAAAAGACTTGCATAAAGGGCAATAAATATATGTATGAAGGTGGAGGTGGACAGAAAGAGGAAGAGGGGAGTGAAGCCAAATGAAAAGTGGAAATTGCTCTGATGTTAAGTGGCTTTTCAAATTGCAGTTAATTTATAACAAAAGAAGAAGAAGAAGATAAAGAGGAGGAGGAAAAGGAGGAGGTGGAGGAGAAGGAAAAGGAGGAGGAATTAGAAAATCATCACAAGGACGTTGAAGGCATTGCCTTATAGTACCGTTAGACTGGCCTGAGTAAGCGTCTATGATTCAGTCATATCTCCGTCTCTCTCTCTCTCTTTTTTTCATAATTTTTTTTTTCGAAGAAGAAGAAGAAAAAATCAATATGCAAGTTAAATAAAGAGTCAAGTCAGATCGCCTGAGAGGGAAGATGGAGCCACAACAACAACAACAACAACAAAAAGAGATAGCAATAAACCAGTTTAGCAAGAATTTCTACGTGAATAAAAAAATAATGCAAAAATATATAAAATAAACACACGAAAAAAGCAGAACAAAAAAAAATATATTAAAAAAAGAAAAAAATAAAATAAAGTACGTGCACAGGCCACGTAAAATACACACACACACACACACACACACACACACATACACAGAAGCGCGCGCCCGCTCACGTAAAAATACCTGATCGAAAAGAAGAAGACGTAGAAGAAGAAGAAGAGCAGCAACGAAACCGTATGAACAACAGTGAATAAAAAAATTATATTTGCATAATTTAAATGTTAATTAGTAAGCAATTTTAATCAAACAATCGAATCGACTCCGAATTCGACTCCAACTCTGACTCTGACTTCGACTCCGAATCGAGTTGAGTCGGTAGAATATGAAGAAGAAGAAAATGAGAGAGGGTCGAGAGTTGATGAGGTAAAAAAATTCCTACTCGCCTGGGTTTGATCATCAGAAAATGGTCGAGAGAAAGAGAGGGTCAACTATTTGGAATCCTCAAAAATTTTAAAGAAGAAGAAAAAAAATGGGGAATGGAAAATTTTATTTCATTTTCAACTTACCCAAAATTGTTCAACTTGAAAGAAATCCAAATTCCAAAATGTTCAGATCCTAAGACCACACGAGTGGGATTTTTTTTTTAAATAAAACTGTACATTTTTTTTTTTATTGATTTTTTGAAAAAAAAAATTGGAACTTTTTTTTGTGGAATTCTTTTTTTTTGGGAGCCCTGAAGATTTTTCATATATTTTTATTTTTTGATATAAAACTGTACATTTTTTTTAACTGCGCCTTTATTGATTTTTTTTAATGATTGAGAAAAAAAAACAATTTGAAATTTTTGGAATTTTTTACTGGATTTTATTTTGCCATATATTTTTATTTTATTTTTTAATTTTAATTTTTTATAAAACTGTACATTATTTTTTTTTTATAATTGAGAAAAAAATTTAGAATTTTTTTTGGGAGCCCTGAAGATTTTTCATATATTTTTATTTATTTTTTATTTTTATAAAAAAAACTATATTTTGTTGATTTTTTTAATGATTGAGAAAAAAAAAAAAACAATTTGGAATTTGGGGAATTTTTTTTTCCGTGGTTTTTTTAATCCTGAAGACTTGCCATATATTTTTATTTATTTATTTATTTTTCAATTTTTTTAATATATAAAAAAAAAAAAAAAAATTTTTTCCTGCAATTTTTTTGGGAGCCCTGAAGATTTTCCATATATTATTACTTAATTTTTTATTTTATATAAAACTGAAAATTTTTTAACTGCGTCTTTAGTGACTATTAAAGAATTTGGATTTTTTTTTAATTCTGGATTTTTCTGTATTTTAGAAAAAATTCGATTTTTTTTTTATTTATTTATTTTTTTTTTGTAAGAATTTTTTTGCAATTTTTTTATGGATTTTTTTTATTTTTTTGTGCCCTCAGGATTTTCCATATATTTTTTTTTTTGTAGAATTCTTTTTTTCAGATTTTTTTTTTTTAATTTTTTTCTGTAATTTTGTATTTTTTGGGGCCTTCCAGATTTTCCATATATATATTTTTTTAATTTTCTGGACTCTTTTTTTTTTTTTTTTTTTGAGTTGGCTTAGTTGTTTGGCTGTTTTGGGCGTGTCGCAAAAAGTTCTTGGCTTTTCTCAATTCTGTTTTTCTTTTGAACTCCTTTTTTTTTTGATTTTATTCCAAAACATGTGGAAAAAAATATATATTATACATAGGCTTATATAGCGTGATTATTTTCTGCCTGTCTTTAGTGTATGCATGTTTTTGTGTGTATGTGTGTGTGTGTGTGTGTGTGTGTGTAGTTTTTGGGGCTTGGCTTTTGGCTGGCGCTTTCATAACTCGCCCCGCCAAGTGATTTTTCCTTTTTGTATTTATTTTTTGATTATTTGGCTTTCACATAGTTATACATATATATATATATATGGCACAATTCAATTTATATTATATAAAAAAAAAAACAACAACAATAAAATCTATGCCACTTTAAAAAGCACACACAAAAGGCGAGAACAGAAAAAAAAAAGAAAAAAAATCTACGCAAAAAAAAAAAAAAAGAATTAGAACGCAGACGACGACGTCAGCAGCTGCGTCGGTTATATACCGTTGCTTTTGGTGGGGGGCGAGGGGTGAGGTGCCGCACCACCCCAAAAAAAAAAAATATATACAAAAAAATAATAATAAAAATAAAAAAAATATATTTCACAAAATTTTCAACATTTTGCGTTTTGCTTGTTTTTTTATTTTAGAATTTTTTTTTTCTTCTTTTATTTTTTTTTTCTTCTAACTTTTATTTGCATACACAGGTATACACACACACACACACACATTTATATATATATTTACAAATGCATTTGAGCAAATGTTTAAAAAAAAAAAAAAAAAAGCGATAACAAAAACAACAAAAAAAAAGAGTCGACGAACAATGCGCGTGAGGGAGTGCGAATGAGTAAAAACGCGACGCAATTTTTTCCTCAAATTTTTTTTTTTATTAAAATTTTTTTTTTTCTTTTTTGTGTGTGTGTTTCTTGCTCCGGCTCTGACACACACGTACACGGTTTATACGCTCACACATACACACGTAGTTTTGAACTTTTTCTTTTATTTTTTTTTTCGGCTCTAATTTTTTTCTTTTTTTTTTGTAATTTAATTACTGCGTTTCACATGTTTTTTTTTTACCTTTGAGTCGAATTTAGGTTGGATTTGGTGGAATTTTTTTTTGTTGTTTTGTATTATTAAAATTAATTATTATTATTATTATTTTGTATTTATTTTATGTATATATATATATATATATATATGTAATTTTTTTTTCGTTAATTTGTTATAAATAAATTCGCACCGTATCTGCAAACGTCGTGAGATTTTCACATGCTCTGCGCTGCACAACACACATCCGAGTTTTTAGGCTTTGAGCAACGACGATAACGGCGACGACGACGACAGCGACGACGACGATGCTTGGATGAAAACGAAACGCGCATACGAGAGATCTTTCGTTGTGACCACACCAAGTTGTTGTAGTTGGCAATCGGACCGAACCGTTTCAAACCGTTTCGAACCCAACACGAACATCGAACCTGTTCCAGTTCAATGTTCCACACGTATCTGACCAACGTGAGCAAAAGAGAGCGAGAGCATGACAATGACAACAACGAACATGTCTGTTACACTCTCGCCTGCAAATATTAGAGACAGCTGCCCATGCATGTATGTATGTGTGTTTGTGTGTGCAGCACATTGCAAGCAATGCAAAAATAAAAGAAAAACACGCACAAACACATTTTCATTCTTATAGAATTGAATGCCCCCAATTTATATATATTTTTTTTGTTGTTGTTAGCATCTAAATTGCCATACATATACAATTTAGATTAGTTTAAATTATTATTATTATTTTTTTTTCATATATTAAATAATGCAAAACACACACACAGACACATACATATGCACGTGAGAACTTTGTTTCCAACAATCTAACGGTTGATTGGCTTGACTTACATTAGAAATACTTGGCGAGTCGACTTATCAAACAATTTTAAACCATTAATATATTTCCTCCTCTCTCCTCCCTCCCCTATGCCCTGCCCTGACCCGACTTACGATTTAATATATATTATATATTATAAATATATATATGTATATGTATTTATTTATTATATACTTTGTGGTAGTAAATTTTTTGTGCCCCTGCAAAAAATTGCAGTGAAAGTGAAACGGACGGCGCACAGCGTGGGCAGCGGACATGGCGCGCAAGTTGCAAGTCGACCGCCCCTTTCCCCTCTACCCCACCACAATCATTTGCCAGTGATTGTTGCTATGTGTGTGTGTGTGTGTGTGTGTGTGTGTGTGTGTGTGTGTGTGTGTGTGTGTGTCTATTAATATATACGCTGCTTTTGTGTTGTTGTTGTTTTTATTCTTTTATTGGGGGTTTGCTGGTGTTGCAGCAGCAGCAGCAGCCGGTTGGTTGGTCGGTCGGTCGGTCGATTGCTTTGTTCGGCCCCTGCCCCTAGGTAAGTGCTGGCCTCATTGCCTTGCCGCTTTGCAACATTTCTAAGCATACTCGCTTTGTATCTATGTATAGGTGTGTGTGTGTTTGTGTGTATCTGTGTGTGTCTGGCTGGTTGTGTGCGTGAAAATATGCGACGTTGTCAATTTTCAGTTTCAGTGACCGCGCGCAAAAAAAAGTTGAACACAGCCAACAACAAAGCCAAAAGTGCTCTGCTCTAGGCGCACACACCCACACACCAGTGGATACTCTTTTTCTTAAAAATTAATAAATTCAAAATTTTTTGTTTATTGGATTTGGCTTTATATATGAAATATATATATATTTTTTTGATATCGAAAGTTTTATTAAGAAAAAAAAAAATGTATGCGATAAATTTTTAAAATCTTTAAAAAATATAATTTTTCCCTAAAATAAAAAAAAAATTTATTTTATAAAAAAAAATATTAAACCAAAAATTTTTAAAAATATAAATTTTCCCTAAAAAAAACAGAAAATTAAATAAATAACTTAATTTTAGTTTCCCTATATTTTTTGCCCACTTCCAAAGTCCATATAGCCCGTCCAGAAAATTGTATAGTGTAAAAACAAAAGAAGAAGCAGAAAAACAAAAAAAAAAAAGCGACCAACAACCAAGAACGCCAAATGTTTGCTTCTACTACACCACCAGGCAACAACAACAAGAACAACAACAACAACAATTTACGAACCGCGACGGGCACATGCACATGCTCGAAGCGCGCCATACGACTGTGTGTGAATGAAAATTGGCAACGTCGCCCATACACTTGTACGTACTGTGAATGCCGAGAACGCAGCCCAACGACAACGACGACGACAGAGACGGCGGCAGCGCCGCCTCGGCAGAGGCCCTGCGAAGGCAAGCAGAATAAATGGTAAAAGGAAACAAAAAAAAACACAGTGGAAAGAACAAGAGAAGGCAGTCTAAACAAAATAAAGCCCAAACTACACGATCGAAAAAAAAACAAATATAATTATTTCTTATAGTTTGAATAATTGGCCTGAGTAAGAGCGAGTGAGAGAGAGAGATAGGATAATTTTGTATGATGTCAGTCGCCGTCATACAAGTTGCATGACAGAGAAATATTTAAACAAAATATACAATTTCATTCCACATTCTTATGGAAGCGTTTGACAAAATTAAACAACAACAGAAACAACAACAAAAATAATAATAAGAAGAAGAAGACGAAAGATTTTGATAGAGATGACAGCAGCGGATGACAAGGAGGTGGTGGAGGAGTTCATCAGTTGTTATAGGCATTTCACAGCCCTCTGGGATACCTCATCGGTGGATTATCTATCCAAGAAGAAGAAAGAGCCGGGCTATCAGGAACTCCTCAAGATCCTGCGACGCGTCAATCGGGAGGCCAATGAGCAGGATGTCAAGCGTAAAATCAATTCCCTGCGCTGTTGCTATCGTCGCGAGATCAAGAAAATGCAGAATGCCTATAGCGGCTATGAGCCCCGCCTCTGGTGGTTCCATCTAATGGATTTCCTCAAGCCGGTCCTCAATCTCCAATCCGTCGTCAAGACCGAGAAACTCGACAGCTACAACGACGACGACGATGATGATGATGATGAGGTAAGTTTGAAAGAGCTATTGGTTTGATGGGCGTCGTACAACCGAGTCGTACGACCGGCAGAATAACAGTATTCATTCGAGCTGTGAGTGTGTGAAACGTTTGAGTTGGGTGGTATGGCGGATAATATGGAATTTTGGAAGGAATTCTTTCGGCTTTATCGCTCGATGCCCGAATTGTGGCTGGCAAAGAGCGAGGGCTATCGGAATCGACCTTTGAAGGCCCGCTCCTATCAGCGTCTCCTCGATCATTTGAAGCTAGTCGAGCCGCAGGCGAATATACACACTCTCAAGAGAAAGATTAATAATTTGCGTACTTCGTATCGGAGGGAATTACGCAAGATATTGGATAGCAAGGCCGAGGCTAGTGCCGATGATGATGAGGAGGAATATTATGTGCCATCGTTGTGGTATTTCAAGGAATTGGATTTTCTCAGCGAGGCCGAAACTGATGTGGCCGTCTTAGGTTTACCCAAAAATCCCAAGACCCCAGAGCCCTTGTTAAATCCAACCGAACCGGAAATACTTCAAGACGATGTCGTCTGGCTGGCCAATGAAAATGATGTACGACCATTGGGACCAAAACTATCCAATTCCTATATATATATATATATCTATATATATATTTTTTGTTTCTATCTCATCAGGAGGATATGTTCACCGAGAGTTTTGCCGAGGAAGATGCTTTGGGCCTGGAGGAGGATATAGAACCCAGCACACGTGACAAAGATAAACTCCAAGATTCCCTAGAGGAAAGTGAAGCCTATTATCTAGTTCCCTCCACCTCAACGCTCCAGCAGAAAACCCACAAGCCCCCCTCCACAGCCCCAGAAGATCTCGAGGAACTAAACACCCTCGACATAGAGACCGACAACAATCTAAGCGAAACCGGTCTCACCCTCTCCGTAGATCCCGACAACACCACCGTGACCACTGTCCTACCCCCCAGTCTCCCCCCTCAGCACAAGAAGCGACGCTATATAGACCAAGAGGACTATCAGAACTCCGACTATGAGTGCAATTTAATCGGCAAGCGGATAGCGGCACATTTTCGCAATATGCGACTCGATCAGCGCCTCTTCGCCGAGCGCATCATCAGCGAGGTCCTCGTCTATGGGCGGATGAACAAGTTGAGTCTGGAGGCGCGTTTCATACCCAACGGCGACATCGCCCAGAAGTCCGAACCCAAATAAGTCTGATTCAAAAATTTTAGATTTTATTTCAAATAATTTTTTGTTTACATTAATAAAAAAAATAATAATTAAGTGAAAATTAATAAAAATTAATTAAAAAATAAAAAATATATATTAATTTTTTTACACAAAAAAAATTTTAATAAAATCAAAATAATTTTTTGTTCAGAGAAAAATTTATAAAAATTAATAATTAATAAAAATTAAGTGAAAATTAATAAAAATTAATTTTAAAAAATATTTTAATTTTTTTTACACAAAAAAAAAATAGATTCCAATAAAACAAAATAATAAAAAAAAAAAAAATAAATAACAAAAAAATTTAGTGAATTTTTAATAAAATCAAAATATTTTTTTTTATAAAAAAATAAATAAATAAATAAATTTATATAAAAAAAAATAATAAAACAAAAGGGATTACATTTTTAAATAAAAAAATAAGTAAATAAATAATTTTTTAATTAAATCAAAACAATTCGTTTAATAAAAAATAAATAACAAAAATTAATAAAAAAAAAAATAATAATTAAAATGATAAAAATAATTTTTTTTTTAATAAATAACAAAAATAAATTTATTTTCTAAAAAAAAAAAAAATAATAATCATTCAAAAAAATAAAAATTAATTTTGAATACAAAAAAAAATTAAAATTAAAAAAAAAAAAAAATCATTCCACAAAAAGAATAATAAAAAAATTAAATAAATTTTTAATAAAATCAAAATGAATAAAACATAAAAATAAATAAATAACAAAAATAAATTTATTTTCTAAAAAAAAAAAATTATAATCATTCAAAAAAATAAAAATGAATTTTGAATAAAAAAAAAATTAAAATTAAAAAAATAATAATAATCATTTCACAAAAAGAATAATAAAAATATATTAATTAAATTTTTAATAAAATCAAAATAAATAAAACATATAAATAAATAAATAACAAAAATAATTAAAATTAATTTTTTTTCTTAATAAAACAAAAATAAAATTAATTTAAAAAAAAAAAATAAATAAAAATAAATTACTTTAAATGAATTTATTAAAATAAAAGAAAATTAAGAAAAATAAAATTAAAATAAATTTCTTATCAAAATTAAAATAAATAAAATTAATTTATTTAAAAAAAAAAAAAAAAAAAAAACTAATTTATATGTTTTTTTTTTTTTTTTTGTAAAATTTATTATTTTTTTTTTTTTGTTTAAATTAAATTTTTTTTCTTTTATAAAAAGAAAAGAATTCTTTTTGAAATAATTAAAATAGTTGTTGAAGTCGAGAGCAAACAGTGACATCATATTGAGCCGAGCCGAGCTGAGCTGGGTTGTTCGGCCGCGCTTTCAGCCCTTCCATTTGAGACCGTGGAATACATAAAAGAAAAAAAGAAAGACAAAACGAAAAAAGAAAAAAAATTCTTTCTCAACATTCTTGCTCGTTGTACATTTTTTTTTTTGGCATAAGCAATTTGCCTCTTTCTCTTTCACTCTTTCGCAGTGGTTCTTGGTCTTTCTCTTTTTTCGAGTCGTGCTTGGTGTGACGTGTTCACGTGGTCTTTAATTTCCCCCTTGGTCCTGTTTTTTTTTTTTGTTATTTCAAAATTTATTTCGGCATTTTTATTTTTACTCATACACATTCTTTTTTTTATTTAAGGGAAAATAAATGAAAGGAAGTGCCAACTGGGAGGGGAGGAGGAGTGTTTGGGGGGGGATTTGTTAAATATTTTTGGTCATTGACTTTTTTTTTTGTTTAGTTTTGCAGTTTATGAAATATTTTCTATCGACTCGGCTCATCTTACACAGTGCAAAGTACAAGCCAACCAACAAAGAAGAAGAAGAAGAAGTAGGAATTTACCGTTGTGCCAAAGTAGAAAAAGAATATAATAAATAAAGTGAGACCAGGTTGGAAAAAAAAAAATCAAGCCGGTGTGCTTGTCGTCTGTTCTGTTCTGTTCATTTCCGAATTTAGTCATTGACTTGGGCTAACGGTTTTCATATGCCAATGTGTGAGTCCGTGTGCCTCTCCCTATGATTGTATGTGTGTGTGTGTCAAAGAGCAAAAGCAAAGCCGCTTCTCTCACTCTTTCGCTCGCTCTTTCTCTCCTGCTCATCAGCCGTCATCAGTGGTCGCGCTGCCCGCATCATCCCCCCCCCCCCGCTCGCACTCGCAGCACACCCCCTCCCCTTACCCCAACCACCAGGAAACAGCAGCAGCAGCAGCACCAGCAGTAGCCTTAGCGAGTGCATGGGGTAAAATGGCAAAAAACAAGGTCAAGTGTAGGGAGCAAAGTTTGTTTGAGTGCACACACACACACACACACACACGTATACACTTTAATACACAAAACTATAAATAAAAACGAAAGCTGAAACTTACACACACATACACACACATACAAATACATAACTATTTCATTAGGGCTTTTTGGTAGGCCGGTTGACATCGTCGGTTTTTTTTTTTAGAAGCAGCGGGGGATGGTGAGGGGGGGGGGAAGGCATATGTATAGTTTGGCATTTGTGCAAACAATAATTGGCCAAGTCTCAGGTCTCCTCCCACTGAGTCATGAGTCAGAGAGTCAAACAACAACAACAAAAAAACACAGCAGACAGGAAGAAATTTGACAATAAAAAGAAACGAAAAATAATAATAAAAAGAAGAAGAAGAAAAAAAATTATAATAATAATTGAAATAATTTGCGCAGAGTGTGAAATGTTTTTGGGTGAGTTTAAGTTGAACTTGACGAATTGACAAAAACCAACGATGACGGCAACAACAACAACAACAACAACAATAACAACAGCGACAACGACAATGCTAAAGCGAAAGGCAAAGCCGACGACACCTGTGGATATATGTACACATATACCGAATGTTGGAAGGAAAGAAAAAAAAAAAACAAATACAACAACAACAAAAAAGAACAACAACAACAACCCTCAACATTCGACGACAGATTTTGACTGCCAAATTGCTAAAAACCTGAGCAGCCGAAAAAAAAAGAAAAACACACACAAAAAGCATGAAAGAAAGAGTTGGTAAATGATGAGGAGGGGGAGGGAGGGGGTGAAGGGGAAAAAGTTATATATTTCTCATGTCAACAGTATGTGGGAGAAAAGGCGGGGCGACAGGCAGAAAAAAAATAAACATGTGCATATTTTGTATATATATTGTGTGTGTGTGTGTGGCATGTGTGACGTATTCGAGCCACAACCCAAAAAAAAAAGAAAAATAAAGCATGGAAACAAATTAACCAAAACAGACCAGGCCGGGTAGGCAGGGCTGGCAGCCTGGCCAAAACAGTTGAAAGTGTAACTTATATACATAAATTTATATATACATACACACATATGCGTATCACATATATGTATATATGATACACACATAGAGATATACATATATATGTAGCCATTATATGGTCTTTTGCAAAAAAAAAAAAAAAGAAAAAAAACAAGAACAACAAAGAACCCGAGAAGCAGAAGAAGAAAAAAAAATAAACCTAAATAAAAAATTAAATGGAAATTTCTGAAATAAAACACACTCACACAGGCTACGGCAACGGCAAAGTCGTTGGCGAAAAAAAAAAGAAACACACACAAACACAGGCAACGGCAGTGCTAGTGAAAATTGGCAACAGCGCCTTCAAGCACAACAGAGCATATCAACGAGGCGACGGCAGCGTCGAACACACACACACACATACACAGACGCAAGCTTGTCAGAAGAACAGTCAGTCGGCTAGTCAGACGAGACGGTTGGTTAGGCAGTCAAAACGACAGACACACACACACACACAAAGGAGAGGAAGAGAGAACAGAGCGAGCGAGCGAGCGAGAGAGCACAAACATAAAGTTTTTTTTTTTTTTTTTTTTTTTTTTTTGCGCTGCGCAGCAGCAACACAAACAGAGAAGAGCGCAGCGGTCGAGCCAGAGGGTAAAATAATATGAAAAGAAAGACCCAGTGGTCAATTTACTGCAGCTGTTTTGTAATTAAATTACGTGTATTTATTTATTTTTATTATTTATTTTTTTTTTTCTTTCTTTTTTATGACGAATGAGTAGAACAGGTTGATTCATAAAATTGCAAAAATTAATTGATTTGATAAATGAAATGCTAGACTATTTTTAAATAGTTTGAAAAAACAAAATAGAGGAAACTTGTTTCTGGATTTAAATAGGGGCTTTTTTTTTTTTTTGATACTCTAATTTTTTGCTTTAATTAGAAAAACACGCCAGCAAAGCTAACGAATCTTGTGACCTTTCCAAGAAATTTTCAAGACAAATCCATAAATTTCGATATAGTCTTCAAACTTTAAGGTATTCCGAGATCTTAAGTCAAAATTAGAAGCTTTAAGCATAAATTCAATCAAAATTTAGATATGCATATATATACACATACATATATGTATTTATGTATATATATGTATATATGTATGTATGTATTTAGTTCTGTAAACTACAGCTAGTGGGAGGCGGATGACCAGCTGAGCGCAACGCAAAATGCGCCAGTGGGTGGGTTAAAGCACAAAGCAAAAAAAAAAAAAATGAAAAATAACAAACAACAACAAAAAAGTACGTACATATAATCAAAAACAACAAAAAAAATTTTTTTTTTTTTTTTGCTACAATTTGACACACAAAGCAGCTGTCTGAAAGCATACACACATACATACACACACACGCACGGGCACACATACACGAGCGCACACAGAATCCTACAGTGGCCGTCTTATATATCACAGGCTGCCTGGTTGCTATGTACACCCAAACAGACTTATATATATATATATACAAAGTCATATATGTATATATATATATGTATATGTATATGTATATGTATATGTATATGTATTTATTTTGGTTTCTGGAGAAGGGGCAGAGGCAGCGGCAGAGACGGTAGTGAAGCGTTGTTATCTACAGCGCATTGTCTTTTACGGTGCTGCGTGTGTGTGAAAGAGGAGATGAGAAGAACGAAGATGATGAAGCAGAAGAAGAAGTAGAAGAGGCGGCATCGGCAGCGGCAGTGGCAGAGGCAGCGGCAGAAAACAACAGTCAAATACCGGTTATCGAATAACTAGCGCAGACGCTTGCCAAGGGGTGGCAGGGGCAAAAAGAGGGTCTGTCTATCTGTCTGTTGGCTGCCTTCTGTCGGTCGTTCAGACGTTCGGTCGTTTCGTCGTTCAGACGTTCGGTCGCTTGGTCGTGCCAGGCACACAAACACAAATCAACACGACACGACCAACGGCAACAACAACAACAACAGCAAAGAACGAACCGGCACATTCAACTTCTCGACACACACACACACACATACACAGAAAGACGCACTCTCAGAATTGGTAAAACACACACACACACACACTTACGGAAAAGACGCACTCTCAGAATTGGTGAAACACACATACACACACATACAAATACACGCGCAAAACAGACAGACCGGGCAATGGGACAGACAAAAGGCAGCGGTGAACCGGTTGACTGATGAGTGCGCCATAACGTCGACTCTGGGCGTGCGAAAGAGATAGCTAGATCAGAATGATGAAAGAGTTTTGAACAAGACAGCGCAACGCGTTGATCAAAAAGAGGGCGGCGGGGAAAAGCACACAAACGACCGCGTCAGCCGAAATAAATAAATAAAAATAAAGAAAGAAGAAGAAGAAGAAAAAAAAGTAACAACTGCAAGACAGCAACGCAAATAAAACGAGAACAAGAAACAGATACGAAGAAAATAAAATAAAAATATAATAAAATAATAATAAAAAAGAAAAAGAAAGAAGAAGAAAAAAAAGAAAGCACAAACCGGAATGAGAATGTGTCTGAAAGCCAAAGCAAGAGAATTAGATGGTTGGCCGGCGGAAGGGGGGAAGGGGGAATAGTTGCACATATACGGTGCGAATTTTTATTTCTTCTTCTTCTTTTCTGCTTCAGCTTCGTCTTCTGTTTTGTATTTCTTTTAAGGGTGCGGTGGCCCGCTGTGTTTATGTAAAATAGAAAAAAAAAACTTGTGCGGAATATTTCTTTTTTTTTGTTTTTGCTTTACTCTTTGCCTGTGTGTGTGTGTGGGAGAAGTGGAAAGCAATTGCAGCTTAGCACCGCACTGACCAAAAGAACCTCAACGCCCCCAAAAGTCGCCCTCTAGCGACAGCGACATGCAAATCAGCTTTGCCCTCTGTCATACTTTTATGTCTCTACGCCTCTGTGTGTGTGTGTGTGAATGGACTTCTCTGGAAAATAAAGCGATTGGCATAACCTAACCCACAAATGGCCAGACAAGGTGGCTGAGAGGCAGGGGCAGGGGCAGTGGGTCCAGATAAACCAACTTAGAGTAGAAAATATATTTTTCAAGGAAAAATTTGCAAAAAAAAAAATAGCAAAAACAAAAATTCTCTTCCCAGGATGGGTCAATGATTCCTATTGAAAATATTTCAAACCAAAAAAAAAAAAAAAAAACAAAACTAATAAAATATGCTTTATCTCTGAGAAAAATACCTAAAATGAGGGAAAAATTCTTGAATAGTTTCTGGAAAGAAATTCTATATTTTTCATTTTGAAATATCTTGGGAGTTTTTTTTTTTGGAAAGCTTAATCCTAAGGTTATATTTCTATTTATATGGGAGTGTTATTCTCGAGAAGTTTTGGGAAATTCTATATTTTTCTTGAGAGGTTCAGTGAGATTATCCTAGTCTCATGGGGCTGGTAGGCAATTTACCAGAACTTCTGGGTTATTTCTTGGTTGGTTCAGGAATTCATCCCAGCCTCATTGGGATATTTTTGGGGGAATTAGTTTTCAGGGATTTATTTTTCCGATTTCAGAATTTCTTGGTTGCTTCAGGAATTTATCCTAGCCTCATTGGGATATTTTTGGGGGAATCAAGACTTATCTTTCGGATTTCAGAATTTCTTGGTTGATTCAGGAATTCATCCTAGACTCATTGGGATATTTTTGTGGGAATCAGTTTTCAGGGACTTTTAAAAGGTTTTTGTAACCTCAGAATTTCTTCCTAGACTCACAAGGATATTTTGGTCAATTTTCGGGAACTTTGGAATATCTTGAGAGTTTCAGAAACTCATTAAGGGTAGAATATAGACTCAGTTACTTTTAATAAATTTTATAAACTATTCATAAGGAAAAGTCTTGAGAGATTCCGATAAGTTTTTATTTCAATCTCTCAAAAGTTGATTTATTTTTTTTTATAAGAAAAAAAGAAGAAGAAGAAAACTGAGAATTTTGACTCTACTGGGTTATTTCACAAAGTTCCAAATAGAGACCAGAGAGAGGTCCCTTTTTTCTGAAGACCCCCACGACTCCTTGAGATCTCCTCTAAATTTCCATGAATTCAAAATGGCCTAAGCATTTCCTTAGGCAAAATCCAAATTTTCAAATCAACAGACAATCGATCGGATTACTTCCATTAGAGATAAATAAGCATGGGAAATATTCTCATAAAAAAGAGTATACATTGGTCGTCACTAACCAAAAGTAATTAGCATTGATTTTTTTTTTTTTTTTTTAATTCCTTTTTTACCTTGCCTTCCGAATGCCATTGAAAATTTTGGTTTGCCTTTTCCTATTTAGAGTCTTGTTGTTAATTTTTAATTATTATTATTTTTGTTGTTGTTTTGGTTTTGTTCTTTTTGTTGTTGTTGTTGGCTGAGTGTCTCAATATGTTTAACTTTCTCGTTATCGCTTATTCATTTTCCACGCCACGCTAAAGTTTATCGCGTATTTATTTACACACACACACGCACGCACGTACACATGCCCATAGAAAAGAAGAAGAAGAACAAAAAAAAAAATCCGTTTTTAATCGTGTCGTGTAGTTGTCGCTTTTTTTCCTCTGTATTTATTTATTTATTTTTTTCTTCTTCTTCTTCTCTGATCTTTGCTCTCTGCGAAAAAATTCACAGTTAAGTCAGTTATGATATCAAAAAAAAAAACAGAAGAAGAAGAAAAAAACTTAACCTGAATTTATGGCAAAATGTTATGCGTATGTTTGTATGTCTGTCTGCTAGCTATACCCCACCCCCACCCCCTCATCAAGAATACAAAAGCTCTCTCTCTCTCTCTTCCGAAGAATTCCCGCTACCTTCTTGTCAATTTTCCACACCGGTTGCTCTGGTTAAGCTGACTAGCCTGCTGGACTGGCTTGTCTGCCGCCCTGGTGGGTGACATTGCGCAGAACGAGAACTTAAAGTAAACGTAAAAATAAATAAATAAATAAAAAAATACAAATATATATAAAGCCTAAAACCTGAGCCGGGTCGGTGGTGCTGATGGTGGTCGTCGCTTGTGAGATATTACCCGGGCAAAGGAAGCCGAATAAGCGCAAAGTAGCGCAACTTGCGGTGACAACAAAAACAACAACAACAATAACAACAAAAGCAGTTCAGTCTGCCTTGTTTTGCGCGCGTAATCAAAAAAAAAAAAAAAAAAAAAACAGCGGTCGGGGTTAAGCAGAAACAGAGAGACGCGTCGCAGCGTCAACAGCATCTCATGCCTGGCTGCTTTTGTCCGTCTGTCAGTCGGCTTGTCTCGTTTTCTTAGTATGTAAGTAAAATGTATGCTATGTAAGCATGTGTCAATGCGTCCGATTGTATGTGTGTGTGTGTGTGTGTGTTTGTGTTGTTATTTTCTTCTTCTTCTTCGTCGTCTTCTCGTTTTGTGATCGCATTCGGCCCCACTGACGGGTTTTGTATTACGTGTTGCCTTTTTGCATGTTGTCTTGGCTTTTATTTTATTTTTTTTTAATGCTGCTGTTGTTGTTGTTTTTATGCCGCCATCTCAATCAAGACAGTACCAGCAGTACCAATGTACTGTATTACCTCCTCCTCGGTTAAGCTCCCCATCCAACCGGCTCTGCATACTGTTACACCATGAGCACCCAGCAACAAGCCAAACAAGCAAAACTGGCAATAACAACAACAATGACAACAACAACCACAACAACATTGAGGATCAAAGCAAGACTGGGAGACTGTGTGAGAGAACGAACGAGTTGTTGGTAGGGGTAAAGATGTGAAGAGGTGGAGTGTGGAACGGGGAGGGGGAGGGGAGGGTGTTATTGCTTGTGGGGAACCGGTTTCCTTTTACTGTCTTGCATATTTTTAGCAACAAGTTGAAAAGAGTTGAGAGACTTTTTTTCATGTACGAAAAGGGATGGCCAAAGAGTGCGGCGCTGGAAGCGGCCAACGGAATAAAAGAAATACAAGCAAACTAAAAAAAAAGACCCAAATGATAATGAAAACGTGCAGACAAAGACAAAAAATAAATAAAAAGAGAGCGGAATAAAAGCAAGTGACCGAGAGAGCGGGAGAGAGAGAGAGAGAGGGGCAAATTGTTTGGTTTCGAATTTGTGGGTGGCTTTGGCAAAGTGTACGGGAGGTGTTGCTATCTCTATCTCTCTCTCGCTCTCGTTGGAAGTTGCTTCTCTTGTAACATGAAAAGGCATGGCAAAATGATCTGATCTGATCTCCGTTTCTCGGTGGCAATCAACTCCACGGCGACGCTTTGCCCCGCGTGTTGTTGTTGTTGTTTTGTTTTTTGTTGTTATTTCTTTCGCCTCCCCCACACCGTAGGTAGGCCTTTGCAATTGCAAAGTGTAAAACAATTGCCGGCTATTGTGCCATAACAAACACACACAAACACACACACACGCATATCCAGCTAATTAAGTCTGTGTGCGTGTGTATGCTAATTAGAGTGGTCCTATTTTTGGGCGCACTGGGAAAACTGTCTGTAAAATCTTAATTATAAGGAATTAAATATTATGATTATTATTTATGTTTTTATATAGAGAAAACATATCTCAGGGCTTTCTTTGGAAGCTTGACTCATAGCTATCAGGCTGACTTGGGTTAATTTGGCAGCTATATGATATAGTAGACCGATTCCAAGGAAATTCAGTATTTATATGCTTGTCTATATAAGAATTTGAATCATCAAATTTGAGTGAGATCTATCCATAAATATGGGAGTTATTCCCAAAAGCGATTTTGGTTCTAATGAAAGTAATTTGATCTTAAATTTGTCTTGTCTATATAAGAATTTAAAATAGCAAATTTGAAAAAAAAAACTTAAAATTTTAACGAAAATATATCTACAGGTTCCAGAGATATAAAATCTCAAGCCGTCGGGTTCCGGCAAGAGAGGGCCTTGAGCCTAGCGAGGCATAAGTTTGTAGAGCAATAGATTTACTTGGCTCCAACAATTTGTCTAGTAATTTTCAGGTGGTCTAACAAATTTGATTCGGTTCTTTATAAAATTAATAAGTACTTTTCTCATACGAAAATTATAAGAAATAAAAAAAAAAAAACAATAAAAATTTTTTCCTTGACCTTCAAAAGAAGAAAGAAATATTTGAATTTTTTATACGAAAAAAAAAATAAATAAAATTTTTATGTAATATATGATTTTCCCCAAGAGTGTTGCTATATTTTTGACGAGCGCTGTAAGTCTGACCTTCAAAAGTCTTACAATGATAATCAGAAAAGAAATATAATAGTCTCTCGGCAAGTCTATAAATATATAAAACTAGCAGAAATAAAATACAAATTTTAAAATCAATAATTTCCAAAAAATTATTTTTAAACACAAAAAAAAAAACAAAGACCGGGTAAAGTGTAAGCCCAGCGTCACTCAGACTTGACTTTGACTTGTTCACTTGTTAAATAATATTTTCTTCTTCTTCTTCTTTTATATTTTTGTTACATTTGCCTTGGCCATTCCATTCATATATATTTCGTTTTTTTTTTTTATTTGTTGTTGTTGTTTTTGCTGTTGCCGCTTAACAACAAAGTCAGACTCAGTTGTCTGCGCGGCGCTGCCGCTTTTGCTGTCGCTGTTGGTGTCGCTGCTGCTGCCGCCGTTGGCGTCGCTGTCATTGCCTTGGTCTTCGTCATACAATGGAACTTTGACCCTGACTTTTAATATGTGCGCTGTTGCTGCGCATTTTCTCTTGACTGCCTGGCCCCTGCCATAACCCCCCGTCTTGCCTACTCCTACTCCTACTCCTCCTCGGCTTTCTCACTCGCACATTCATTCTTTCTCTTTTGCCTACTAATATCGGTTGCTTTACTCCTTTCAATAATTCTAAAAGAGAGACCAACAGGCCCACATGCTAAATTATTATTAAACATACAGACAAAACGGGTGTGCGTGCATCTATCTTTCTCTGTGTATATGTGTGTGTGTGTGTGTGTGTCTAAAGTATGATTAATTGGTTTGGGGTTATGTCTTGCACTTTAGCACATTTTGTATGTTTGTGCTAATTTGACTTTGGCTAGTTAAATGAACTTGAATTTGATTCCTTTTATCCAAAGCTTTTTTTTTCTCTCTGTCTCTTTCTCTCACTAATTAAAGTTATTATACCCTCTAATTAAAGGTTGAGGCTATATTGGGTTCAGGCAAATCCGGGTAACAGAAGAAAGAGTCGTGTCATTTCCGATCCTCCGAGATCTTGGAGACTATAGAAGCTAGAGTAGCCAAATTTGAGATTTGGTCTTGGTCGGTTTAAACGTGGCATGGGTCCATTTTTTTACCTCCCCCCGTCTATCCTTCTACCCCCTGACTATTTCAAAGCCTTGTATTTTCTACAGTTTTCAAATTTTCCACTCAATTACTTCCAATAAAATGCTGGACATCAAAAAAGCTTTCGATTGATACCAAACATGAATCAAATCGGTTAATATTTACCAGAGTTATACGAACAACAAATTCGCAGTGTCCGGATTTCGACTTGGCTCGCTTAGGCAAGCTTCAAGTTGATTGACTAATACGCTAGATGGCGCAAGCCAGCGTTGCCACCTTGTGCCTTGACAAAAGGAAAGCAATTGATTTGGTTGTGTTGCTCAGTTCTTTTTACTAGATTTAGGGTATAAGCGAATCGGTTGTGTCCACGTCAATTTTATATATAATATTATGTCTGGGGTCTTGGGCTCCTTGTTTTTGTCTTCCACATCGCACGCAATTTCCTTGAAAAAGCCACGCGCAGCATTTTTTATTTATTTATGTTTTGTTTGTTTTTCGTTCGTTCGTTTTCCTTTTCTTTTTTTTGTTTTTGTTTAGTCTTTGGGTGGGTATATCGCATTTCCCTCGGTCGCCCTTCCCCGTTAGACTATTTGCCGTTTGTGGCTGTCGTCAAGCAGGTATCAATCCACCTACTCACCCAGCTAAGCCAAGTCATCATGGAATATTTTTTTATATATTTTCTGGGGACTAATTTATTTTCGAGGACTATATTTATTTCAGGAGGTATGACCCATTCTCAAAAATTTTATTTTACTATTAAAAATTTTCTCAATATTTCTTCTATTTAAGAAAATTATTTTTATTATAGGAACCACCCCGAAAGTATGTTGAGGTTATTCAAAAAAATCGACATGATTAGACTTGCAAGGTGTGGGAAATTATAAATTCACAGCCAGCAAGTAGGCGCAAGTATTTTGGAATAGATCGAAAATTCAGAGGGTTTAATTAACTTAAAGTTTGGGTAACTCCTTTTTTTTATTCAATATAAAAGGTTTTATAAAAATATATATATATGTATCTACATATAAAAAAAAAAATAAAATAAATTCGCTGTGTTTAGTCACCGCGCACCTCCTTGTCGGCGCGTTTGAGGGTCAGGAAGTTGTTGAGCTGCTTGACACGCAATTTCGACCAGATCATAAAATTGCTGAGGCCCAAGATTTGAGCAGCATGGAGTACAGCTGCCTCAGGATATAAGACGGTGACACAGCCCAGACCCGAAGGTGTATTCAAACTAGACCAGACATCCACTTGCATATTATCGGACTTGACGGGTGGACAATTGATAACGGGATAGTTGGTGCTGCCCGATAGAACCGGTCCCAGGCCATTCGAACGTCCAGCCACGGCCACAAAGATCAGATTGCTAACGCGTGATTCATATTCGCGCATAATGTGCAAGGTCTCTTCGGGACCCTTGTGAGCCGAGGTCACACGCACCTCCACATTGAGACCCAAGGAACGACAGCTGGTGGTGATTTTTTCACTATGTGCTATATCTGAAGAGCTGCCCATGAGAACGACAACCAGGTGATCTTTGGTTGGCACAATTGTGGCCAACTGATCGGCGACCCAGACAAAGTTACGCTTCACAGTATCCAGATCACTGGAGCTGACCGATGTTAGATTCCGGTAGACCTGCTTATCGACCATCAAACGCTTATCCCCAGCCGGCCAGAGACGCCACGAATCCGAGTCTATAATATCGGCTAGCAAAATATTGCCATCATCATCAATACCGAATTCCACTTTCATATCGATAAGGGCACAGTTCTTGGTTTGCCAGGCACGCTCCAAGATCTCAAAGACCAGCAGACTGGTGCGACGCATGATTTCCACCTCATCGCGACCTAACAAATTAATAATGAATCTGAGATGTCTGAGGATCTTAAAGGAATCTATAACTTACCAATTACCCTCTTATTCAATTCGAATTTAGCTGAAATGATTTGTTCATCCGACCATTGTGGATCATGATTGGCATCGTCCTTGAAATAGGTCTGCTGCTTGGGTGGCGAAAATCTATGGAAAATAAAATGAAATATGTATCCTGGATTCTAGTCATATTCTATTTTTGATTTTGACCGATTGTGTAATGCCCGACAAGTGCCCCCCAGGGCTTATCAACAGACTTTATGATAATCTCGGCCTGCCTCCAAGCAGCCAATCAAAAATTGCAGTCAACCTCGTTGCAGGGTATCAAATGAAAGTTGATTTTGTTTACCAAAGCAAAGACCCAGCTTTGCTACCCAAAAGGCGATTAAGGTGTTCAATAAACCGCATTGAGTGCATTGACAGCTGATAAGGTCGAAGCTAATGACGCGAGTTAGTGAAATCAACCAAATGATCAAGAGGCTGCATTTTTTGATAACCTCAAATGCATTTGGGTTGTCAAGTCAATATGACATTGTGTATGTAAGTGTGTGTGTGTGTGGCTTACCTATAGCCCTCGGGTACGCCGGGATTACACTTTAAAAAGGAGCCGGTAGCCAAGCGTCTGGTCACCCATTCAATCGGCACCATTGTGCATTTTTTTGCTATGAAGGCTTTGCCTCCGCACTGTTTCGTAAAGGCGGTACGTACACCTGGAGGTGGACAGTTCAAGAATATATTCAAGTTTATTATAATTTTATTATTTTATTTTTATTTTTTTTCGAAACTTACCGGCCTCATTTAATAGACGAAACACAAGTCCGTTTGTGGTATTCGAAATTTCAGCCTTGCCGGCCAAATCGTGCGCCTTGACACCATCGCCGGCTGTAATGCGATCCTTGCTGAGCAACAGACAGAAGCCAGGATGTTCGGGTAGATCGTATACTTGTTTGGTCTTGCCCTCAATCAGGATCTTGCCCAGTTTATAACCTTCAACTAGAATTTGCCGACAATTTTGGTTTTTTTTTTCATTCACGTGCGTTTCGAAAATGGGCAACTTTCAATTTCGAACTTACTTGATGTGGCCATTTTGTGGTGTTTCCTTTTAATTCAAATGAAATTCCTTCAATTAAATTAATTTGCTTTTGATTCTCACGTGTTGCCTCGTACGCTTTGTGCTTCAGTTTCGCGTGTCTGCGCTGGAGACTTGATCAAAGCAGACTGTGAATACACAAACCGAGTTCGAACGATTTTATGTGTGTGTTCGAATGTGATAAGCTCGCGCGATACTATGGGACAACCGAGCTAACTCGCTGCCATTAAATTATATTTAATTTTTGGTTATAATAATTGAAAATATTTTGGAACCAATAGGCGTGGCAGCATCTTTGGAATTTTGATGTTTGTTCATATATATAAATATACAAGAAACTTAGAGAAGAGTTTAATTAAAGCTGTAATAAGAGCCACGACGATTTAGGTCTATTAAAAATAATTGATTTAAGCCTTTGAAATTGCAGTCTCTTAGAGCCGCGCAAAATATTAGCCCATTGAAATATGACGTTTGTCCCATAGTGCAAGCAAATAAAGATGAAAATTACACATACACTCACACAAGCATCTCGCCAACGATCAAAAAAAGGTGTAGGCATAGCAACGGGTTTTCAATCGTTTTACTAGAACAGAGAGAGGAAAAGAGCAAATGTGATGCCCTTGCTTCTTTTTATTTTCAATTGTGGTTGCTATTTTAGTACGAACAAAATTCACTTGCGATATCATTCAATGCAATTATTGTTTTCTTCTGAATTCAAGTAAACAAAAATATTTTTGTTTTGCATTTCATTTAATGACGGGGAAGGAGAATGTCTTGACGCTCACACAAATCACACTTTTTCTAATCGCAGAGTTGTAAAATTTTGAATGCTATATCGCCAAGCCATTCTAGTTACATAGCAAATAGCCTTTGTCCGTCTTGAGCTGACGCAGTCTTTCGACATGTGAAGCGTCAAGAAGAAAAAGGATTGTTAAAAAAAATAATATTTATATATATAAATTTATTATATGCGAAATAACAAATATATTTGATAAATTATGAAAAAAATATATGATTTGAACAATTTTATAGACTTGAATCGCTCTGGCAGCACTATAGAGCTGCCACATATTTTACTTGACTAAGGAAGGCGCATATGTAAAACAAAAGCAAAAACAAAAACAAAGAAACAGAAATAAAAATAAACAAAAAAGTAAAACCTTTTAGTTTTTTTTTTTTAAAGCATTCAAATATTATTCTATCTATGAATTTGTAATTGTTTTTATCAACATGACTGTTTCCAATATAGTGGACCAGTACTTCGTGTTATCCGGCGACCGATCCAAAATCAAAGACCTACTCAGCAATCGGTTGGCAGAATGCGGCTGGCGGGACGAAGTAAGGTTATTATGCCGCAACGCCCTCCTGGAGAAGGGTACGAACAGTGCCAATATTCCAGTGGACCAAATAATTACAGAGGTAACGCCCAAGGCTCGTACCCTGGTACCGGACGCTGTCAAAAAGGAACTACTCATGAAAATACGTACCATTCTGTCCGAGAGCGAGACAGATGGTTCGAATTGAAAATGAAAACAATTTAATTTACAATTTGTGTGACTCTTTTTTTCTTTTATAATATTTGTATTCCATAATTTTTTTTTTTACAAACATGTAATTGGAATTTGCATTATTCTTCATTTCTATAAAATAGTTTTTCTTAGATATAAAAAAAAAAAAAAAAACAAAACCAACTGCATCCCCCAAACCCTTTTTGGCATGTTAAAGTGCGCACGACTTTAGAGATACGATTCATGATTGTGAGAAATACATACATACATACATAAGTATAAAAAATGTTCAAATATATTTAGAATTTTTGGAATTCATTCAACTGGAACAGGCACTACTTAAATTGATGATATCATAGACCATAGACGAGGAGGGATCAGCTGCAACGGCAGCGACGTTGGCAACAGAGCCTCCGCCGACCGTACCTGTGGCATTGTTCTGGGCTAAAAGCTCCACATTATTATCGTCTTCCTCATTATCGGGTGTTGATACCGCTGCCGGTACCTGTCCTATGACATTCGCTGCTATTTTGATGGCAGAGTTGCCACTAGGCTGTGTATATTTACGCACCCACTCATTGGGATGCATCTTCTTTTTGTGATTATGCATATTGGCATGAGATTTAAAGGTTCGTGTGCAAAAGGGACATGAATATAAATCGATACCCGTATGGGTGGCCATATGCTCCTGTGGATTGGAAAGATCCGAAATTAATTTGATATAGGAAAATTTATTTTATGTTAAAAACATACCGCTAAGGCCCGCGGCAACTTGAACTCCTTGTCGCAGAGGGTGCATTTGTGGCGCTTATTCGAGTGATGGTAACGCATATGACTGCCAAGGGCGGCACGAGAGGCCTTCTCGGCTCCGCATAGTTTACAGCGATATTTGCTATTGCTTTCCCGATCGTCATGGCGTGCCAAGTGCTTACGGAGACTGCGCTCATCTCTCAGCCAGCGGCCACAGAGATGACACTGCACCTCTGGCACAGGTCCATCCGGATGCAGGGCCTTTTTGTGTATGAGAAAGTTACCTTTGGACCGGAAATTCACACCGCAAATATCGCAAATGACAGGCGTAAAATCAGCATCATGCATACGCTTCACATGGGCACTCAACTCTAATTTTGTGCGGAACCTTTTTGGATGCAAAATATATAAAATGAGAAGGAACAGAAATTCAGTATTTTTGATGATGACTTACGTCTTGCTGCAGGTCTCACAGGTTTCGGGTCGTTCGGTGCCCTTGTGACCCTTTACATGCATAGTGAGCAGAAATTTCTTAGCAAATCGGGCCTGACACACGCCACATTGATGGATGAGTTCCTGTTGTTTCGAATGAAAGCGTAGCATGTGCATCTCCTGGCTATTTCGATTGAGGAAACTTTTACGACAGGGCTTGCAGCTGAAATATTCGGGATCTTTATGGCAATGGAGATGGTCGACGTAGAGAGAGCGCTTCTTGTAGCGATTGTTGCAGCATTGCACGTAGCCCACACAATTGTGCTCGGCACGGAAGTGGCGCTTGAGATCGACAAAGTCCTGGAGGGGGACAGCACACATGCAGCATTCTAGCTGGGCATTGGCTGCTATGAAGTCGTCCAGTTGTTTCATTGTGCTACGCTTGGCCTCCAGGTCGGGATCGTCGGGTTTTGTTGGTTTGGGATCGGAATTTGGACGTTGGCGTGAGCCTTTGGGACGACCTCGTTTCGGCTTGGGGGTGCTAGGGCTGGTTATTGGACTGGAGTCGGGAGTGGTCTGTCGTTTCAGTTGTCGAGTACGTGCACGCGATCCACGTAGGCTGGCGGTGGCTGCTAGGTTTGACTCTTTTTTTGCAGCTTTATTCTTTGCTGGGGACTTTTTCTTGGCTATTGGATTTTCCACGAGGTCTGCTGATGTTTGCTTAGTTGAGAATTCAGAGGTGTTGGCTTCAGCAAACTCCATTTGCTGCGAGTTGAAATCTTTGGGATCTTCATTGGAACTATCTCGGTCGTCGTCGTCCTCCTCTTCATCGTCATCATCATTGCTGAATTCGATTTCTGGCTCGCAGAGTAAGTGATCCTTGACATCCTCTTCATCCAGTTCTAGCTTGGATTCGAATGGCGAGGTCGGTTCGGTATTCCATACCACAACAGCTGGCTCTGGAGGCTCTGCCTTTAATTGAAGGGCCTGTTGCTTGTCCGCCACCATGGCGCAGAACTGTTCGAAATCCCTTAAATAACGCCAACATGGTATGCACAAGTTTGTGGAGACCGGATCGGAGGTAGTCACCTACAAATAGAAGCATAAAACATCTGTCTCTATATGCATATACAAATTGTGTTATCTTTTGTGCTTACTTCAAGATGGAAATATTTCGCTATTATTTTAGACAATTCATTTTCGGCTGCCTTACTGTCCTCACTGAAGATGGGCACGAACCCGCCCGAATCACAGAGACACAAGCGACATATCATTGCTTTGTAAGCTTTTCAATTAATTTATTTTTATTTTATTTAAACAGACCCTAGCGATTTATATCGATTCCCATACTTGTTCAGTTCTTTTGCCTATCGAATAGTGCTGAGTATGTATCGGGGACAGCTGTGAAAATTTTGTTGCCATCTGGCAACATTGTCTTTCTGGCAGTCGTGAAACTTGTGTGTTTTTGCTTTATGTGGAACAGTTGAAATTTCGTCATAACATTTAAAATGCAGAAAAAACCTTTGGGCCCAAGCAGTTTGTTGGACAAACTGCATCGCGGGGCAGTCTATGCCTGCATTGGAGTTACCCTTTATGGCACCTATTTAATCGGCCTGCGATATTATCATTACTTCACTGTAATACGCCCAGAGAAACAACAGGCCGAGCTGAAGTTACTGGACGAAGGCGCCCATGACAAGGCCAAGGAGCTGAAATATTAGTCGATACACTGTTTTTTTTTCTTTTTTTTTTATATATATATAACGAAGTGATTATAATCTAAATAAATTAGAAAATTGTTACTCTTGATATTCTTTGTTGTTGTGTAATGTGTGCGCGCTTTTAGAGATGGCAGCACCGCTGGTTCTTTTGCCGGCGAATTTGTCTGACCCAAAAATATGATGAAAATACATTAGAATTCTACCCATAAATCAGTTAGCATAATCGCTGCACAATGGACAATCAATCAAAATCGACGCGAATCAACAAAGAATTATGTATTACGACTTCAACTTCGTGACTTGGTCTGGCTATCTTGAATCGTCTTGGAACAACTTGCAAACTTCCGCTTGCCTAACCCGCTTCGTGGCGTGCATTAACCCAATCACGGCTGCAGAGACCAGACAGCAGACCAACAAAAAATTTATGCATTTTCATTTGTTATTATATTTTTAACAGAAGCAGCAACAGCAGCAGCTGCGCAATCGTACCAACAACAATGGCAGCCAAAGGAAACAATGATGGTGCCCACCCACTTTTGGCAATGCTTGTGAGCAACAACTGCAGTGGAAAAACGTTGCTTTTTTTCTTTCTATGCTTCAGTCAAACAATGCCGTTTCATTCATCCAATAGCTTGCCCTGTACACTTCAGCCCGTCATTGCCATCATCATGATCATCATCAGCGACGTCGTCATCGTTCGCGTCGTCTAGTTTGCCAATCATAAAAACCAATTACCATTGTGATTGCAAATGTTTGCTCTTTTGCTCCTCTCCCCGTTGCGGTCAAGGTCGTCCTTTATTGTGTTTGGAGCCCCCGGATACTTGTGGAAATCGTGCAGTCTCACTATTTCGATAAGACTTCGGCAGACACTTTTCTGATTCTCTACACTGGCAATATACATTTTTTAACTCTTTTTGAATGTAAACAGCATTTTGAATTTGCGTTTGAGGGGGTCACACTCAAAATTTTAGTGACTAAATAAAACGTGGGGGTCACACTCATTAGCTTCTTAGAAAAGGAGTCAGGGTTGCACTGCCCGCTTTAATTGGCTTCCTCCTTTTTTTTATTTGTTTTGGAAATTAGGAACTATCCTTTCGATTCTAGATTTGAAGTATAAAAATATGATTAACCCATTTTAATTTAAAGTTAATCAATAAATTTCAAATTAATATTTTTTTTTGCACCGCCTCAATCAGATTTGTCTAGTTTAATTTTAAGCCGCAAATATTTACAAGCTCCACTTTCTATTTTAAATTTCGAGGATAAGGATTAGATGTGCCAATGTTTTTTACGCTATCTATGATTACACCGTTCCGAGCGTATTAAATATTGTAGGAGCCGAAGCCGGTATATTTTGAAGATTCGAATAAAAAAGAACTTCCCCGAAAGGAAAAGAGTGGAGCAACTTTATTGAATGAGCCAAGGATTCGCCAGAAACTGAACAGAACTGAAGTCATAAATTTAGTTTTAAATAAAGAGGAATTTTGACCAAAAGCGATTATAAATAGTATAGATTAACATAAGTTAGCAGGATGATTAACAATTTGATAGGAAATTGCCGAAATGTTCGACTTGCCAGAGGATAAGATTGTGGTACTTTTATATGAGCCCGAGAATCAGGAAATGGAAGGCCACCGATTTAAATCTACTTAATGAATAAAAACCAAAATTAACTTAAATATTACAAAAAATCTTTAAATTTGTACGACAATTAATTTTATATAATAAAAATGTATTTCTTAATAAAAATTGCTTTTTCAAAATTTAATTTGATGTGGCAAAAAAAAAAAAGGTATCAGATCGTTGTTGTTGCTATTGCAAATTGTGGCCCAGCCGACATGGCTTAATTAAAAATTCCAAAATGTTGTAAATCTGCAATTGTTATTAATTGTGATATGAATGTTTAGCGTGTGTATATGTGTGTGTGTTTATGTGTGTGTGTTTATGTGTGTGTGTGTGTCTTTAATATTACTGAGAAGCTTTCCCACGGGGTTTGTGGCATTTTAAAGATTGAAATAAAATGTAAGCAAAAAAAAAAAAAAAATAAAAAAATAAAAACAGTTATACACGTGTTGGTACATATAACGGTAAAGCTATATAATTGAGTTATATCAAATAACTGTGTTGCATTATATAGTTTTGTCGAGTGAAAGTGACACTTGATCGGGCCCCTTTTTGTGGAACGTAGCTGGGGTCTAACCGTTATGTGTGTCATATGCGTTGTGGATTTTGTGGGGGTGGATGCAACATGTTGCTGCAACATGCATATCAGTTACCAAAGCTGCCACTGCCATTGCTGCTGCTGTAATTCTGTTTGTTTCTTTTTTTTTTTTTTCTATATCAGTTTTTTTTTTTTATTCATGTCGCTGCTTCCGCTTGTTGCCCTCTACGATTTTTACTTGCGCAACTTTTTGTATTTATTTTGTTGTTGTTGCTGTTGTTGTTGTTTCCTTCGAATGCCTTTCGGTTAAATTCTAGAACAAGCCACTTAAACTCTTACCCCTTACCCTGCACCCTTTCAGGCCGAAACAAACAGAAAAAAAAAAAACGTTAGTTACCACGCCTCCTGGTTGTGGACAGCTTGACCTTTTGGGCAAATTTGAAAACCATTCGAAATGATGATAGAACTCTAAACTTATTAACTGATCCGTCATAAACAATATTCGGTTTCGATTTCACTCAATGAACAGAAGCAACAACAACAACAACAACAAAAGCGTCATGCCACAATTGTTAGCCAAACTCTTGTTGTTGTTATTGTTGTTGTTGTTGGGAATATTGCCAGCGGGTATGTTTTTGCATAATAGCAAACTGTAGCACAAACCGAGAGATGCTGACGGCTCTGCCTCCGTAACTGCAGTGACTGACGCTGCTGCTGCTGCTGCAACTGACGCTGCCAATGGCTTTGGCCAGCGAGTATAAATAAGCCAGGTCGCTGGTTAGTCAGTCAACAAACCAAGTTTGATTGCCACAAACGTAGCAAGTGAAGTGTGTGTGTGTGAATATATACAAATTCATTTTTTTTTCCAAATCACCAGGATGAAACTTTTGGTAAGCCACCGAGTTGATTGAAAGCAGCAAAGGATTAACTACTCCATTCCCATTGTTAGTTGGTTTTTATTGTGTTGAGCATTTGCCTGTTGCAATGCCTGGCTGCCGTTTCGGAGCCTGCCGCTGGAGCTGTCGAAGGAGTCGAACAGGATGGAGCCAGTCTAGCCGAGAAGAAGACTGAGAAACGTGGCATTTATGGCCTAGGCTATGGCGGCTATGGTGGATATGGTGGTTATGGCGGCTATGGTGGCTATGGACATGGCCATGGTCATGGCTATTATAGCCCCTATTATGGTGGCTATTCTATTCATCATACACCCTATTATGGCGGCTATCATGGCGGCTATTATCCACATTATCATCATGGCCATTATGGCTTCTATTAGGATCCAACTGATCTACAGGCATCGAGATCGGGTTTGGCATCTGGAATCATCAATCACTGAAGGTGGGCCTATATAGCTCATGGCCACGCCCACTCTCTCAAACCACAGACCATCACTCATATGAATTTAATAATAATACTATTTTTTTTTTTTTTTTGTCATCTACCAATAAATTTCCCCCCCTTTTATTTGTAATAGCTTACAAATTGGACAATTCTTTATTCCGAAATAGAAGAAGAGTAGAAATCTGAAAAATACCAGAAAGGAGGGGGTTGAAAGTTTTGAAGAAACTGGGTAGACAGAGTTGGATTACCTCGACTCACATAGACCTGCTTTTGGGCCAGAAGGCTGAGATCCTTGTCAACCAGATCCAATTGATGTTCGAGATTAATCTTTAGGTTCCTCACCCTCAGAGTGCCCATGGACAGAGGCAGACGATTGTATTCGAAAATCAGTTTACGCTTTCGAGCCTGGGCACTGGTGATGAGGGCCTCACGCTGGGCCTCGGTCAGGAGTATGCGTTCAGGATTGGCCGGAACTTCTACTTTGGGCGCTGGCAAGGCTGGCTCTGGTTGACTCGGTGGTGAGTTCAAAGACTTTGTGGACTTGGTTGTGCGGGCGCTCAGGGGCTGATCCAGTTGTGGTTCGCGCTCCACATCTGTTACCTCCGGTATGGTCATCTGCAGGACCTGGGGAGCTGCCTTCATAGAGTAAATTGAAATGCCATCTTCACTGGCTCCGCTAGACTTCGACTTGGGGCAGCTATGATCATTGGTACCGGGCACTATGCCCACAGTGCGGCTCACAGGTCGGTATAGATTGTACTGACCAACCTGGTAGAGGCTGCGCTGTGCCGGCATTTTGCCCAGCTCAATTGAGGAGGTAGTGCGTCTCAAGGGCGGACCAATATTGTAGCAGATGCCTGCTGCCGCCGGGTCGTCTCCTTCACTGCGCACGGGACCCAGTCCCAGACCCAGACCCAGACCATTGCATGAATCCTTCATACCCTTGCTGCGTAATCTCAGGTTGACTCCATTCTCCGAGCACTTGCGTAAGGCAGCGTTCAGAAACTGTTCATCGCTAATATCATCTGTCTGGATTTGCTTCTCGGAGCAGGAGTAGCCAGTCAATTCCCGGCGTCGTGTGGCCGCCCCACGCCAGCGATTCCTCACGCTGACCAGCCGGCGCTGAGTCTCATTCAAAGTGGCCGGAACACTACGTCGCGCTATAGAGCAGGCCGTGGGCTGGCTATAATTCTGAGGCTTCAACGGTGGCCTTGCAGTTGTGGCCATCTGGCGTAACCTGCTTTCGGGAACCAAACCATTGCCCGCTATGCGCAGCAACTTCTTATTTTCCCTCAGAAAATTCCTCTCCGGTCGCTTGGATGAATCCATAAATTGTTGATTCAACGTTGGAAATTGACCGCGTCTAAAAGTTGTGGCCGACATCTTTGGTTTTAAAAAATATATTTATACAAAAACAAAAAAAAAAAAAACTCATAAAATATTAAAAAATAAACAAGAGCTAAAACAAAAAGTGTCTGTTCTTAACTTGAAGTAAAATAAAACAAGCACTTTGATCGATTCGATTTTTCAACGTTTCAGAAATTTCACATGTATACCGCCGCGTGCCTTTAGAACCATCTGGGCCTGGAGGACCAAGGGCTCATCGGGTCTGTCGAGGGCCAGGCGGAATCTCTGGACAATCCGTACAGTCAGTAGCTTAATGAGTAGTAAGGAATATTTCCGACCTATGCAGACATGCGGTCCACCCGAAAAGGGTATATAGCTATAGGGAGGCGGCACTTGCTTGGGATTGGCCCAACGTTCTGGAAGAAATTCATAGGGCTGGGGGAAATATTCGGCATCATGGGCCAAGCCGTACATATTAATCCAGAGTGTGATGCCAGCACAATAGACGCGTTCACCTATCCGAGTGTTCTGGGTGGTCTGACGGCCCGTGGTGGGCACAATCGTATAGTAGCGTAGGACCTCTTTCAATAACATATCCAAATAGGGCAGGGCATTTAGTCTATCCAGATCTTCCGTGTCTGGGTCTACCTCATTTAATTCCTCAAAGAGTTGAGCTTGGGCCTGGGGATATTTGGCCAGGGCGTAGAGCACAAAACTCATAGCTGCTGTGGTAGTGTCCACGCCCTGAAAAGACCCAGGGAATTATAGTGAAATTCTATATATTTAGGGCCCAACTCACAGCAAAGACAAATGTATTGATTTCATCTCTGATTTCCTTCTTACTCAAAGGGTCTCCATTGATTCTGGCCAGCAGCAGACTATCGATGAGATTTCGGCCAGATTTGTCTGGCTCAGTTTCTAGTTGACTCAATTGTTGGGCTCTTTCTTCTATGACCGAGTCCATAAGATGGTGTATCACTTGCAGCTCTTTGTTTAGCTCGCTCCAGAGTGTCGTGCGTCGAAATATAAAGTCGGAGACCAGCAGTGGATTAATCATACGCTTGAAGAGCAGCTCGCTGGTGCGATGAAAGGCCTTGCTATAGGGCGAGTGGCTGCCGGAGTTCTGAATATTCAGTTGCTTGCCCATGGAGGTATCTGAGGTCAGAAAATCATAGGATAGTTGAAGGGTGTAGCTCGGAGTACTTTGGGACTTACCCACAATGGCATCTAGCAGGCAATCGAAGAGATAGTCTGTTATCTCAAAGGATTCACCTTGCTTCTGATCGAGCTTGTCCAGCAAGCGTTCAGCATGGGGCTTCAGGGCTGGGGCAAACTTCCTCAGCATTTGTGGATGAAAGGCGGGCAGCATTAGGCGTCGTTGGTTGGCCCATTTACTGCCATGACTGATTAAGAGTCCATTGCCAATGAGTGGCTCCAGTTGCTGGAAAGTCTCGGCCTTGACTAGCGTGGGATCTTGCAGGGCAGCCCGGGTCTCTTCGGCTGTATGCAGAAACACCCACAATTGGGGGCCCAGCCAGAGTCTGTAGGTCTCACCGAATCGTTCGCGTAGCTCTGTGAAAACTAAAAAAATAACTGCCCTCCCAGCGGCACAGAGCAAACCAGTTAATTTGATTTTACAGTTTCAACTCAAGTTTCCGTTTACACTTACATTCCGGTTTCAGTTTGCCAATCATCTGGGCATTGCCCAGGAAGGGGAAGGCCCAGGGCCCGGCTATACTACTTCCACACCGAAGTAATGCCCATTTCCGTTGCAGGAAAAGCAAACTCAATAGGCCAATTACCAGAAAAAGCCACAATTCTAATGACATTCTCAGACAATTGTTCACTCTGCTTTGTTTTTGTTTTTGTTTTGATGATAAAAACAAAAATATTCCATTCAACTTTATTCCAAATGCAGTTGAAGCGGCCAAACAGCTGAACAAGACCCCAGCTAACCGCTTAGCCGACTGATCTAATCGCTTTTAATTTGTTGTCGTTATTTTATTTGCCTATACCCTTTCACTCATTAGCTGGCCAGAGCAGGCTATATCTGTTTCAGGGGACTGTTGCTTGCTGAATGGCTAAAGTAATCTCTCAGAGAAGGAGGTTTCGGGGGATACCTAAAGTCAACCAGAAATAGGGAAATATATAGACATATAGTGAAGTCTGTCTGCTGGCTCTCATGTTTTAATTTAGTCTCCCGATATATGATTTGGGTTCGGAATGAAAAACATATCGCTACGACAAGTTTTTAGGCTATCATTTTTGGGCTAACTAATATATTTTAGAGTATCGGCTTGCTATATCAGATAGGGTCAATCCGAAGTCTTAATATGTTTATTTTTCAAAGCTTTTTAAATTTAAAAGGGGCTCAAATTCTATGCCAAATTTTAAAGAGATCAAATAGATATATCATATAGTCTTTTAAATTTAATAGGGGCTCAAATTCTATACCAAATTTTAAAGAGATCAAATAGTTATATCATATAGTTCCCTTTCAACCAATTGGTCGAAAAATCCAATAATTGATCAAAAATTTAATAATATTGATAAGAGTCTTAGGGGGCTTGATTAGTGTGCTACATTTAAATTAAATCAAATGACTATATCATATAGCTATATGGTAAAAAATTGAAGTCTAAAATATATTGAGTGCTTGAGTAAAATCGGTAAACTATATCTTCAACTATTTCCCTGAAAAATACCCTCTCAAATGGAATACTTCATAAGAGTTGAATAGGAATCTCGTTGCCTATATGATACAGCCATCTATAGGGCCGATCGGATGAAAATAATAAAATATAATTTGAAGGAAGTTAATCTTTATAGCTAAAGAGTATAGAGAAATCGACTGGCCTCGATCTAACGTTTGTCTTTATTATTATGATTGCTTTGTCTTTGTGGTCGATTAAGTTGAATCGCAAAACTTATCAAATACTAAAGACGGCGACATCGTTTGGCTTGAGTTATTGAGTGCTTGGAAAATCTATTGAACTTTGCCTCTGCCTCTCTTTTATGCAATTTAAATCGATTGCTTGCTAATTGAGCAAGCCAATAAATTGTGCAAGTCTTTCTCTGCCTTGGATAAATTAAGAAATAAAATTATGTTTTATTTTTAAATAATTTATTTTTATTATACATATATGTACTATATATACATATATATTATATATTATAAATATTTTCTTTTTGTTAGAAAAAAAAAATAATTAAAATTAAATTGAAATAAGATGAAAACGGCATAAATAATTTTGTTTTTTTTTTTTTTTTTTTAGAAGTCGAGCGGATAAATCTATATCACAAGTTAAGATAACACTTGAATAGAGCCAGATTCAATTGAATAAAAGAATAATAATTAAAGAAATATCTATTAAATTATTATTCATTTATTTAGTCTGATCTCAAATCATAATATAAAGATATCGACGACCCGACTCCGATCAAATATTTTGCGTATACAAATAATTTCGATTTTCTTTTTTTTTTTTAAGATTTCTTTTAGAATTTCTTTCAGGTAAACATTGATTAGGTTAGAGCGGGAAAATTTTTGACTAGATCAAATTAGATTTGTGTGTGTCTGGGGGGGAGGGGGGTGATGTGGGTTTGGGTCAAATGTGTACCTACAAACTACTTGTAAATAGTTTAAAATTATTCTCAACTATCTTATCGACTGACTGATTGTTTTGCTCAAATTGGATTAGTTTTTTTTTTTTTTTTTGTTTATTAATTTGGGGAAGCCTCTATGATTTAATTTTGGCAAATTCCACAAGCTTTTGTCAAACCTTTCTCAGCTGATTTCAGCAAATTGATTTTGATTTTCTTATCTTATTTTAATATTTTGGCAATTTCAGTGATTTAATAATTCTCTACAATTTTATATAGGGATTGTACATAATATATATTTATATATATATAAGAAGGTGTATATTATTTATCGTCTTGAGCGTATGGCTTAAAACATTTTGTAGGTACATTTCATTTGTCTAAACAAAATTGAAATCAAAAAAGGATTTTCTAGAATTTTGATAAATATTTTTAGGTTTTTTTTTTTTTTTTTTTGGAGTCTTTTCGGTCTTTTAGCCCCTGTGATTTGTATTAGAGATATGCGCAAATAGGTGTTTCTACAGTAAACATACAATAAGTACTTCAGACTTTTAGAAAATAAAAAACACACATACAGACATATATAGATATATATAATATATAGAATATATATATATATATATATATATATATTATATATATATAAAAAAAAAAACCATATGGCTATAGCAAAATTACATACACACAGAGATATTAAAATTGTGCCTTTCAATACAGTTTGGTTTTTAGCTAAAATAGACAAATTAAATTTCCTGTCCGGAGGGAAGAGTCTTTGATTTTTCCCTTCCTCTCTGCCCTTTACTTATTCTCGATTATCATCTGTAACTGGAGTACCAGGCTACGGGCCAATTGTAGAACTGCCTGGGAATTATGACGTTCGGCCATTTCTGGTAAGAAGAGGAAAAAATAAAGAAATTTATGGATTTGGTTTTTTAGAAGTAAATTTACCATTGAAGAACTTGATGACATCGGTAAAGTCCATGCTATTGGATAGAATAATATCACGATAGGTCTCTAGCAGGGCCAATGCAAGGAATAAGACAAAATGGCCAGAGGCTATATGCTTGGCTGCCCAGATCACTTCCCAGGTGGCAAAGACATCATCATAGACTAGCTCACGCTTAAAGTCCAAGAGGAACCAGCGATAGCAAAAGTAAAAGTGTGTATAATCCCCATTCGAGTCCATCAGATCATACATTTCCGAGTCCAAAATTTGTATGAGTGATCTGAGAATTTGAAAAATTTTAATATCATATTGGAAAAAAGAAGCTAAAAAGAACTCACCGCATGTTGGCAAAGTGCATGTCCATGGCACCGCCACTTGGAAAGTTCTCGATCATGCGTTCCATTAGCTTGCAGAAGCAACTATAGCTAAGGGATTCGTCATCAAAGATGACCAGCAGGGGAGCCACCAGATCGCACATGCCCTGCATATAGCCTACGTCGAGATGCTCCCACACATAAGTGGAGATCACATTGCGCAATTTGTCCAGATTCTCATTGGCAAAGTACCAATAGTTCCGATCACAACGTTGGACATCCTTTTCGATGCGGTGCAGATTGAGCCCGAACTGTTCCAGCAATTCACTCTGCAGGTAGACAAAGAGTTGGTTATCATTATGGTTATGGTAAATTTTGGAGTTCAACTTACGCTATAGACACCGCCATTGGAGCTGGCGGGTGAGGCACAGGCAGACTTGGGCTGCTGCAGGGCATCCTTGGTACAGTTCTCACCCTGCTCGGCCAGTGAGGGCAAGACTTGCTCATCGCCCTCGAGAGCCTTGGGGCTGCGTTCCCAGTTGGTTATATCCACCGAGGCATTGGTTATAATGACAGCTGCCTGTTGGGGCTTAGTGGCCTCCTCGGCTGGAGGCTCTTCATCCAAAAGCTGTCCCTGGAAGTCATCTGCACTTAGATAGTCGGGACTTAGAATGCTGGGACCCTCGGGTAATTGGGCCACACCACCCACTGTCTCGTAGGAGGAAGCTGTCGAGGTGGAGGAGCTCACTGGCAAGACCTCCTTATCGTCTGGCTTGCCCTTGTCTATGGGATTCACTTGGGCAGGCCTTGGTATTGTCTGTTGCACCTCCGGGGCTGGTTCTACTTTATTCTTATTACTCTCACGTTCAAGTTCTTGCTCTTCCTCTTCTTCGTCGAGGTCGTCCAGTCCACCATCCACATGACCCGAATCTGTGCTCGTCTTCATCGATCTTGGTATAGGCTTAACGGTCAGGTGTGTGTTGCTGGTGACGCCAGCAGTCTGGGCATGCCCCTCCTGCTGTTGCCTTTGCTCTTCGTCTATGTCGAGATCACCCGGATCGGATATATCGGATATATCCTCAAAGACTTCGTTCTCCAGCTCGCCCACATCGTCGAGGTCGGCGGCCCGCACAGTCCGCTCATTGCCGCTGTTGCTACCCGAGCTGAGCTTGGCCACAGCACGTGCCGTCTTCTCCTTCTCACGCTGCTGGACTATGGCATCCACGGCCAGCCACTCGCTCATCGTGGTCTCGTAATAATGCTTGCAGGTTTCATCCTGTTTCTGGCGCTCCTCCGGCGTCGATCCAAAGCTGTAATGTCCCAGCAAATAGGGCCAGACCTCTTTCCTCAACTCCGGCTGAACACCCCCGAAATAGACCAGCCTGTAGAATTCAGTTTCCTTCTCCACAGTGCCATTGGCATTAAGCAGATCCCAACGATCCTTGGTGAGGCCCTCCTCATCGGCTTTCACTGAAATAAGCAAAAAATTAGAATTTCGTCAAAGCTTCTTCGGCAATCATACTCACTCTCCGGCGTAATGCGACCATGAACCAGCTCAGACAGATGGGTGCGCACGGTGGACAAGTGCCGGCAATAGGCCATCCAGCCGTAAAAGGCACGGGAAATGATCTGTCTACGCATGGTGGAGCAGACCATCTCAATACTTGTGTTCTGAGCATGTTGCTGGAGCAAGGGTGACTCCATAGGATACTGATCAATCGACAGGCTCCTGTTCGAGCAGTCACTGCTGCCAGTGGTGGAGCAGCTGCTTAGTTGAGCTCGTCTGGGAGTGCTGCGCACAAAATCCAAAATGGAATGGGTGGCAGCTATGGAAATTTTCAAAGACAAAAAAATGGAATAAGTTTCTCTTTTAAGTTAATCTGAGAGCTATCCGCCTACCGAACTCCTCGTGGCGACTTTTGCTAACAATGCGAAAGACATAATCGATTGGTGTTTCATCGACAGACTCCATAACCGATGGCAAGATACGACGACGCATACTGCGTGGCCATAGGAACATTTTGCCAATGCCGCGCTGTGACCAGAGCGGCGGATCCAATTGGCCGTGCGGTAGGAGGCCCGTCTCCAGGCAGCTCAGAAACTGTTGCATATGTCCGCCTTCGGGAAAATGAATGGGAGGTCGCTGTACCCCATCTTGACCTACTAAGATGACAGTGCCGCCGCTGTCCTCGCCACGGGTCTGATGGCAATGCACATAGACTATCTCATCCACATTGATGTTGAGAGCGTGGGCCCAAAAGGCATCCTTGTCGATCTCCTCGTCCTCGGCCTCAGTGTAGCCATTCATCAATTGGTTAGGTGTCCATTTAATTGTCAGGGTCTGTATGTGTTGGTGCAGGCTCAAATAGCCGGCCATAGGTTCGGCCAAGTCCTTCTATGAGTTGAGGCGGTTTAGGGGAGGTGAGTGAAAATCGTTGGGGCTTTTAACTTACCGGCTGAACTTGTACATTATTCTTGCCATACAAAAGGGTGGCCTTGGCATTCTGATGCAGAGACTCCACATAATCCTTGGCCATGGAGGCCGAGGCTATAGACTTGAAGGAATAGCTGCTGGCCTCATCGGAGCTGGTGTTCAGGCTGCGTTTGAAATTCATTATGGGTGCCCGGGAGCAGGCAGACGAAGACCGTCGACAAGAGCTGATGCGATGTCTTTGCACCTGGAGAAAGTACGGGAGTGAGTATAAAGAGGCCCAAGCTCATACAGTCTTTGACTAATCTTACCAATTCATCAGCATGCGGATCGGTCCAATAGTGATCCGCTGTTTTGGCACGTGTAAACTCCAGAGCACAGGGCCCCACCAACAGGGAGCTCAAAATGGAACCATAGTCAGCATCGGCCACCAGGGCATCCCGATCATAATAGCTGCTGGCATTGGCCACCAGATACTCAATAATCTTGGTCAGACGCTTCTCATACAAGGCCAGCCGTATCCATAAATATCTGAAAAGAATAACAAATTAAAAAAAATAATGGAAAAATCAAAAAGAATACGCCTTGCTCACTTCATGGTGGATAGAGAGATGCTGGAACTGCTGGTGCTGACCGATGTGGTGGCTCCGCTGACCGTGGTGGACATGGAATTGCTGCTGCCCTTCTTCAGCATGGGTGGGCGATTGAAACTGTCGCTGCTGGATGAAGAGCGCTTATTCGGATCACTGGACTCAATGTCCTGGACCATTTTGCTTATATGCTCAGCCTCGGGACAGGTCTTGGCTATCTTGTGCAGCAGGGCTGTGGTCGACGAGGTCTTAAAGAGTCCCAATGCCCGCCGTCTCAGACCCTGACTGAGGCAGGCCTCCACAGCAGCGCACAACTGAGTCACCGAACTGCTGTCCTCGTGCACATATTTCTTGGTGACGGCCTCCTCCATTAGCTGTTTAACCTCCTTCTTTACGCTGGCAATCAGCCGCTCCTTAAAGTCCACGCCATCTGTAAAGAAAAGGACAAAGGGCAAACATAATAAATACATTTTGTGCATGGGGTCTTGTCTTCCCTGGGCTTGCACCACAACTCCTACAGCGCACCAGATGGTTGTATTTGATTGCGGGTGGGAATGGGAATGGGCACTGGGCACTGGGTTGGCTGTTTTGTCCGTCCAAAATGAGTCTAATAAAAATGAAACCACCCAGGGTCTTAAAAGGAAATCACATCGTTGCCAGAGACTTTGCCATTTCTTTGTTACTCAGAAATTTAATATGTTGACTCTCTATTACTTTGACTGACTGACTGACTGGCTGACTGGCTGACTGGGTGACTAGGATATGCCATCATCATGGCACACGTCCTGTCCGCATTGTCCTTGCGTTGCTCTCCCATCAATTACTCTAACCAGTTTTGAGCGCTTAACGCTTTTCACTTGTCCTAGTGGAGAAACCATTAAACGGTATTTCTCTACTCAAAATTCATTGTCCTTCCAGCTACAAATAATTTCATTTTCATTAATTGTTTTCCATTTTGAGAAGCGAGATGCTCGTGGCTATAAATTCTACCCCCTCTCTCTCTCTCACCACAAACTCTCTTTTCCCTATGTCTCTAGAGATGACAGCGTGAATAGTTCAAGTCGTGAGACTAGATAAAAAGTATCTCCATCTAAAGAGCTTCGAACCTGAGGCTAGATACAGAGTATGCCTATCATTAGAACCTCGAGCTTTAGTCTTGATCTAAGAGTTCCTTTAATGTCCGAACCAAGGCAAGACTCTATATGCATACCTTTCTCTAGTGATGACAACTTAAATAGAAAACCTCAAATCGTGAGACTAGTTCCTAAGTAACTCTGTCTCTAGATCCTCAAACCTGAGATTAGATCCTAACTATCTCTGTCTTATGATCACATTCTCCAACCAGAGACTAGATTCTAAGTATCTCTATCTCCAGAATCTCTAAGAAGAGTTCCTTTGAATTCTGACTCAACCAGATTTTGTCTATATGCCTTCCTTTCTCTACAGCTGACAGCTTGAATAAAGGCAATGCAATATCTCACATCATGAGACTAAATCCTAAGTGTCTATATCTCAAGATCCTTAAGCCCTGACCCTTGATTCTAAGTATCTCTGTTTCCAGAACCTCAAGCTACAAACCTGATCTAATTTATCTGAATATTTAAGTGTTCCTTGGAATTCCGACTCAACCAGATTCTATCTATATGGCTTTCTCTTTCTAGAGATGAAGGGAATGCAATATCTAAAATCATGAGACCAGATCCGAAGTATTTCGATCTGCAATTTAATTAATATTAAATTATTTGAATATTTAAAAGTTCCTTTGAATTCCAACTCAAGACAAAACAAGAACTGTTTTCCTTTTTTAATTTATTAATATGAAAATTTCATTTTGCATTATTCATTCATTCCAAAACGAAGAAGAAAAAGACGAAGACGAAGAAGAAGAAGAAGAAATAAGTAAACAATTTTACATCTTTAGGATACTTTTATACATATTTGTTTGTCGTTGTTATATAAAATACAAAAAATACAAAAAAAAAAAAAAAATAAAAAATGGAACCCCATCGAGTCCATTATGTGATGACGGACGAACCACAGACACCACTATTGATGGGAGGCCAAAGTCTGGCGACAGGACAAGGCAAAAGCATGAAGCATAAAGCAGTCACCGTCATCACCGTCGCCATCATCAATGTCCTTGTTGGGGCACACCACACCAGCCAGTCAGCCAGCCAGTCAGCCAGCCAGCCAGCGACAACAAAATGCCGGGACGATGCCATCTGATGTGACGCCACGCCAAGCCAAGCCGAGCCGCGCCACGCGACGCGACGCCCAGTGACAGACATGTCGCTCATCATCAAAGCTTCATGCCGGCCCCACCACCACCACCACCACCACCATCATATTGGCTCGAGTCTATGCCGGGAACTAAGTGAACTTAATGTATACGTTAAAATGGTTATGTTAGTTAGATGGCAGCAACATGAGCAAAATATGGAAATAACATTACGGTTATAGGGAAATGTGCAAAGTCATAAAGAAGTTGTCGCCATTTAGCAAGGATACCCATCTATCTGTGTATGTGCATGTGTGTCTGTGTGAGTCCTTGTCATCAACTGGTCAACGTCAACCAGTTGGAGTGGCATCATTCTCTCAACGCCTTCGACAGACTGCCAACCTCCTCTCCTCTCCTCTCCTCCCCACTTTTACTGGCCGAGTCTGTTTAATTGCTGGCTTTTTGTTGCATTCACCGTTGACATTTGCAAAGAACCAACACATAAAAGACAAAACATACCTTCATATATACATGCATATATGTATATATTAAATAAATATAATATGTAAAAGTCGTGTAATTAGCAACAGTTCAGATCCTTGTGGAGCACCCAGCCATCTTGCCACCCACAACTTTGACAGAGAAACATCCGACAATTAAAATGAGAAAATTCATTTGTGAAAGCTCATTTTCATTTCATATAAGTTTTCGCTCTGATTGTGACATACTTTTCATTAACTCAATTTAAGCATGTTGTGAAATTGCCTTGGTTGCCTTTAATTCAGTTTGTCCTAATTGCTTTTGTTGGCTGAGATTTTCAAATGAACAGAGAAAAAATGAATACGAAATTAAATTATCCAACATTTTCTATATTTCTCTTCTGTTTTAGGCAAACGACTGTTATTTTATCTACTTCAACTTATTTTCACATATTTATTTGACAAATTAAAAGCATACAAACTCTGAAGTTGAGAAATATTCAAAGGGGACTCTAAAATGAATTTTTGGGATCATTCCGAAAATCAAAGGAGAAAGACTCTTTTTGAGTCGAATGGGTTTGGCCAATCAATGTCGGAAATGTTTCCGTAAAACCGATTTAGGCTCCTATTGAGATTACTATATAGGCTACTCCTATTGAATATAGGTATACATAAATAAAAAGTCCAAATGTTAAGCTCGAAAGAAATCGGTCAATATATGTCGGAACTTTTTCCATAACTGAGTCAGCTTCCTTTGGGAACTATATGATATCATCATTTGTTGGGCAACAAAATTTGGAGTTGTTTATGAAACCGATTTAATTTCGATTGAAAACTATATGGTATAGCGGCACGATTCTAATGGAATGCGGTATACATACGTACCCATATAAGAAATGCCGAAATATGATTGAGAATGGTCATATAAATGCCGAAGTTGTAGTAGTTCGATTTGAATGAAATTCGGTACCCATATGCGTGTCTCTATATAAAAATTATATATCAACTTTGAATGTGATCGGTGGATAAATCTTGGAGTTATTCAAAAACCTTTTGAGGGATATAAGATAATCATATGTTATAGTGCTCCGATTCCAAATATATCCAATATGTCTATATAACAATTTCGAAAGAGATGGGTAGATTGAAGTAGTTACTAAACCTTCAATAAATTTCTATGAAAACTATAAGGTGATCTCAAAGAAATAAGGTATGGCTAAATTCCCCCAAAATGGGAATTCCAAATACCAAATTTGAGACAAATAAACTAATAAATAACGGAGTTATATTTAAAGCCAATTTAGGTATATAGGACAGCCGGTTCGATCTGATCGGCTCGAACCAAAGAAGATCGTATTTTAAGTCAAAACTAAAGGCCTAGCTTGTTTATAAATTTCTTTTTGAACTTAGCCGATGTCAAATTGAATATACTAATATTTTTCAATGAAAAGAGTATGTAGGCACTTGTTAATTTCTCTTACAAATTAATTAAATTCTACCCACCTATTTTGCTTGCTTATTCTATTTACCCAAATAGACAAGCACATTCCAATTTATATTCCAAGTTAAGTTACTGGTATTTGGTCTCGGCAACACTTGAATTTAATTAAAAGTATTTCAAGTAAATAAAAGCAAAAAAAAAAATACTCGTAATGCGTCAGGTATCCTTTGGAATATATCCAATGGTGAAAGCTATATAGAAATTTGCCTTTCAAGGAAATAAGAAAATAGGGGAATTTTTCTATCAATTATGTAGTAATTACTAAGTTCATTTTGCTTAAGCCATTCAAATCAATTAATTAGGTGTGTTTGGTTTGGTTTGGATACTTCCCGGATCCCAGGCGGATGCAATTTTCCGCCTTATTTGATGCAAATCTGTGAGCATAAATTCATTAGGCAAGGCCAGGTGTGACAGCATCTAACAAATGGCCTGGATGAAAGGTTGAGCCAAGCTCAAACTCAAAAAATAGATTCCATCTATGTTTAGACCCCTTCTATATATATAGACGATATTTTTGAATATGAATATATATGTGTGTGTGTGTGTGTGTGTGTGTGTGTGCATTTGGTCCAGTTGAGCACATTTATTGTTTTTAATTTTGGGATTGTGTTCAACTCGGGCCGAGTCAGGGGCCCCCCAGAGGAGGCGGGGAGGGGAGGGGGGTGCGAGTTTATCGGTCGTGATTTGACCCCTGAATGTCATGACATTGAGAGGCAAGAGAACCAGTTGGCCAAATATTTGCCCCACTTGGCCTGCCTTGGCATTCGCAATGCTCAGTTACCCTCTTAATCCCAGCAGTACACATAAAACGGTAAATATATATATACTTGGATTTTTGTCTGTATATATATATGTATATATATCTTTATATATATAAGAATTGTTGTTGTTTTTTTTTCTTGACTTGTGAGTACGTGTTTATTTCTTTGTAGTCTTTGTTGTTGGGCCCCAAGAAGAAACCCGTTCATTTCATATGAATTTGCTGTTATTTCTTAATACATTTGTATGTGTGTGTGTGTGTGTGTGTGTCTGGGAGTTTATCAATCTGACAACTATTTCATTGTGATAAACACTTAATTAGTACAAAAGCAAACATATGCGAACTGCCAACCTTTGCCCCCCCCCCCCATTTCCATCTAGCCTTCCATCTTTCTCTATCAATTTAGCCTCCGGGCACAGACTAATGGGCCAACTTTTTCCTTGTTTTTGTTGTTGCTTACACACACACACATACACACAGTTAGGCACATTCCCGGCTCACTTGTGTGTTTGTGTCATTGTTTTAGTCTCTTATTTTTTGGTTAAATTTTTGCCATTGTGTTAAATGAGTTTTCCTTCTTTTTATTTTCTGTTTTATTTTTTCTTTTTTTTTTTTTTTGGCTCGAACAACTTTTGCCCTTAAATAGAGATGACAACGTGATATGTGAAACAAACTCTCTTGTCTCTTCTATTTAGCATAAATTTATATTATTCCTTCCAAGTTCTTTTCAAGTCTTTCTTACTTTTTTTTTTTTTGGTTTTTTCTTTTACTTGTTGGGCCAACTTACTTCTTTGGCAGAGATTATGCTGGTAGTATTTAAATTAAGCCTCTCAGTGCTCTCAAGTTAACTCGTTCCTCTTCTCAGGAAGATAATAAGAGTCGAAATTTTTCTTATCAAAGCAATTTGAATTCTTGAAAGTTTTTCAAACTTTCAAAGAGTCTGAAGAGCTCAAAAGATTCCATTTGAAAAGTAGCTTAATTTGATCTAGTTTTAGGTTGTCATCAAGTAATTTCTTTCTCTATTTAATTTTCAATTCATAATTTTTGGTATATTGGTACAGTTGCCTCCAAGTTTTTTTTTTCGAGTCTTTCTTTATATTGTTCAGCCCATAATTGTTTTTATCTGTTAACGTGGAATATTTTTGGTACAGTTGCCTCCAAGTTTTATCTAGCAGTCTAAGTTGAATATTTTGATACAGTTGCTTCCAAGTTTTTTTTTTCGAGTCTTTCTTTATATTGTTCAGCCCACAATTGTTTTTATCTGTTTACGTGGAATATTTTTGGTACAGTTGCCACCAAGTTTTCTCCTACAGTCTAAGTTGAATATTTTGGTACAGTTGCTTCCAAGTTTTTTTTTCGATTGTTTCTTGATATATTTCAGCCCATATTTGTTTTTACGTGAAAGTACAGTTGCCTCCAAGTCGAATATTTTGGTACTGTTGCCTCCCAAGTCTTCTCTAGCTGCCTAGAATTTTTCGTAGGTTATGTCTTTTGGTACAGTTTCGCCCATAAAAGCTCGACGTGAGCTTCAAAATTTTGCATCACTATCGTTATCAGGCAGACCCAGGCCAGATGCTTGGGAGCCCGCAAGTAGATAAGGCAACAAAATGCGCACATTTTCAGTGTCACTTGTTGTGGTTTTTGTTGTTACTGTTATTGTTGTTGGTATTGTTGTCTACCTACACACACACACACACACTCTGCACACTCTGTGCATTTGTTTTTGCCCTTCTAATTCTCTGCTATTGGATCCAACGTATCTCCGTCTATCTGTTTGCTTATTTGCCTAAGAGAAAGAGTAAACATGTATGTGTGTGTGTGTATGTTTAGGTGTGTGTGCTTGGTGACATTTTACGTACATTAATTACAGACTAATGTTAAAAAAAAAGACACACACACACACAATGCTGCTGGTTGAGACTTTGCCATGAATTTATTTGCATGAAAAAAAAAGAAGACACACACTCGCAGGGAGGGTGAGAGAGAGGCGGGGGGGGGGGGCATGCAAACAAGAATGGTGTGTGTGTGTGTGTGTGTGTGCCGGAGAATGTGTTCATTTGTAGCTATTTGTCTATATTATCAGACACGCAAAGTGCATTAACGAGTGTATGTGTGTGTGTGTGTGTGTGTGTGGATGCCTGGCAAAAAAAAGTACAAAGAATAACGGGATAATAGTAAGCATATGAATATAATATCAAATGGGCAACCTTTGAGCCCCTTTTGCTTCCTAAACTTTCAAGTTGATCTTTGCCAAGCTTTGACAGGATTAATTGAGAAGGTTCCCGGGCTGATTTGCGAAAAACTAATACTCTTTTTGGCTAGTTTCTCCATGGTCTTGAAATGGCTTGGATCTCAAATGAATTTAGGTACAAAATAAAATGTATTTGAGTGCAGACTTTGATTTGGAACAAATTACTATATCAAAGACTTATCCAATTCTAAATCGGTTTTAATAATCTGTAATAAATTAATAAAATTATAAAGATACAGAGTTGCCTCAGGAATGAGCTACTATATATCTCGAGTCCTTAGAATGAAATATTTGCCCAAATCTAAATTGGTTTCAGGAACGAATCTAAAATAAATCTTAAAAAGTTATAGCTACTGAGTTTGGTCTAGAAAGAACTATATCATAGCTGTATATCTCCGGTACTTAGAATCTAAATCGGTTTTAGCAATACCAATCTAAGACGAACTGGAATTAATATAGAAAAGATATAACATACTAAATTTGCTCTGGAATGAAGTACTATATCTTAGTCTATATATATCAGGTATTCAGAATGGTTTGGGGTTTTGGGGATGTTCAAAATGATGAATTTAAAATTAATCAAAAAATTGACAAAGCTACCGAGTTTGGTCTGGAACGAACTACCATAACGCAAATATATGTCACCATAGTGACATGTAGATTCCTCAAACTTAATGAAACTTAATTTAAGGACAAGAACTTCGAAAAGAGTATGTGATGCTTGGGTTCCTATCTACCCACAACCTTTTCAACTCTAATAATCCCGATTTGTATTCATTTTTTTTTTTCTGATAAAATATTTTCTGATCTGAGAAGTAAATAACTTCTTAGCAAACATAAAAAAAAAAATATAATCAAAATCAGCTTATATCTTTTATAGGCCACAAGAAAAGCTTTCAGCATTTTTTTTTTTTTGTGTTACCGCTTGGATTGCTTTGATTTAATTTGATACAGTTTAGTGGTCTTAGGTGGGTGTTGTTCAGCAAGGCGTGTGTATGTGTGACGTCATTGCTCACTTGTTAGCCCATTGTCCCAAGGAGCCTGCACACACACACAGACACACATAAGACTGGCCAGAAGTCTTTGTTGCTGATGTGGCAGGAAATTAATGATGGCCAAATGGACGTGGATGGGAACAACTCCAGTTGGACAGAAATTGGTGGGGTTATGTGCTCTTGACTCTGATAAACCAAAGTGTCAATAAGATTGGACAGGCTTCTGGAGGCTTAAAAAAAAAAAAAAATAAATAAATAAATGATAAGAATTTCACAGAATCTTTCAGCTGACTCGACAGTGAGTGGGATAAGAACCAAGCCAAGAGCATACTCAAGATATTTCCTCTAAGTCCGAAGAAGAAGAAGAACATCTCCCAAACTAAACCTGACTGAGTGATGCTTGGCCAGCCATTAAAACATAGCCGACAGCTTCTCATTTATTTCTTTTTTTTTTGGTGGGTTTTTTCTTTTTATAGATACTTTTTTGGTATTACTGCTGACACGTTCCATGAAACGTGCAATATGACATTGCGAACTGAAAATAGCCAGATTGTCACAAACAGAAGCTGACAAGAAAACACAACCGAAACACTTAACATACGCATTCCAAGAAGTCTCCAGACTCCACCCTATAAGAGGGGAAATCCCACAACTCGGAAAATTCTTTGTTGGCCATTTGAGGCATTCCTTCATCACTGTCAGCGGAACAGGGAAATTTTACACTTTTTAAATTAAAAATGAGAGAAAAAAAAGAAACAATCGAAGGGTAAGAAATGTGTATATCTTTTGTATTGGAAATGTTTGCGAATAATTGTTGACTGAATTCTGTTGTGACATTTCACTGTCAGAGTCAATTTGGCTTGAATTCAATTCGATTTAAGGCGACATTTTCAACTCTGCCTTGTCAATAAACTGAATCGAGTTGACATTGAAGTAGGGGAAATAAATTGATTAAAATATTTTCTTTGCCTTGGCAAATCAAAGCTTGATTTTCTATAGAAATCAAAGGGGATTGCTATTTGAATTTTTCCCATTTGAATATCTTAATTCAATAAGCTGATTTAAGTTCTCTTGAATGGAAGAACAATTCTTTGGTCTAATCAAACATGAAAAAAAATTTCCAAGAAAATTTCACAACTCAAATGAAATGGAATTGCAGAAAAGACAAGGCAGGAAAATAACTTAAGCCCTCATAAAATCAAAACTGTTTACTTCAGAGCAGCTCGAACAGCAATTCTCTGCATCAATGAGGAATTTTCTAGTCGAGAATTTCCATAAAACCAGTCAGGTCGACTTGGTCTACATACTCTACATACAATTGGGACTTGTCCTTTATTGAGAAGCAGTCAGATTAATAACTTTTTAAAGTCTTTCGAGACTGTACTTATTTTTTTTTTGGCAAAGTAGAAATATTCAGGACCCAAACCATTAGAGCCTAAGGTTGGAGACCTCTTAAAGTTACTCATTTGTTTGGGGGGAAAAAATTAATTTTAGTCTGAGCTTCATTAATTTTAGTCGACCTGAAACTGTACTCCTTCTTTCAGAAAGTAAAAACTTAAGGGCCCAAGCCATCATCGCTTGGGGTAGGACCAGTCCAAGACCCTTTGAAGTTGCCTGAAACTGTACTCGTTTTATTTGAAAAAAATAAAAACTTTATTAATTTAAGTCGAGCTGAATTGGTACACCTTCTTTCAGAAAGTAAAAACTTAAGGGGTCAAACCATCAGAGCTTGGGGTAGGACCAGTCCAAGACCCTTTGAAGTTGCCTGAAACTGTACTCAGCTAAGATTGTAAGATCTGCATTCAAGTAAATACCAATTTACTTTAGGTCATCCCGAAGTCGTTGGGTCATAAATCAAAAATCTACACTTGTATGCAGGTCGAGTCTATGGGGAATTCTATTCCATATTCCCGCAGAAATGTTGAGTAAACAAAAACTCAGCAGGCTTAACTCTATTTTCCCAAATGACCCTGGCCATTGCCAATGCCATTCGACTGGCAAAGCAAATAACCCAAATCACACACAGTGAAAGCGAAAGAGAGAAGCAAAAAAATGATGAAAAATAAAATGAAAGAAACGCCCACATGCAAGGCTTCCATTTAACATCCGTCAGATTGCCAAGCAATTGAGTTTCATTCATAAAAACGTTGGCCCAGACCGGTTTTAGGTTTACGTTCAGGTTGTAGACACGCTCAAGCCCTTAACAGGTAAAGGAGATTAAAATGTTAATGCAAATTTCTAAGGAAATTGCAGGACTTCTTTGGCACTGCTTCAATTCTATTTCCTTGATGCTCGGGTTATTTCCAATTGCAGCAGAAATAAAATCATGGGGAAATGAAAACATTTTTTGCGTTGGCGTTTATTTCATGTGCGTCATAAATGAACGAATAAACGGGGGGAAAAAAAAAACAGAAAATGAAAGAGAGAAAAATACCATTAATCTCTCAGTTTGTATCGCTTTGCTTTTGCCACACTTTTCCACTTTACCGTTTAATGCCTTTTATGGTATTTCACATAAAAGTGAAAATGTGGGCCACATTCTGGCAAATTTCAAATTTCATAGCATACATTTCTGGGCCGAGAGCATAGTTTGGGAATTCGGTTGATTTTCAACGTCAGCATTAAGGGCAAAATGCTCTCAACTCTTTTTATATAAGCCGCATATCAAATGTCACTGCACTGATTATTTTTTTGCAGCCTCTTCGACGTACGTACATATGCCATTTGATCTATAAAGGTTAGGGTTAATCCCCAGATTATTCGGGCCGGAACTCAAGAGCTTGTATAAGCTCGGTTTCTTTGAAAATAGTATAAACAAATCAAATCAAAAATAAAATTGATATACGTATAGGTGTACGATAAATCGCACAAAGGTTAAGGTTAAAAAATTTTAATACCGTTATGTTTTTAAGCTAACAATTTACCTGCAATCGTTTGCACCATTTTGCTGGTTTCGAATTCGTCGTCTACTTCGATTACCTCTGCCGCTGATGAAGACTTGTTGTTGTTGTTGGAGTTTTATTTATTTAAATTTTTTTTTTTTTGGTTTGCTTGTCTCTCTCTCGCTCTGGTATTGGCGTTACATAGATACGTAAATATTTGGCGTGAAGTTCGAGTAATTGCGTTGATACCGAGCTTTTAACGTAAGCTCTCCCACATATACGCACACATATTCACGGCATAAGCAGGCGGCACACGCGACACGCGCGTAACAACAAAAATTTGCCTAGCCTGTCCGCACTGTCTGCCCATGTGTCTCTTACTCTGTGTACGTGAGTGCGTGTGCGTGTGTGTATGTGTGTGTGAGTGAGTGTCTGCTTGAACTGCCCTTGTCTGATTGTTGCTCTTGGCGTTATTGTTGTCGTTTGCTGTACTTGTACAACGCAGCGCACAGCGAAGAAGCACAAAAAAAAAAAAAAAAAATATGATCACAAACTGAATCAATGATTGAAAAAAAAAACAAAAAAAAAAAAAAATGAAATAGAAAAACCGCACACACAATGGCCGTTGGCACGCGTACGCGTTGGTATAATAATAATAATAAAAACGTTTCAGTTTAGACACGCCGCATAAGAACAAGCATATTTACTTTGGTGTGTTTACCGTTTCACAAGCCATTCGAAAGAAAAAAAAAAAGAAGAAACTTTTACAGAAATTGGTCTTTTCTTTTTTTGTGATTTGCCTGAACTATTTAATTAGAAGTAGAAGTAGCTGGATTGGTTCCATCAATTCATGATTTAGCCAAGACGAAAGCCTAGGCTTCGGACGAGGAGAGATTTTGGAAGCGCGGGCAAAGTGATTATGAATTTATTTCGTTGGCTTTAGGCATGCCACTGGTTAATCGTAAATTGTTTTTTTTTCTCTTCTTGTGTTGAAAGTCGAGAAGCGAGACTTGTCCCAGTCCGCACGCAAGCAGCTCAAAAGCAAAACTGAAAGCAGACACAGTCACGAGTCAACGAGTAAGCAACGGAGGCAGGCGAAGTAACTGGGTACCCGTTGGACGGAGTACAGCAAAGCTGTTGCTGCTTTTTGCTGCCCGTGCCAGCGCCCGCGCCCTTTTTTGCGCGCGTTCCCAATGGGCTAGGCTACACCAATACTCATCCATCTAGAGTAACAACAAAAACAACAAACAAATATAAAAGTTGTAGAAGCTGAAGCTGAAGCTGAAGCTGAAGAAGAAGAAGAGAAGCAGAAGCAGAGATATGCACGAAATACGATGGCAGCGGCAGCGTGTTTCGTCGCTTTTCGGCAGCTCGGCTATTTCACTCGCACTCACACTGACACAGCCTGACAGATGATGATGGCGACCTAGATAGGCAATGTTCAAGTGTATCTGTGTGTGTGTGTGTGTGTGTATGTGCGTTTACATGTGTATGTATTGCAAAGCCAAAACCAAAAGCAACAGGACAGAAATTTACCCTGCCGCCACCGCCGCACCCGTCACCCTTGCTATATGGTCACAAGAAATTTGGAGCCCTGTAATGTGCTCACTGTTGCTTTTGTGAGTTTGCGCGTTAAGAGCCACCAAATCGCACATTACCCGGCATGGCCACGGACAATGAAACGACCGACCAGTCTAACACCATTCCCCGCATTCCTCACCTTAACCACCTGCCTATTTGATACATGCGTCACTTGCAATCATAAACACGCTCTGCTTTTCTTCCATACCTTGTTCTCTATATGTATATGTATGTGTGTGTGTTTGTGTGTGTGCGTGTGTATGCTGTATTTCATGGGGGGGGCTTTTGGTCTTGTTTTCTAAAATTCAATTGCAATTTGGCTCCCCCTAGCTATTATCGACGCGTTTTTACTCTGTGCCAACGCAATCGCCATCGCCAACGCCACCACCGGTTCCATTAGGTGGGTTAAGCTTAGATTAGTTATGATAATGGATAAAAATCGTTAATTTGAATTATGTTTGTGGCCACTAATGCAGATTCTCTTCGTACCCGAATGGAATTTCTTATTTTCACTTTAAATATTAAATTAGAAAATTTCAAGTCAGGTTTGGTGTGCTTTTAATAAATTCCCAATTATTTGGTTGGTCCTGTTCTTGTTCTTGGAATTTCAAGAGCACTTTTGTTCCGTTTCCGAATACGTGGAAATTAAGCTTAGACTGCTTTCTCACGTTTCAGAGAATTTGGGAAACTTGTAGAAACTGTACTTTTCAGAGAATAGTGGTTTTCAGGTTAGGTTAGATCCTTCGGTAGCTCTCTCTGAATATTTCAGAGAGCTCGGGATTTTACTGAAATAACTGTACCTTTTGTATTCACAGGTCAGAGATTTTTAGGTTAGGTTAGGTCAGTTAATTAGTTCAGAGAATTTCAGCTTAAAATTTTCAAACTTTTGAAAATGTTGAGAGTACTGTACTTTTTGCATTTCACAGAACAGAGATTTGGCAGAGGCTTTGTCCATGCCTTAGACAACTTGACCTTTGAAAGAACTGTACTTTTTATAAATTACAGAAACAAATTTTGAGATGAGAAAGCTTTTGGTTTCTGAAAGAGAAATTCGATTAATTAATAAGTCACCAAGTCTTCCTAGGTGATTTGGTTAGATTCTCTTTTGTAATATAATAAATTTATTCTATATAAAATACATCCATGTTTTTTTTGTTGCTTTTTTTCTTTTAATTTTTTTTGTAAACATTTTTGAATATTCTTTTATTTATGTATTATATATATATTTTTTTTGTTTGGCTCAATAAATATGGTTTATTTTCTGCATAGTATAGTTTAGAATATAATATGTATATATCAAATGATTTTATTAGGTTCTAAACTATACTATAGTATTTAGTGTAAATATGCTTTTACTATACATTCGGCTATCGTATGGTTTATATATAATATCGTATATATATATATAATGGTTTTTATATATTTCAGAGCGTCTCCTATTTGGCAAATGTTAGTTTCAGAATTTCCAAAAAAAAAAAAGTATAAAAACTCACAGTCCTTCTAGGAAGAGATATACTGATCAAGAGGTTGTCAGAGGAATTTTTGAATTTTTTTTTAAACAAGACATTTGCCAAATTCAAAGACCCACTAATGTGTATATATAAATTTGGTATTTTTTATGGTATATTTTGTTCGTAGTAGGTTGATACAATTTCTCATATAAATAATAATACATATATTCTCATCTAAATAATTTAGATCGATACCGTTTCACTTACAACATCTTTTACAATATTCCATAATGTGTATGTATGTATATATCAGATCTAGTATAGGTTGGGGTTATCTATAAAAACAGATGCACCACACTTATTATAATTTGTATCAATCAACAAGAATTTTGATTTGAGGCTTTGAGAAAGATAGTCCCATAAATCGGTTAAATTGACCTATTTCAATGTATGAAAGATTTTTTTTTGTTTTCTTTGAGATAATCGTGAAGAGAACTGAAGATCTGGAAAGATTGTTGGAAACCAAGTGGAGCCTTTTATATTTTTCCTAAGCCTTTAATATTTTGCTTTTTATTTTTAGACTCTTTTCGAAGAAAAAGGAGTCTATTCACTTTGCTCTGATGTTTGTAACGCACAGAACCAAACATCGTAGACCCACAAAAGTTACATCTAGAATACTTAGAATCACTAGAGGAGTCGATATAGCCATGTCCGTCTGTCCGTCTGTCCGTCTGTCCGTCTGTCCGTCTGTCCGTCTGTCCGTCTGTTTCTATGCGATTTACTCCGTCGTCTTAAAAGCTATTTTGCTGAAACTTGGTATTTAGCCTTCTTTTTTACCTAGGTAGTACACTAGTTTGAATCGGTCGGATCGGACCACTATATCATATAGCTGTCATACGAACCTAAATCGGTTTAGGCAATAACTTCCACATTTATTATCCGATCCTTTTGAAATTTGGCATGCGTATGTTTTATATAACGATAGATAATTGTACCAAATTTTGCCCGGATCGGATGACTATATCTTATAGCTGTCATACGAACCTAAATCGGTTTAGGCAATAACTCCCACATTTATTATCCGATCCTGTTCAAATTAAGCACGCATATGTTTTTTATAGCAATTAATATATATACCGAATTTCGTAAGGATCGGACTACTATATCATATAGCTGCCATACGAACCTAAATCGGTTTAGGGAATAACTCGCACATTTATTGACTGATTTTTTCAAAACTCGGCCAACACGTTTTTAACATAAATATACGCGTTTGTACTCAATTTTATTAAAATCGGACTACTATATCATATAGCTGTCATACAAATCGAAATCGGCCCTATTAACTGACCAACCCCGTTCATGTGATTTACGGCAGAAACAACTTCGAAAAGAGTCTGTAATCTTCGGCACCCCGAAGATAACGTTGGGATTTTTTTTTTATTTTTTTTGTATATCAAATTTCTACCACTACTTTTTTGTTGTTCTTTTCAATCGGTTAGTGCAATTTTCTACTAGATTATTTAGACATAATTCTCTTGTCCCTTTTCATATTCTTTTCCAGTTTTTAATAAGTGTATAAAAAAAATAAAATGGTATTCTTTTCTGCTCAGAAACCGCACAGCAGTTCCTCAAAAATTTTATAGAAATGCAAATGAGAATAAAAATAAAAATGAAAAACTGGGAAATTAAATATATATTTTCTTTTTATATTAAATACTTGTTTTTTTTTTTATAAACTTGTTTTAGAATTGTTAACCGTTTCGTTTAGTGTTATTATTATTTTTTAATATAAATATATTGTTTTTTTTTCGTTTTTTACTCGCTTAACAAAATATATTCCTTTAAAAATCTATAGCCTTGAAACATTTTTGGTTGTATTTATTTTTTTTTTTTTAATATTCCTCATAGATTATACAAAAATATCCATATTCAAAGAAGCAACAAGAAATCACAATTTTGTTTTTGTTTTTTTTTTTTTTTTTAGATTTACACAAAAAGCGTGCTATTTTTTTTTTGTTATTATTAAAATTCTCTTTTAGTTGAGTGGAGGGAATAAGTCAAGAGATTATTCCAAAAAATCAAAATTAAAGAGAAATTTGCCTGAGAAAATGAAAACAAATGTTTTGCCCTCTAAATTTTCTGCTATAAAACTAATCAAATGTTTTGCTATTTTGCTTTTTTATTCTCAAAAACGAACACAGACAGTTTGTTTTTTTTTTTTTGGTTTTTAGTTAATAACAATAATTTCATAACAGTTTTTGTATAATGCCTATTAAGTATGTTTTCAACGACAATTTCATAACTGACAACACAATATTCAACAGATATTCAATTTCAACTATTCTTATCAATATAATAGTATATAATTTCAAAATGTTTAACATTTTTTTTTTTTGGATTCAAAACAAAAAAAAAAAAAAAATAAACAAATAATTAAACAAGCCAAAAACAAAAATTTAAATAATCATTTTTTATCTTTTATGGTTTTTTTTCCTATTTTTTAGGGTATATAAAAACGTATAAACTTTTACGTTTTACAATATTTATTATATTTATATGGTATATATATTATATATCTTTCCTTGTCTTCTTAGAAATAATCTGAAAAAAATGAATTTTTTGAAATTTTCAGATTATTTCTAAAAATCTTTTGCCCACATTTGCATAATTATACCCTGTACCTTAGGGATAAGAGTATATTAAGTTTGTCATATTGTATGTAAATTAAGCAAGAAGCTATTTGAGTTGTTCACAATCTGATCAGGGCTCCTAGACCGAACCTCTGTCTGTCTATATCCTAGACCATTGAGACTATAAGAGCTAGGACAACCAAACTTGGGACTTGGACTCATCTATTTTATCTACTACCAGCCATGACCGTTCCTCTGTCTGTTCGTATAAGGTCCCAGATCCCTGAGACTATAGGATCTAGGACAACCAAACTTAGGACTCGGATTCATCTATTGTATCTACTACCAGCCATGACCGTGCCTCTGTCTGTCTGTCCGTATGAAATCCCAAATCCCTGAGACTATAAGACCTAAGACAAGCAAATTTGGGACTTGGACTCCTTATCTACTTTTTCTACCACTTTCCCACTTTTTCAAACCTCAGTATTCTCTATAGCTTTAGGATTATTTTATCAGTTGGTTTCAATCGAATCAAATAATATATATAAAATAGGATTATCATTATGTGCGATATTCGAAAATGTAATATTTATGGTCGTGCCTTGGATTTCCCATGCATGAATAGTCCACTAGATGGCGCTTTTGCGTAACTATCTCATCTCAATTTCAATGTAAAATTTTAGCTGGACTTTTGATTAGAGTTGCCACCCTGTGATTTGGTTAATATAATCTTATTGGATATTATTTTTGTAGTCCATCTACTAGGTACAGGATATCCCAAGCTCGATCACGCCCGAGCTTACCATTCGCCTTAATGTTTGATTTCAATATTTGTATAACATATTTTTTTCTTTGTATATTTAAGTGTTCGATACTAAAGTAGGTTTCATATATTTATATGTATATATATATTTTTTTTATGGGTTTCAGGTCACTACTTTAACTTGACTTCTATATAGGTATATGTATATAATTCTTTCTTCATATATGCTATATGTATGTATATAATTTTTACACCTGCTTTACTACTTCTTTTAGTGTGATTTCTATATATATTTTATTTTTTCTTTTCTAAAACGAATCCCAGCCGTGAATCACTTAAACATTCTTGCAAAAATTACAAAATAAAAAATATATATTAAAAATTATAAAGAATTCTGCTTGCTTTGTGGCTTGGTCTAAGTCGAAACAGTTTTTGATTCCTAAACTTGGTGATCATGTAACAATTAATTCTCTAAACAGGTCGAAAGCAAACAGCAAATAACATTCAAAGCGAGTGAGAGAGCACCTTGCGAATTATTTCACATTCATTCTACGATTTCGGGTGTCTGATTAATTTGGGTTCTGTCCTCGAATATAGACTTATTTGTTCTCTATTATTGTCTGCAGTTGCAGTACAAGACTGCGCGACAGTTGTAGAATCGATTGGGCATTATGGCGTTCGGCCATTTCTGGAAAGAAGATGAAAAAATTGAATTACATTTATGAATTCACTTTTTCAGAATTAAATTTACCATTGAAGAACTTGATGACATCGGTAAAGTCCATGCTATTGGATAGAATAATATCACGATAGGTCTCTAGCAGGGCCAGTGCAAGGAATAAGACAAAATGGCCAGAGGCTATATGCTTGGCTGCCCAGATCACTTCCCAGGTGGCAAAGACATCATCATAGACTAGCTCACGCTTAAAATCCAAGAGGAACCAGCGATAGCAAAAGTAAAAGTGTGTATAATCCCCATTCGAGTCCATCAGATCATACATTTCCGAGTCCAAAATTTGTATGAGTGACCTGAGAATTTTGAAAAATTTTAAAATCATTTTTGGAAGAAGAAGCCAAAAAGAACCCACCGCATATTGGCAAAGTGCATGTCCATGGCACCGCCACTTGGAAAGTTCTCGATCATGCGTTCCATTAGCTTGCAGAAGCAACTATAGCTAAGGGATTCGTCATCAAAGATGACCAGCAGGGGAGCCACCAGATCGCACATGCCCTGCATATAGCCTACGTCGAGATGCTCCCACACATAGGTGGAGATCACATTGCGCAATTTGTCCAGATTCTCGTTGGCAAAGTACCAATAGTTGCGATCACAACGTTGGACATCCTTTTCGATGCGGTGCAGATTGAGACCAAAGTTATCCAAGAGTTCTACGCTGTAGACGCCGCCATTGGAGCTGGCCGGTGAGACGCAGGCGGATTTGGGCTCTTGGAGAGCATCGAGAGAGGCCACCACTGTGATATCTTCGTTGAGGGGTGACATGAGGCTGGTCTTGCGTGAGGTGAATTCCTCGGTGGGCTCGTCGTTGTCGCCTTGAAGGGCATCCATGGAGGCGGCCTCGGTGATGATGACAGCCGTGGCTGGGTGATCGTGTTCTTCATCCAGGCGCTCGTTGATGTTGTCGGCACTGTGAAATTTGCTGCTCAATTGACGACAGGGTTCTTCCTCTTCTTCCTCCTCCACCTCTTCTTCTGGCTCGGTCTCGGATTTTGCCTTGACTTCTTCCTTGCCCTCGTTGATATCGGTGAACTCATTGCCCACTGTCTCATAGGAAGAGGTTGAGGGTGAGCTCTTGATGCTCAGCATAAGTATGTTGCCACTGGCATCTAGGGTGAGGCCTAAATCACCCTCGTTCTCGGCCTCGGAGTCGGCAAAGCAGTTTTCCTGCAGACGCAGCGGCTCCATGTCATCGATATTCTCAAATTCCAGGACCACCTGTTCGGTGAGTTCAACTCCTGTTTCGGTGGTGACCTCCATTTCGGGCAGATCCTCAGGTAATTGATCGTCAAACTCGTCGCCGGGATCCGAGATATCCGAAAAGTCATTGTCAGCAAATACTTCATTGACACCCTCATCCTCTTCTTCGCCCAAGCCAGATTGATCTTCAGTTAGTTCCAATTGACGGCTTATTGGTTTCCCTTGACCAGACACCACACTCTGGTCAGTGCCAGAAGTTTCAGCCAAGTCCTGATCTCCTTTCGCCTGGCTAGTCTGCTTGACATTCAGTTTGGCCACGGCCAGAGCTGTCTTCTCCTTTTCGCGCTGCCTCACAATGGCCTCCACGGCCAGCCATTCGCTCATGGTGGTCTCGTAATAATGCTTGCATGTCTCATCCTGCTTTTGACGCTCCTCCGGCTTCGAGCCAAAGGCATAGTGTCCCAGTAAATACGGCCAGACTTCCTTACGCAAATCATGTTCAACACCGCCAAAGTATACCAAGCGATAGAGCTCCAAATCAGCGGAGATCACGCCATCTTCATGCATGGCCACCCATTTCTCTCTGGTAAGACCGGCCTCATCGGCAGCCACTGCAAAACCCAGTTGAAAAAAAACAAAAATTTAAAAAACTGCTTAGTAAAACTGTTACAAGTACTTTTATCGTGAATTTGAAAGTATCGTTTGCGAAATGAACTTGTTCGCTCGCGAGTTGCAAGACAACAAGTGCGGAAAAAGTTTAAGTGTTTCTGAGCTCATTGAATTAAAATATTAAGATAAAGTGTTAATAAACTTACAATCCGGTGTAATGCGTCCATTTACCAGTCCTGAAAGATGAGTACGTACGGTGGACAAGTGGCGGCAATATGCCAGCCAGCCATAAAAAGCCCGGGAGATGATCTGACGACGCATAGTGGAGCACACCAATTCTATGCTGGCTGTTTGACTGGCCTGTATTAAAGGTGGCTCGGTGGCGCTTTGATCAATAGAGAGACTCTTGCTGGAGCAGTCACTGCTGCCGGTGGTGGAACAACTGCCCAAATGCTTGCGTCTAGGACTGCAGCGTCCCAGCTCCAAAATAGGATGCATAGCCACTAAAACAAAACAGGTAAGCTTGAAAAAACTTGCAGTTTCTTTCAATTGTTTTGACTACTCACGGAACTCTTCGTGTTGACTTTTGCTGACCACACGGAAGACATAATCGATGGGTGTCTCATCACTGGTTGTGGATTCCATAACCGAGGGCAGCAGGTGTCGGCGCACGCTCTTGGGCCAGGGAAAGAGCTTTCCTATGCCACGCTGCGACCAAAGGGGTGGATCCAGTTGGCCATGGGGCAAAAGCCCTGTCTCCAAGCAACTGAGGAAAGCCTGCAAGTGTCCACCCTCAGGAAAATGGATAGGCGGTCTCTGTACTCCGTCCTGACCCACCAAAATGATAGTGCCGCCCGTATCACTGCCACGATTCTGATGGCAATGCACATAGACAATCTCATCCACATTGATGTTGAGGGCGTAGCCCCAGTAGAAATTCTTGTCGCTACCATCGTTGTCATTGTAACCGTTCATCAGTTGATTGGGCGTCCATTTGATGGTTAAGGATTGAATGCTTTGATGAAGACTCAAGTAACCGGGCATGGGCTCACTGACGTCTTTGGGTAAGACAAGGACATTGTTCTTGCCATAGAGTAGAGTGGTGCGCGAATTCTGATGCAATGACTCCACATAGTCCTTGGCAACACTCGCCGGCGAGCAGGCCTTGAAGGAGCCACTGCTGGTATCCTCGGAGCTGGTATGCAGGCTGCGCTTAAAGTTGATAATGGGCCGGTGGCAGGTGGGCGGTGTGCGATTACCCGAACTGATGCGATGTCGCTGCACCAATTCATCCGCACAAGGATCCGACCAGTAATGGTCGGCAGTCTTAGCTCGGGTGAACTCCAGGGCACAGGGTCCCACCAGCAGAGAGCTGAGTATCGATCCATAGTCTGGGTCGGCGACCAGCGCCTCCCGATCATAATAATTGTTGGCATTATTCACCAGATGCTCGATAATCTTGGCCAGTCGCTTCTCATACAAAGCCAAACGTATCCACAAATATCTGAAATTCCCAAAGATTCAGAAAAATCTTAGAAACACAGAATTTCGATTTGTTACTCACTTGCCCAGCGGTGGCACCGTGCCATTGGAACCGGAAGATACCGTATTTATGGTGGTTACAGAGGAGCTGCTACAGCTGCCCTTGTTGATTAGCTTGGGCTTGATGATGCTATCGCTACTGGAGGAAGAACGCTTGCCACTAACCGCATGACTCTCCTGGGCCAATTCCAATTCAAGCAAACGTCTGCTGACATAATCAGCCTCTGGACAAATCTTGGCTATCTTCTGTATGAGAGCTGTGGTAGATGAGGTCTTGAACAGCCCCAAAGCACGACGTCTTAGGCCATGACTGAGGCAAACCTCAACCGCACCGCAAAGCGAAGTTACCGAGCTGCTATCCTCGTGCACATATTTCTTGGTGACGGCCTCTTCCATCAGCTGTTTCACCTCCTTCTTCACCGTGGCAATCAGCCGCTCCTTCAGCTCCGCCTCTGTTGAAATTGGAATAGAGAAAAGACTAATTAGAAGGAAATCATTTAAGAAGGTTCAGGATTTCTAGTCGGAAAAGTTGGCACCAACTTCTCGAGGTGTTCAGGATTTCTGAAACCAAAAAAAAAATCAGACTGGCTCTTGAGAATCTTGCGGAAGTTCTGAATTTCTTGTCGGAAAATGAATGGCATTGGTACTCGAGAATCTTAAGATTCATTTCTTTTGGAGGTCTCATGGTGAGTCCTGATTTTGATTTGGAATAATTTTTATAGGCATTCTCATACTTGTCAAAATTCTTCAAAAGTCTTTTCATAAAGTTACTCAAACAATCTAAACTATTTTCAAAGTCTGTAAAATCAGTTAAGACCACTTTGGTGGTGGTCTTTTTAAAGACCAAGTTAAAGTTTCCCTAGGTAATTTCAAAGATGCAGAATCAGATTCAGATTGCAGTGAAAAGAAAATAAGAGAAAAATAAAAACAACAACAACAACAAATAATGTCAACTAACTAGCGTGCGTACACATAAAATAACCTTGACATCGGCAAGGCTAGATAAATTAGAAGGGCGAAAAGGGGAACCAAAGGGGCTTCCTTGAATCAGAAGCCACCCTCAAAATACTAAAGGGGATACAAAAACAACGTCCATTGGGTAGGGTGTAGCGAATACGAAAACTTCAGTCGACTTTCACCTGCTGCTGGCCGAATAGAAACTACTACAAAGTACACACACACACACACACACAAACATAGAATTTATGTATGCGTGTGGCAGAAAAGTGTGATATCGACGCTCACTCTTGACCCTGAACAACATAAAACAGCTGATGCCTGGCTGATAGTAGAGCCGGCGTGTGAGTGTGAAAGGGCCGGCAATTCGTTCTCATTTTGTTGTTGTTGTTGTTGTTTTTTTTATGGCCAAGGGTCTTGCCTGGAGAGTCAAGTGAATGTGTGAGAGAGATGGACTCTGGCAAGTTAGAAAAAGAAAACAATTGTGTGCTCAAATGTGCGTGTGAGTGTGAACGCTACAAACTTTCCATATTCTTGATTTCTTTTTCTTTTCTTTTTTTTTGCTCCCCCATTTTAATCATTATTGTCTTCTTCTTCTGCTGCTTCTTTATATTATTTTTTTTTTGCGTTTATTTTGAATGCCTTGTATTGCTCTTTAATTTTCTCCAAGCCACAATAGACCCACCATATTGTACATAAATGAGTAAACATATGCTTAAACACCCTCTTCCTGGCTCTTCTATATAATCAAATACCATATATATATGTATATGGAAATTTTTTTAATTTCAATTAAGAAAAAATCATTTTCTCGCAAAAGAAGAAAATTTTGATATATTTTTTTTGTGTATCAGATTTCAGCTTGATAAAACGGCCGAGGGAATTGTTTGTTTAATAATCAATAAAATCAACTCTTTTTTTTTTTCTTTTTATCTAAAAGTTATTTATTTTGTGGATTAATTTAAAATGCGACCCTTTCTGACATTTTGTCCATTATCCGAGCTCAACTGGGATTTGTCTAACTTGAGAGCCTCACATTTTCCCTTTTTGTTTTATTCTCAGATTTATCGAGCATTCCACTGCACTGATAAACTGCTTAATTCCCCTTTCGCCCCACACACACATAACTTGGTATTCGTAATTTAATTGGCAAAGCCCCTTTCAGTAAGTGGGCGTAATGTCGTTGTTAGCCATGACATTCACATTGATTGGCATTTGTGATTTTAAAAAGTAAGCAATTAGATGAAATATTTAGATGCCATAATGCTCAACTGCATGTCTGGAATGACAAGTTCAAGGCAAAAGGCCAAGCTAATACTTTCGAATGGCTTGTTTATGGTAAAAGAAATCAATATTACGCGTGTTTTGATTCATGATTGGAGGGTTGAATAAAGACTTAAATGGATTCCAAAGGAATCCGGACAAAAACTTTGTAATCTGAGGGGCCTTGAGTTATTGACTGTTAAGAGCGAGGGGTACGTTTTGAGGGGTCTTTTGGAACTCAGCTTAAATGGTTTTCAAGCAAATAACAAAGGGAACTGGGAAATCTGGGAGGGTACGTTTTGACGGGTCTTTAAAAGGGTTTTCAAGCTGAGAACAGAGAGATCTGGGAAGTGATTTTTTGTCCATAGCTTTGTCTCATCTAAGTGATAAAATAAGAAATCAATACAACGCGTATTTTGATCCCGATTGGAGGGTTGAATAATGACTTAAATAAGTTCCAAAAGTATGCCTATAAAAGCTATATAATTCCTAGGGGCCTTGAGTTGTTCATCCCAATAAAAATTTATCGAATAGGCTAAGGGCTTGAGGTACGCTTTAGGGGGTCTTTTGGAATTCAATCGAAAGCTAGGCAGTTGGGAAAAACCCGGAAATTCTTGGGAGTTCTGAAAACCCAAGTAATAAAAAGTCTATAAGACTTATCGCTTTCAGATTGAAGGTTGAAGAAAAATCTGAATCTGATTCAAGAAGAGTTCTAAAAACCCATATATATATTCATTGGAATATAGTGTATACCCATATAAATATAACGGGACTATGCATATATTTGAATATACAAGTTCTGATTTTTGTTTTTGGAACCCGAGTGGTTCCATAAGCTTTCCCTTGGACTAAGATCTAGCAAGATATACGTTTCCTCAACTAGATAAGGAGTAGGAGAAAATCCTTGCTCTAAATCTGAAGAACCTTCTGACTATATCCCATAATATTTATCATATCGATTGCTTTGAGATTCATATCATTTGGTTTAATTAATCCAAATTCGACAGGTGAAATGGATATTGCCTTTTCACTCATTTTGGGTTAATTTATGCTTTCCCTTTTGTTGCTCTTTTTTGTTATCCTCCCAAATAAATCACACACACACACACATGCATACATGCATACATTTTGATATATACACACACATTCTTTTGGCCAAAACTTAATTTTCTATTTTCCTTATTTTTATTTCACTCACCACCATTGGCATCCCCTCCGGCTGAGGCGCCGCTGCCACTGAAACTATGTAACATATTCATTTGTAACTGTGTGCGTGTATCTGTATCTGTGTGTGTGAGAGTGAATGTATGTGCGAGGCTGCTGTTGCCCTTTTGAAAATGTTGATGTTCTTTTGTTTTTGTTTCTTTTTTTTGTTATTTTTTATTATTATTTCGTCTTATAATTCGTTGGGCAAATATTATTCCGATTGTTTATGCGTCGCTGTTAGTTTTAACGTTCTCACGCTCGTTAGCCCTTGCTCTTTCTTTTGTGAACTCTCTCGGTATAGCTTTCTCTTTCTGGCTGGCTGTCGTTTGATTTTAAATTACACAGGGTCTTGGCCAGCTGCTTCGTTTCGTTTCGATACGATTCGTTTTATATTTACATTTATAAAATAAAATAAAAAAAATAAATTTTGCAAAAAAAAAAAAAAAAATTAAATAATTCGCAAATCAAAAATATTCAAATAAATGAAAAATACTGTTATAAAAATGTATATATATATATATTTATTATTCGTTGTATTTTCTGTTTTTGTTGTTTTTGTTGTCCCTTTACATCTCGTTGTAAGTCGTCTTTGGATTTTGTTGTTGTTGTTGTTTTTGTTTTACATTTGTAAATGCACAATTTATTTGTAGAATTACGCACACAATGTGGCTTTTGTTTTTGATGTAAAAAAAATATATATTGTATTAAGAAAATCTCGGTCTTTCACTGCAACACTTGAAAGTATTGGAAAACCCTTTGGTCGGTTTTACATTGTGCAGCTAATGATTTTACGCCGTTGTTTTTGTTTTTGTTGTTGTTGTTTTGCTGAGGTCTGAACGACAACGATATCACGACGACTTGCTGCTTGAGGTTTGCCGTTTTCTTGATTTTATTTATTGTTGTTGTTGTTGTTTTGTTTTGCCCAAAGAAGGAAAAGCTTTTCTGGCCCTGGTTTCTTTCTTTCCTCTGTTGCATACTTTTTCGGGCGCGTTGTCTTGTTTCTCTCTATATAGATGTGTGTGTGTCTTTGTGTGTATGTGTGCCACTGTTATTTTGCGTGTAGGTATGTGTGTGGGAGCGTCAATTGATGCGCGCGCTCACTATGTCAGTCTGCTCGCCAACAATTTCGTTTGTGTACTGAAAATGAAATACGCGCATTTTGCCATTTACGGCGCCAAGCAGCAGCCATTTTGTAATTTTATTGCCTACTTCCTTTTCTTCGATGGGCGCGCAGATAACTGATCCAAAACCTATCGTTATGCAACTCTGGTATGAATTGATTGAAATGGAAAAACTGAATTTCCTACAGAAATAAATTGTCTCTGTTGTTTGTTATAAGTAAATCAATTTATTTGAAACTATTTAGCTTATTTTATTTGTATAAAATATCAAACAATTTGTATAGGGAATAGAGGAAAAACAAGCCTACTAAATAGTAGGTAAATACCGGTCATTTTCATGATAATAATAGTGAGAACAAAATGCTTTGAGCTCTTGGGTCAGATGCCGGCACACGTGCAGTGGTGTCACAACCAATCAAATCAATTACCTAATTGAATTTAATGAGAAACTTAATTGTATACAAAAAAAAAAATGCCTTATGCAAAAACGATTTTTTTTTTTATATGCGTGACTAAAATAATTAAGTTGTTAACAAAATGTTTAATCTTGTCTCTATGAAAAGTAAGCAAATTTTATTTATAAACAATATTTGATTTCTTTAATTATAAACAAAACTTTAGAACTTATAAGCACTTGATACCCTTGATAAATGTCTGATTGGCAAGACAAATCTTATCTATCATATAGAAATGTAAATTGTTTACATTAAGTTTTCTGTGGAATTTAGTTGTTTTCTGTTTTCAAAGTGGCCGTAATTGGATCACCTTTGGACAAATATAATTCAGTGCCTTCGGTGTCGTCTGTGGTAATCCTGGAAATATAAATACCGAATCTCATTTTGCCGCTCTGCATGCGTGCAATGGTGGTGAGGGTTTCTGGGGAACGTTCGCCGGTACTTTGATTAATACAGATCATATCACAGCGCTGGCAGGGTCCGTCTACATGGAAATCGATATTACCAATTCGTAGACTTGTATAGTTAAGCTCCTCAAAGGGTATTTGGGTGTCGATCACAATGTTGGCTCGAAAGCGATCGACGGTTTCATCTAGGGGCTCTTTGAATTGCAGATAACGTACGGAAGCCCGATTCACCAGCAGAAACTGGGCCTGGTTAACCAGACTGAGCTTTGGAGAACCGTTGGCAGTACCCTTGGGTGAGGGTGAAATCCTTTCAGTTGACTGACGCAAAAGACGTAGATTTTCTCGACCCAAATTCTGGCTAAGCCAATCTGCCACGTCATCACCTTCATCCAGGCCCTCGATGGGTTGGCGACAGACTTTACTACGGCATCTTGGCGAGGTGGTCGATTCCAGAGCAAGTGGTATGGCTATAAAATCCGAGGAGCCCTTGAAGTGCAATTCCAGATTTTGGCCCACTATACGCGGCTTAACTAGACAGAGTTCTGGACACTGCTTCTGTGAAATGGCCAGGCCATTGTGGTCCACAATCATCCACTGTCGATCGTATTGCAGACCCTGCTGGGTGAGGAGCCAACTTTGAGCTTGGGCCTGTGACACTTTGAAGGCAGCACAAGATTTGACCGGGTAGATAGCCAGCTCTAGAACACGGGGACGCAGGCGCTGAGCTCTTTGCTGGAGCACTTGGGGCAACTGATCCACCTGCTTTTCAATGAACTGCACACGCTGATCCACTTGTGAGCTGAGATAACAGGAGCGGAGCATTTCCACCAAACGATCTATATCTTTTCGCCTTGTCATATAGCCGAAGGAAACACGACAGGCCCCGGTGGGCTGACCCTCTACCAAGTCATTGTAGTCACCACAGACTCGCCCGGCTCGCTTGTAGATGGCATCCATCATATCATTGTCCAGCTTGAGATGGCGCCGGCAGGCTCCAATATTGCAAAAGCAACCGGTACGCATCATGATGCGGTGCAAAGCCGCCATGCAGGCAATCTCACCGAAACCCACATAGTTTCCGGCTTCGGTGAGCACATTAAAGGCCACCACACCGCCTTGGGTGGCACGATTCTCATAGCCGGTGTGATTGTAGAAGATGATCAGCGGGTTACCATTTGGGTATTTCAGCTTTTTCAACTCCTGTTGGCAGTAGCTGGCCAAGCCAAAGACGTGACGGGAAATACGTTCCATGGTATGGCTGGAGGGATTGTTTTTGGGCACTAGACGCTCAAGGGTGCGAAAGCCCTGGAGGAGTTCCACGATAGATAAGAAGGGCAGTGTTCCATCTTCAAAGCGCTCTTGAAATGTTTCGCGCAGCTGGTGATCCATGGTGTGGGTGTAGGCATAATTGATGGTGCCACCGCCATAGAAACGTTTGCGTAAGACTTCTGTGCCACGTTGGCTCACCAAGAGAGCACCCACTCCTGTGGGGTAGCCAAAGATTTTGTAGAAAGAGAGGCAGACAAAATCCGGCTTAAATTTTTGCAAGTCCAGAAAATTCGTGGGCACAAAGGCAGCCGCATCTAGGCAAACATAGAAGTTGGACGGCTTTCCGGAATCCTGGCCAGAAACACAGGTGCCTGGCGAGCTTAGACCATGACTTTGTATGTTTGGTATGACCTGAAGTGGCATTTTATAGCCACTGAAATTGCACTGGGCTGAAAAGACCACCAGCGAATTGGCAGGATGATTGGTTCCAAGCATTTGTTGATTTTCTGTATTTGTGACATTCTCGGCCACCTGGGCTTGGGTAAGGCAATAGATGCCCGAAGGACGTACTATTTCTCGCATGCCCAGCACAGAGGTGTGATTCTCCTCGCAATAATAAAAACTGCCACCGGCATCGGCTCGGTCTGAATCCTGGCCATTGAACTCAAAATGCTCTGCCACCAAGCGCAAAGCGGCTGAGGCGTTGGCCGTGAATACGACATGATAATCGTCTGAGTTGGTATTGAAGAACTCTAGGATCCTATGAGATTTCAAAATATTAATATTTATTTTTAAAAATGTTTGGTTCACCTACTTGTAGCGCACTTGATCAACGTAATCGCCGGTGGCCCGACATGTATGGGGATTACAAATAATGTCACGTTGAAGCTGCTGAGCGGCAGCGGTTATCTGACTTTCGGCATAGAGTGTTGTGCCCGCATGATCAAGGTAGGTGCTATCTGTGAATTGTGTTTGTTATTGCAGTTTGTAATGATATTTCAAAATAATGTGAAATTCATAAGTCATGATATGCGTATACTATGTACCTGCCAAGCGTTTGAATTCTTGGTCAATTATTTTTTGCTCTTCAACAGTGAATTCCTCTACAAATGATTGCTCTGACATTGCTGAATCAATAATAATTGGCCAAATAAGAACTCCAGTTAATAAATATAAATTCAGGCGCTCATTGGTTCCGGAACCATCGTTTGGTTTCAGAACGAATATGAACAACGCATAGTGATCTGGCAACACTCTACATTTTGTATAGATAGTTATTGAAGTGCAACTCTACTCATCGGAATCACTGAACTCTGGTAGTTTGCGCAGCCGAAATTTGTTGTACAGTGGAAAAATTGGGCAAGAATTAGTTTTTAGTGTGGAAATAAATAAATAAAAACTGCTTTAAAGCAGAATAAATAACTATTGACGCGGTAAGTAATTAAAGTTTAATGTTTTCAACAATTTGTGCTTGAGTTTTTCGGTATAATTATCAAATACAAGGTAAACGGTGAACGCAAAACCTCGCCCCCGCTACCCTTGGTTTATGGTGTATATAGCATGGAAAGTTATCATGTACACAAGCCAGCGGGGGTGTGGTGGCTTCACATACACACCATACACTAGCATAGGCACTTGTATACATTTATGTGATTTGTTTCTGTGTATGTGTGTGTATACGTTGAAATAGTTATTGTTTAAATATATGTAGACGGAATTTTATTAAACAAAACAAGCTGTAAACAATGCTTAAAGCCCAAAATGCCAGGCCTAAGTGACTGATAGAGAATATGTTGCAATATTTTCCGTGTGGCTTTTTATTTACATATGTATGTATGTAGTTCAATCAGGTCGTACTCAAAAGAGAGTTGCCAGCTCTAATTAAAATTAAATCTAAAATATTGTTTCACTTGTCTTTGCATAAATTAAAAAATACTTATCAACAAACCAAAGCTATTTTCCCTTGAAAATGGATAAAGTTTATTTGCATTTTTAGGCCAAAAATAATCAAACACAATTTTTTCGTCTAACATTTGGCAACTCTATTGCTCTGCATTTCATATTTGTTGGTACTGCTATTGCTGTTGCCTCCCACCCATCCAAAGTGTGTACTGTGCAATTGCCCTTAGCATGCTCTCTCTCAGTCGCTCTCATTTCTCCGATTATATGCATACACACAGACGCACACGCACACACCCTAATGTTGAATGCACTATACAATGTTCTCTGCCCTGGCTCTGCCGATGCTCTGCTCTGTGCAGTCGAACCATAAATTGTTGGTCCCTCAGTCACTTGTCTGTTTCGCTTTGCCGAATGTGCTGGTCGTAGTCGGTCGTTTCGTGGTTTATTTTTTGTTGGCTTCTACGCCTTGGCAAGAACAAGTTTTAAAACTTGCCACAGAAAAAGAAGAAAACTAACAACTCTTCTCGAATTTAAGTGTGCTTCAATATTTTGTTATTTTTTTTTTTACTGTGCGTGCTTATTAAAAATAAAATAAACTATTGAAAATTTTGTTATAAAAAAATACAGAAAAATTAAGAGAAAAAAGACAATAAAAAATAAATAAATAAAACAAGGTTTGTTGCATTTACACACACTCATACTTGGCAGGTAGCGTAGCATATTTTCAACGCCTTCTCTATCTCTGTCTCTCTCACACTCCACACAACGGAAATGTATAAGAAATGAGTAACAACAAAATACAAGATTGGTTTGAATTACTCCGCTGGAGAACTGGCCTGTTTGCCTCGTTGTTTTTGTTGTTGCTGCTGTTGTTGTTGACTTTTCTTTATTTGCCGCTTTCTGGGTATTTCTCGGTCCGCTTTCTTTACTCTTCTGCTAGTTTCTTTTGATTTGTTTGGTTTCTCAAGATTTCTGTATTATCCGGTTAAATACTGAAACTTTTCATTGTAAATATTTTAATCACTTTTTCAAAAGTTTTTTTTAAAGATTTCTTATAATTCTCTTCAATTAATATATGATTTCTTCTGGGAATATCTTTGAGATACTCCGTGCGTGTGAGTGTGTATGTGATGGTTAATTTTTTCTACCTGCTACCTAGACTGAGTTTCCTTCAATTTGGATATCTATTTTTTTACTCCATTTTGTTTTCTTTGTTTTTCGGAAATATATTAATAATTAAATTTTCTCTTGTTTTTTTCAGGTGCGGTGTAAATCGCCTCAATCACCAAGATGAGTTACATGCCAGCGCAGAATCGTACAAGTAAGTTCTAGAAAGAAGAAGAAGAACCACTAAAATTTAATTGCAAAACATATGTCAAACAGATTGTTGAAATATGTTGGGTCTATAAGTTCTCGAAAAATCCACTTCAACTTTTTTAGAAAACCAAATTTTAAGAGCTTTTCCTCATTAAATAGTTATTCATTTGCAAATACCTCGAGCCGACTTGGCTGTAAGCTATAATATGCCGGCCTATAAGTTCTCAAAAATTGCATTTGATCGTTTTGTTTTGAATTTAAACTACTTTTTCATTTTGTTACTGTGCCGACTTGGCCATATACTGTAATCATATATAGGTTCTAAAAGTAGTCTGAAAATAAATTTCAAGATTTTAGATCCCCGAATTTATATACACAGAAAGTTCAGAACTCTCCGTATTTTGAGTAGATTCTCATTATTGAGTCCCTCGAACCGTCTTGACCAAGGGCTTGGGGTCGGCTCTATAAATTGTCTAAAAATATACTGAGAGAAATTTTTCCGATATAGACAGAAAGTACTCATTATCGGATCCCTCTAGTCGACTTGGTCATATGTCATATGTCGGTTCTTCAAAAATGCTCTTGAATATTTTTAGCACTCCGAATTTATAGAGCTCATCTTGATAGAGACAGTTCAGTATCTTTCGGATTTGCATTAGATTCTAATTATCGAATCCCTCGAGCCGACTTGGCCATAAACTAGAATGTGTTGGATCTATAAAAATTAATTTCAATATATTTAAAGCTCCGAAGTTGCAGAGTTCTTCTTGATAAAGACAGTTCAGGACCTTACGGATTTGAATTGATTTTCTAATCCTTTGAGCCGACTTGGCCAAATAACTGTAATCATATGCCGGGTCTCTAAGCAGTCTTAAAATGTTCTTTAACATTTTTAGATCACCGAATTTATAGAACTTTTCCTGATATAGACAGAAAGTTCAAGACCTTTTGGAGTTGCATAAGATTCTCATTATCGAATCCTTCGAGCCGACTTGGATATAAACTAGAATGTGTCTGGTCTGATCTGATAAAGAAAGTTTAGGACTTTACGGATTGGAATTAGTTTTTAATTTTCTGACTTGACTCTCTAACTGTAATCATGTGCCGAGTCTATAAGCAGTCTTGAAATATATTTCAACTTTTTTAGATCTCCCAATTCATAGACTTTTTCTCGATATAGATTTAATTCTCATTATGGAGCTCCTCATGCCAACTTGCCCATAAGCCATAATATGTCTGGTCTATAGAACTCGTGATATAGGATAGTTCAGAACCTAAAGGATTCGAATTAGTTTTTAATTTTCTAATCCCTTGAGCCGACTTGGCCATATGGCTGTAATCATAGTCTCATTATAAGTCGAGAGAGTGGGGAACCGAGTCACACACATAATAATAATAATAATAATCAATGTTGTGTGTTCTTTTCATGTTTTTCATTTTTCATTTTTTTTTTTGTCGTCTGACTATGGGAGTGGAATGTGGAGAAACGGAAATGATTGATGCTGTTCCATGTTAGCCTCGTTGCCAACATTCTCCCCATTTTTCTGCTGACTTGGTCTTTTTTTTTTTTTTTTTGCTTTAGCAATTTAAAAATGTTTTATGCTACAGGGGGAAGTGGAGGAAGAGAGCAAAATGAAAAAGAAGAAGCAAAAAAAAAAAAAACCAACGTCAGAAAAGTTCCCTTTGTGGCAAGCTTTGTTGGCGTTGTTGCCACTTCATTTGCATTCTTTGGCAGAAGGCATAGATGGTGCTGTGGCAGGGGCGGGGGGTGTGCGTGTGTACCCTTTGACTAAACAAGGCAACACCCACCGAATGTACGTGCCCACACGTGGCTGATATTCCCGGCCTCCTTCAACTCCGGCTCTTGCTCCTCTCGCCGCTTCCTTTTGACGACTGGTCCATTTTACGTATGCCTTTTTCTTGCCTCCTACCCCCTCAAAAAAAACTTTTAGTTGGTTAAACTGGTTGCCGCCGATTCCAGGGCACAACCGGGGCTGGCCTGCCGACCTCCCGCTTCTTTGGCACTCTTTCATTTCATTTTCTCTCTGCAGAATTTAATTAGTGTGTGTTGCATGCAGCCAGCAGAGGCAGTTCCACCACTTAACGGCTTCATGAATTAAACCCACCCCCTGCCCCCCTTTGAGCTTTGCAGTTTTTTTTTTTTTTTCTTTCGGTCCACTTGAGTGCAAGGAGCACTCGCAAGAAAATAAAAGACTTGAAATCGATAAAAAGGGAAATGGACTCTCATCCCAGCAAATCCCAAAAATCCCAGAAATCTCAATAAAATTCATGGACTGGCATAATCAGTTCTTGTCGAAATAAAACGCCCAGATCCTTAGCGTTATCCACGACCACACCAAAGAGATCATGCTGAGGACACAAACAAATCAAGCAGAGAAAAAAGAAGAAGAAAAAAAAAATCCAAATTCTTGTCAGGGTTGAAAAAAAAAAAAAAAATAAATAAGAATAATAAGAAATGTCCTGCAGGGCTCAATTTGTCACATTTTGCAGTGGCACTTTTCTCTGTGTTTGTTTGGCTGTCCTTTTGCGCATTTGCGTCAGGACAAACGAACCAACCAACCAACCAACCAACCAGTCAGACCAACCCAGCCCAGACTAACACCCACCCACCCATTCCTGGTCAATCTTGTTTGTTGGGCTTTTGCCGTGGTGGATTCTTTCATTTCATTTGACGTTTGTCATGGCTCAATCACTTTAATGCATTCTCAAAAGCTTTTACCCAGACAGACTAGAATACAAAGCCGAGAGTGTCTTAATCCATTATTGTCCCTGAATACAAAAACAACAACAACTCTACTCGGTTTTTCTCACATCTTTTCTGTTTTTATTTTGACAGTGTCCCATAACAATCAATATAATCCACCGGATCTGCCACCGATGGTATCGGCCAAGGAGCAGACTTTGATGTGGCAACAAAATTCATATCTGGGTGATTCGGGCATCCATTCGGGTGCTGTCACTCAGGTGCCATCGTTGTCGGGCAAGGAGGATGAGGAAATGGAGGGTGATCCTCTTATGTTTGATTTGGATACGGGATTTCCGCAAAACTTTACACAAGATCAGGTCGATGATATGAATCAACAGCTGAGCCAGACCCGGTCACAGCGTGTACGTGCCGCCATGTTCCCAGAGACCTTGGAGGAGGGCATCGAAATACCATCGACCCAATTTGATCCACAACAGCCCACTGCTGTCCAGCGTCTGTCGGAGCCGTCGCAGATGTTGAAACATGCCGTTGTCAATTTGATCAACTATCAGGATGATGCCGAGCTGGCCACCAGGGCCATACCGGAATTGATCAAGCTATTGAACGATGAGGATCAGGTGGTCGTCTCCCAGGCAGCCATGATGGTCCATCAATTGTCGAAGAAGGAGGCCTCACGTCATGCCATCATGAATAGCCCACAAATGGTTGCCGCTCTGGTGCGGGCCATTTCGAATAGCAATGATCTGGAGAGCACCAAGGCTGCCGTTGGCACTCTACACAATTTGTCGCATCATCGCCAGGGTCTCTTGGCCATTTTCAAGAGTGGCGGCATTCCGGCCCTGGTCAAGCTGCTCTCATCTCCGGTGGAGAGTGTCCTCTTCTATGCCATCACCACCCTTCACAATTTGCTACTCCACCAGGATGGCTCCAAAATGGCCGTGCGCCTAGCCGGTGGTCTCCAGAAAATGGTCACCCTCTTGCAGCGCAACAATGTCAAATTCCTGGCCATCGTCACCGATTGTCTGCAGATTCTGGCCTATGGCAATCAGGAGAGCAAACTGATTATTCTCGCCTCCGGCGGGCCCAACGAATTGGTGCGCATCATGCGCTCCTACGACTATGAGAAACTCTTGTGGACCACCTCCCGGGTGCTCAAGGTACTCTCGGTATGCTCCAGCAACAAGCCGGCCATTGTTGATGCCGGCGGCATGCAGGCCCTGGCCATGCATTTGGGCAATATGTCGCCGCGTCTGGTCCAGAATTGCCTCTGGACTCTGCGCAATTTATCGGATGCGGCCACCAAGGTGGAGGGTCTCGAGGCTCTCTTGCAGTCCCTGGTCCAGGTGCTCGGCTCTACCGATGTCAATGTGGTCACCTGTGCTGCCGGCATACTTTCCAATCTAACTTGCAATAATCAACGCAACAAGGCCACCGTCTGCCAGGTGGGCGGTGTGGATGCCCTCGTCCGCACCATTATCAATGCCGGCGATCGTGAGGAGATTACCGAACCGGCCGTCTGCGCCTTGCGTCATCTAACATCACGTCACGTGGACTCGGAATTGGCCCAGAATGCCGTACGTCTAAATTATGGACTTTCGGTAATTGTGAAGCTTTTGCATCCGCCATCCCGTTGGCCACTCATCAAGGCCGTCATCGGCTTGATTCGTAACCTGGCCCTCTGTCCGGCCAATCATGCCCCTCTGCGCGAGCACGGGGCCATACACCATCTGGCACGCCTCTTGGTACGCGCCTTCCAGGACACAGAACGCGTAAGTTATAAAAATGCAGTGAATGTCCCAAAAAAAATTTCATATTTTTTCTTAATGTTTCCAGCAACGTTCTTCGATTGCCACCACGGGCTCTCAACAGCCGTCGGCCTATGCCGATGGTGTGCGCATGGAGGAGATTGTTGAGGGCACTGTGGGCGCCTTGCATATCCTAGCCCGTGAGTCGCACAATCGGGCTCTCATACGCCAACAGGCGGTCATACCGATCTTTGTGCGTTTGCTCTTCAACGAAATTGAAAATATTCAGGTGAGTCAGTCCCAGCATCTTCCCTTCCCTTTCCGCCAAAGCAAAATTAATCAATTTTTTGTGAACAAAATTAGCGTGTGGCTGCTGGTGTCCTGTGCGAGTTGGCTGCCGATAAAGAAGGTGCCGAAATAATCGAACAAGAGGGCGCCACTGGGCCGCTCACCGATTTGTTGCATTCACGTAACGAGGGCGTGGCCACCTATGCAGCCGCCGTGCTCTTCCGCATGAGCGAGGATAAGCCGCAGGACTATAAGAAGCGTCTGTCCATTGAATTGACAAATTCATTGCTGCGCGAAGACAACAACATTTGGGCCAATGCTGATCTGGGCATGGGTCCGGACCTACAGGTGCGTCTCTCTTCATAATTCTAAATACTCCAGAAACTCTTGTGTAAATTTGAGAATTATCCTTTGATTTTTAGAATATTTTTCTTTTTCATTTCCTTTTTGATTGTTTGTTTTTTTTTTCGAAATCTTTTTCATATTGCAATTTAATGTTTGTTGGGTTGGCCGGTTGGAATCCATTCTAAGCCGAGCCATCCAAACAGACCTGTAAATACAAATTCTGTAGATTTTTCATTTTTTACAAAAAGAATTTTGTAATTTTTTTTATATATTTTAGATTAGTTTTTAAGCAAATAGTTACAAATTTTTAGCATTGGATGGTAGATAAAAACAAAAACAAAAAACAAAAGAAAATCTCTTTTAATTTTCACCTAATATTTTATGTAGCAATTGTAACTGTAAATAAGAAAACAACAACAACCAAAAATAATATCAATTATTCAATTTTTTTTTTTTGCAATATTTTTACACCATTTTTATTTTAACAAAATCAAAAAAAAAAAAAAAATTATTTTAATTTTTGAATTATTTTAATTATAATTTTATTTATTTTATTTTCTTTTTTCTTTATTTCTTTCTTTATGTTTTAAACAAAACCAAAAAAAAAAAATGTGTCAACAAAATAAAAACAACAAATCACATAACAAACACGCAACAACAACAACAACAATCGAACTGACGAAATCACTGCACAACAATTACAACAACAACAACAACAATCACAAATTTATTAATTAAATTTCACAATTTAACAACAAAAACAACAACAACGAAAAATCAATGCGTTTCTCCATCTTCTCAAAAATTCTCCAACACACACTTGCGCTCTCTTTCTCTCTAAAAAAAAATATATATATTCGCTCTCTCTCTTTCTCACACACACACACATTCTCACACCAAATCTATCATTCATTTGGACTCTTAACCATTATTATCTCTATCTCTTTCTCTCTGTGTATTTCTCTCTATTTCTTTGCCATTAAACACGCAATTTGTGTGTCCTTTTCTGAAAAATTTTCTAATTTCTAAAAAAACAAAAAAAAATCACTTTAAACACCCAACACGACTGTACCCACAAAACACACACACACACACAAACCAACTAAAACCAAACTCACTAAAAATGACAACAAAAAAAAAAAACTGCAAAAATAAAAAAAAAAAAAAAACAAATCACAAAAAAAAAAAAAATCACAGGATATGCTTGGACCCGAAGAAGCATATGAGGGCCTTTATGGACAAGGCCCGCCAAGTGTACACAGTTCGCACGGAGGTCGCGCATTCCATCAGCAAGGTAAGTAAATCAAAACTCACTACAAAAGAATATCACTTACCTAACCACTTCCCCCTCTCTCTCAAAAAAAAGAGGAAGCACTACCACTAATCAAACTAATTAATGCCGTGGCCAAAAGCAAAACCCCACTGAACCCCCCCTCCACCCATTTCCCTTTCATTAATATGGAAATATTCATCGATTCTTTATGTTTAAGAATAAATCGGATAATGAAGAAGAAGACGAAAGCAAGTAAACCAGGAAATTTTCTAAATTAAAAATGGAAAGAGCCCAGATCTCTGAATTGGTTAAACAGGGAATCTAGAAACTTGATATATAGATTCTCTATAGTCTTAGGCAGCTTTAATATTTTTCTATATTCTTATATCCTTGATATCTGCAATTTTATTCAAATTGGAAAATGGGGAAAGATTTTTTTGTTTTTTTTTTTTCTGACAAACTTATAATGATATAATATTTATATAACCCCATATGCTATATATATATATATATTTGTGTATTTCCGGAACCCCCCTTCCAACCTTTTACTCTTTCATTGTCAGAGCTTCTTTTTTTTTAATCGAATTCAAGTTTCACTCACAATAGAAAAATATTTATGAAATCACCGTAACACCGTATCCCCTCTCAAAGTTATGCCCTTGTCTCTGCATGTCCCCACCCCCCCGAGTGTCTATACATGTTTGTTTGTTTGTGTGAGGTGAGGCTCCATCTTATCTCACTCGCCTCGCCCCGCCCCGCCCGAACTGCCCCTTTGTTTCAGCAAAGAAATCTAATCAATCACTTTTTTCTAAACTGCAAGATATATATTCTAATCAAATAAATGTCATTTCAACCAAATCCCCTCCGCATCACCCACCACTTCTTCTTCTAAGTTCGACTTCTGTTTGATTTAATTTTTGAAAGTTTTAAGTAAAAAATGAAAATCACAACAACAGCAACAACAAAATCATAAAGGAATTTTGTAAATAACTGAGAAGCATTTTTCGTTTTGCGTAGAGTATTTCTTAGAGTCCTGGCGAGATCTTTCCCAAATCCGTATCAAAATCCAAAGTCCTTGCAGCTTTTTAGGCCCACATGAATAACAGTAACGAAAACAACAACAACAAGCACACAACATTACTTTTGAATTGAAACCAACTAATTGAATTTGTGGTCTCTCTCTCTTTCTTTCTATCTCTCTATCTCTTTCTGTCCTGCTCGCCCGCTCAAATATTGAACGGGTAAAACTTACCCAAAAAAAAAAAAAAACAAACTAGCTAAGCCAGCATAAAAGCTTTAAACCAACAACAACAGCAACAACAAACTAGTTGATCTCTATTTTCTATTTTATCAAAAGCAAAAATTAATATAAAAAAATTTAAATAATAACAAAAAAAAAAAGAAATACACAAAAAAATAATCATTTAAATCTCACACGGTAAATTCGCAAAAAAAAAAGAAAACAGTAAAACACACACACTTATCAACACTAGCCTAACCTCAGTCACATTTTACAACACTTGAAATGCACATGCCAAAGACAACACTGCAAAATGCACGAACCCAAAACGATACAAAAAATTTGAGACACTAAAAAAAGAAACAGCAAATAAATAAATAAATAAAAATATAACTAAAATAAAGGAAATCAAAAGAAATTAACAAAATAAACGTTATCAAAAATAAAGATAGGTGAACAGTTATTTTCTTTATTAAAAAAAGAATAAATAATTTTCTAATCAAACTTTTTTTTTTTAAGAAAATTTTTTAAAATCATATTTTAAAAATTGCTTAGCTGTTTTATTTATTAATTAATTATTATTATTATTATTTTTGCAAAAGTTTAGTTTTGCATGTCTGATGAATATTTTTGTTTCTCTCAGCATTTGTTTGTGTGTGCGTGTGTGCATGTAATTTTTTTTTAAATAAAATAACGGAAATGAAAGTAAGAACAAAACAAGAAGAACAACAAAAACATTTGCTTTCAATTCTCTTGAGAAATAAATAAATATATTTCCAAGTGTATCTATATATGCCTAGAATTTTTAAAAGAATGTCAATTATTTTCTTTTTTTTTTTTAATTATTATTTTAAAGTAGTTTTGTTTTGAGTGAATTTTTGTTGTATTTTTATGTGCAAAATGAATTAATTTTTGTAAATTTGTATTTTTACAGGATATGATACTCTACCAATAGATTCGATGCAAGGTCTAGAGATCAGCAGCCCGGTAGGTGGTGGCGCTGGTGCTGCTGGTAATGCCGGTGGCGGTGCTGGTGGCGCTGGCGGTGGTGGCCCTGCCCCATCAAGCGGTGCACCCACATCGCCCTATTCCATGGACATGGATGTTGGTGAAATAGATGCTGGCGCATTGAATTTTGATTTGGATGCCATGCCAACGCCACCCAATGACAACAACAACTTGGCTGCCTGGTACGACACCGACTGCTAAACACACACACACACACAAACATCACTCTCCATGTAGCAAAGAATTTAAGCTAGGGCCAAACTTAATTTCTTGGGCAAAAACAGGGAAAGACAAAAAAAAAAAAAAATGAAATGCTTTAAAAATAAATCAAAATAATTTTGAACAAAAAGAGAGGCTCGGACATCCTGGAGGAGAGAGAGAGAGAGTTGGCCCAATCCGTAATTGAAAATCATCTCCTCTTGAGAGCATCCCAGACCCTAGCTTATTTTCTTTACCTCATCCGGAGACAAACATACTTCACACTTCACATTAAAACGAAACAAGAAAAAAACAAAAAACAAATTAATTAAAAACAAAAATGACGTTGACGACCCGCCAGCAGGCTCAACATAAAATCGATCGATTGCATTCGCATACATCAATATTAGTATATAGACGCATATATACCTAGATGTATTGCTTTTCGTAGTAGTATTTCTTAAATATTTTTTTTTTTACATTAATTATTATTATTACCATATTGATGATGAAACATTTTTAAAAACTCACTTGGTATACACAGGATGAGATGATAAATGCTGCCAATGCAACAGCCACAATTCATATTAAATAAAAACAAACATATTAATGATAATATTAATCTTAGAGCTTAAAAACAAACAGGAAATTGAGAAATGTAAACAAATTCTACCCCACCCAAGAGACCCGACGAGATAATCTGAAATCGAAATCTGATAGCCATCTTCCAAATTCGCTTAGCCAGGCAGGTTTTATGGAGCAATATAAATAAAAAATAATTGCAAAACTGACTGATGGACAGAAGGGCTCTTTTGTTGGATGAGAAATCCCAAAAATATCGACAAGTGTTGAACTTGGCAGCTACCGTTGAAAAAAATTAAGATAAACAAAAACAGAAATGCGTGCAACTTTTAAAACTCTATAGATATATGTATCTGTAATTGTATTTCCTACACATACACACACAAACAAAACAAAAAACAAGAAAATAAATACATATAATTATATTAATATATAATACAAAACATACATGCGAAATCTTAAATAAAATTGGAGTGTTTCTTTTGAATTTCTTGGGATGAGTGTATTTGGCGCCGAGGCCTACTTTTACCAGGTGGCAGCTCTGGCGATAAGAAAAAACATCGAAACTATCGCAGGGTTTCATTCGAGCAGAGTCAATACAGCAAAGGTATCGATACTGAACTGCAGCATCGATGCCTGTCAACAACAACGCGGCTGCATATCTCCATTACTATAAATAAAGCAATAGGCCCATCTATATTAATCTCAAATGCAAAATAAAGCTTTAGTGCGCGTACAATTAAACACAAAAATGTTATTCGAAATTTGTCCAACGATTAGCAGAAAAGTGCTCGCATTGTGAAATCGGGTGTGCGTGTATTTGTGTTTGTGTGTTTGTACGCGTCTGTGCAAAAAGCGCGGCGGTGGGCTGCCTTACAAAATTTACATGCGTAAATTCAGAAAGTAGGGTCAAAACAATATTATATTCAATGTTTTATTTCAAACTTATTGATCTAAAAAATACGGTTTCCGCGAAAACGATGCTCAACATCGTGTCGTTTTGAAAATATAATGACATTTATTCGATTCTTTCCACTCCCACCAAATGGAACCCTTGAATTAAATTGGAATATTATTAACGATACATTAAAGTTTTGGTTTCTGTGACAAATCTAAAGCGACCTAAAGACTCGTCACCACTGGTCGCGCCATGTATGCGACTAACAACGGCAATACAAACAAATCTTCAAATAGGTAAATCAGTGAAATTCTTTGCAAACTTTCTTTGGATTTGATAAGTATTATTCTTCTTCTTCTTCCTGCTCTATTTTTTTTTTCTCCTGGTATTATCAAAATAGCAATGCCACAAGTCTCTTTGATAATACGATTACTGTAACACCCATCAAAGTGGATTTATCGGAGGCCATGCCCCAATCCTTTGGCAATGTTAAATCATCCCCCCTGCGACGCACACAACAACAGCAAACACAGCAGCAGCAGCAGCAACAACAACAACAACAGTCGGCGAGTATTGGTGGTGGTAACAAACTAAACCTACCAATGCAAACGATTCTGACCACCACGAGTACCACCACCACAACCGTGTGCAATGTAGCCAACTACCCAATTTCCAATATAAATACAGCGGCCACTGGCAATACGGGGCTAAGCGTTACTTCAGTACCGGCTGGAGCCGTAGTCACACCAAAGGAAAAGCCAGCTAAGGTCACCCGCGTGGCTGCGCCGCGTAAACCACCGCCCACCATAGACAACTTTTGGCCAAATATTCTCAGTGAGGTGAACAGCATTGCCCAGGTAGATGCCAAGCATCAAGTACTGCCGCTGGCCCGCATCAAGAAGATCATGAAGCTGGATGAGAACGCCAAAATGATAGCGGGTGAGGCTCCACTGCTCTTTGCCAAAGCCTGCGAGTACTTCATCCAGGAGCTAACCATGCGGGCCTGGGCCCATACCGAGGAGAGCCGAAGGCGTACCCTGCAGCGATCGGACATAGCCCAGGCCATAGCCAATTATGATCAATTTGATTTTCTTATTGACATAGTGCCGCGTGAGGAAATCAAGCCATCCTCCTCCTCTTCAGCTAACCAAAAGAAAGAGGCTAACTCAAGCTCCAGCTCATCAACTGGCCTGGGCAATGCCTCTGCTAGCAATGCCAATGCCACCGGGGTCCTCAACTCCGGCTCTGTCAGCAATACTGTTGGCGCAACCACTGTACCTGGTGAGGCCTGTCCAGGTGGCCTAAAACTGGACGGCACAACCGAAGTGCTCAGCTTTGGCACAGCCGTCAATCCGGATATATTCACCGCCGCCACAGCCAGCCAGCAGCTGCAACAGCTCACAGCCCCCCAGCACCATCAACACCAGCCCCAGCAGGTCCAGATAATCCAGCAAGGAGCGCCTGGCACGCATCCGGGTGCCCAGCATTTGCAATATTTCATAGCTCTCCCCGGCCAACAGCCTGGCCAACTGGTCCAGCAGCAGCCCACCCAGCAGCACCTGCAAAACAGTCTGGGCCTCAACATTGTGACTCAACAACCCGCTCAACAACTGATACTTACAGCCGGACCCAACGGCCAACTCACGGCCACGCCGGCTCCAACCACCGCGGCCCAACAGCAGACCGCCCTGCTGCAAACGGCCCTGGCCCAGCAGCAGCACCACCAGCAACAGCAGCAGCAGCAACAACAGCACCAGCAACACCAGCAGCAGCAACAGCAAATCCAATTGGTCCAACAAGTGGTCACACCCACAGGCGAGGTGACCAATGTAAGAAGATTCACACAATCCAAATATTTCCAATTTTCAAAACATTTCTCAATTCTCCCTCCCTCTCTCCCCCAACAGATTGCCATCAATGCCAATCAACTGCATCTACTACGTCTCCAGATGCAACAACAACAACAACAGCAGCAGCAACAACAACAGGCGGCAGTTGCCGCCCAGCATGGCCAGCAACAAGTCATCATACCCACCCAATTGCTGACGGCCCAGCAGCTGCTCCAATTGGGTGTGGGCACTTCAGCGGCAGCCGCAGCAGCGGCCGCCACAAATGCGGCCATCACCCAACAACAACAGCAGCAGCAACAACAGCAACAACAAGCCAATGCTGGAGGCACTGGCAATGCCACGCCCATCTTTATAAACTCGGCCCTTCAGTCGAACGGCAACCAGTCCACAAGCAGTCAGAATCAGCCCACAAGCATATCCGCATTGTCCGCCAATGATCGCAACCTGGCCCAGGCCTTTCGGTGAAACAGTGCAGCGCCGGTACCCGGCTCGGCTGCGTGTATTCTAATTCATACAAAATAATTTTAAGATCAGCTGTCTCCCTCCGCTCTGGCCAGCACACACACACACACACATTTACATATTCCAATAATTTTTGTTTTTTTTTTTTTTTGGTCTCTTTGAAAACTCAGAACAACTCAAATTTTTACAAAATTCATTGCAACATAAACAATTACACACATTTTTTTTTATTTATATATATTTTTTATGTATATTATGGAGGAGAGATTAACTTTTACATTAACTTAGGGGAAAATACAAAACAAAAAAAATAAAAACCAAGTATCGAGTTTTAAGTAACTGTAAAAACAGAAGAAACAAAAAAAAAAGAAAACACAAAAAAAAAAATACTTACATTTATGTAATTTATTATTATTGATTTACAACAAAGTGAAAGACCTTCTTCTAAACTTATATAGAATTTATATTTGTATATTATTATTATATATATAGACAATTTTTTCTCCATCTTTCTTTGATTCTTTTGTTGTGTAAATCAAAAATATTTTAACCAAATAATTATTATCATTTTTTTCTTAAATGATTTTAAATAGATGGAAATTTATTTAGTAACAATTTTGATACATATTTTTTTTTTTTTTGTATGCAAAAAGAATTTCCCAACAATTCTAAAAATGTTTATTTTTTTGAGCAATTTTCTGCTTACAAACTTTTCTTTTCATAATTAAAAAAGCTGATGCAATTTTCAGAAATTTATATATTTTTTTTGAGATTTTTTGAAAAATTTGTGCAAACTTTTTGCTGAAATTTTTAAAATTTTTGGATTTTTCGAAAATTAAAAAAAAAAAATTCGGCTAAGCAATTTTGCTAAATTTATTTTTTATATTTTTGGATTTTTTGAAAATTTCAAAATTAAAAAAAAAATCGGCTAAACAATTTTGCTAAATTTATTTTTTATACTTTTGGATTTTTTTGAAAACTTCAAAATTAAAAAAAAATATTTTTTTTTTTCAATTAGTTAAAAATAAAAAAATTCGGCTAAGCAATTTAATTTTTTTTTTTTTGAGATTTTTTGAAAATTTTACGAAAAATATTTTTCTTCTGTTAATTCAAAAAAATTTTCTGCAAATAATTTTTTTTTTTAATTTTATTTCTGGTTTCATTGGTGTGTGTGTTTTTTTTTTTATTCATATTTTTCCTTAATTTTGAGAAACTTTTTTTTCTTTAAAATTTTTCAAAAAATTTCAAAAAACATTTTATTTTTTTCAAATTTTTAAATATTTTTCCATCTTGAGAAAATCAAAAGTCAATTAAGAAAATAGCAAAACATATATTTTTTTTTCATTAAAATATTTCTGATTTACTTGCAAAAAACAAACAAACAAAAAAGAAAAGAAAAGAAAAATCAATTTTGTATAAATAAAAATTTAAATGTTTCAACATTTTATAAAATGTATTTAATTTTTAAATTAATTATTGAAAGAGTTGTTGAGAGTTTTAAGAATTTTTTGTTTTGCCTATTTTTTGGCTAAAATCTTGTTTATATCTTGCAGTTCTCGAGTGCTCCAAGGCTTGAGAGGATCAGGCGGTGAGGGAAGCCTTTGATGGCGCCTAGCCGGATGAGATGAATGTTGTCGTCTATCCTCCAATTCACTGTCCTCGGGGGAGACTCTGGAAAGGAATGTGTTATACAAATTTCCGGATTTGAATGAGACTCACTTGTTACGTCGGCGGACCCGAGCACTTTTGGCGCGACGTGCTGCTTCGTCCTGGGGTGGCTGACATTTGCGTAGATGAAACTGTTTGACAGTGGCATGGACTTCTTCTAGAGTGGGCAAGTCCTCGCTGTCTACCTCGGCTTCTTGCTCTACGGTGAGGACTTCCTCGGATAAGGCCTCCTCCGTGTAGAAGCCGGGTTCAATGTCCACCTCGGGCAAGTGCTGGACCCAGATGGAGGACTGAGGCTTGTCGAACTGTCCAGAGCCCTGGAGATCGTGTTCCTTTTTGATGTCCGCCTTGGAGAGGGCCGTGTGGGTGCGGCGGGCCAAGGAGAGTTTGCCCAGAATGGGGCCACCGCTGTCGCTTTCCTCGGTCTCCACATCGGCCAGCATGCTGAGGAATTCGTTGAGCTTCTTCGGATCCACAATATCCTTGGGATCTTGAAAGAGATTCGTCAAATTGGTGCTCATAGGCAAGGGCATAGCTGGTGTGGCCGCTGCTGCGGCTGTGGCTGGAGCGACTGGTGCGGCAGGTGTGGCGGCAGTGGAGGGAGCTGCTGTGGTAGCTGCTGGCGTGACTGGCAGGGTTGGAATCGGCACTTTGGTGGCCAAGTTTGGCTGCGTTTTGAGTGTTTGCTCTACCAATTCCAAGGCCTTGTTGGCCAGTTGCTGTAGGCCTGCAAAGTGAGTGCCCGGACGATCGGACATGATGATGAGCTCACGCAGAGGATCAGGAGCTGGAGGTTCCTGGATTCCAGATGCTGGCGTGGTCGTGGAACGCAAAGTTACACCATTGCTGGAGGCCGGATCATTGGCAAAGGTGAGCATGTCCATGGCATTGGTGAAATCGGATTCCGTGTGGAGATTATAAGGATCTTTGAGTTTTTGTTTAGCCACCTTGACGGGACTGGAAATGGAGGCTCGACCCCACATAAGACGACGCATTTCCTCGCCCGTCATGCCGCGCTTTTTGAGGGCAGTCAAGGTTACGCGTCCCACACGCTGGAAAGGCAGAAGGGAAAGAGACAATGAGGAAATGACAGACCAGGTGAATGGATTCTTACCTTCCAGTTGGAAACGGCTCCTTTGCGTTGCTTGGCTCGAGTCTTGCTCTTGCTTTTGATGACCATGACGCCACGCACCTCAAAGCCCGAATCATCGGAGGGTCCCAGCGGTATGGAATAGGCCTCCAGGTAGCCCTTGGCATCGGCACTCGGCACCGCTCTTTCGAGGGTCACCACAATTTTGGCCCATTGCTTCATCCATTCCTTTTCGGATTGCTCGATCACCGTGACATAGGTATTACCCATCATGGCAATCAACATGTTAAGCAACAGGATCGGCACAAATATCATAAAGATCACAAAGACGGTCTTGGATAGATTCGGATAAGTGGTCTGATTCAAATCCGGATACTGGAAGACAGAGAGAGAAAATGAAACAGTGATATGAGCCCTGTAAGCCACTCACATTGTAGTCGCCCAAGGTGGTCTGGAAGAGGGCCATCCAAGTGCTGGTATATGTATTGAACATGGTGGACTGGACCTGAGGATGTCCCTTATACAGGAAGTAAAAGGCCTGCGAGAAGCCGCACAAGACAATGGAATAGATAATGCCAAAGGTGAACATATCACCAGTTATCATCGAATAGATCATGGTCACAAAAGGCCCAGTCAGACGTATGGCTCTGCAAAGGGAGAGGACTGCAAAGTGAGTGTTATTCCAGAGTATCCCGAAAGACTTACCCGGCAAAGAACATGAGGAGAAACCAGCTGCCCGGCACGGCAAATATGAGTATGGCCTCTTCGGTATCTGTATCGCCTATCAATCGGAATGGTATGCAAGCCAGAATCAGCAGATTTGAGACCAGAAAAATTGCCTTCGCTGGGGCATGCGACTGTGAAAGGGCGAAGATAAATTTAAAGCTGCCCAGGAATATAAGAATACAGACTCACCAACTGTTTGAGAAAGGCTGAGAGACCCTGATTTTTAATTTCATCGCCTTGCTGGAAGATCACATAACTCAAGACCCCGGCAATGGTGGCCAGTTCGGCGCAATACCTGGCCACTGTCTGAGCATTGTAGTCACTGTCCCCGGCTGCCGCTTCCGTTTCGGCACCCACAATGGCCTCAGCGCTGGACCCTCCATCACCTTCGCCTGCCTCGCCATTCCCGTCATCGTCTTGTTCTTCGCCATCGTGAGCGGGCCTCAAATAAACCGATACCGATAGACAGACCAAATGTATGAAAAGAATCAGCAAACGTTTCAAAAATTGATTCTGGGCAAAGGTCTTCCATTTCTCTTCGAGTAGACGCTGAATGATGCCACCATCCAACATATCCAAATGCTCGGGCTTTGTGCCATTCAGAATAATGAAGAGAGCCGAATTCCAGTCTGCAAAACAATTGAAAAAGTACAGTTGTGCTTGGCTAACCAACTGACCTACTTGTCCTGCCATCAGGCAAAAGAGTGTCCAAGGCATTTAAAGGATAGCCGGAGCAGGTGATGTTACTGTAGCGCCAGAACTCCCTGGCCGATAGCTCCAACATTTCACGAAAGACTTCGGCACGTCCCAGCTTGCAGGCCAGGGTGAGTGGTGTCAGCCCCGTATTATTCACAATGCCATTCTTGGCCGGAGTCTTTGGATGACGCAAAGCATAGCCAAACATATCCTAAAGAGAAAAGATTGTCAAAGATATCCGAGGACTAGTTGGACACTCTTACCAGCTTATCACAGACCACCACCATGTGAAGAATCATATTGCCAAAGGAATCCTGTGCATCTGGATCTGCTCCGCAGTCCACCAGTAAATTGTAGACACTCTCATTGGCGCAGCAGGCTGCCCAGGCCAGAGGGTACTCCCCCATATAGGCCAGACCCTCATAGTCCGTGGACTTGGCCGGATTCATGCGCTGCTGGTCGCGTGGCAAAAAGAAACTGCCAATGGCTCGTTGATTGATATCAGCCCCAGCCTCTATGAGATCGGCCACCAGCTCGTTGTTGCTGTAGGCAATCGATAGATGCAAGGCACTGGCCCCCAAATACTCCTCACCCTCCATCACATCCAAGGCCAGATTGGGAAAGACGCGCAGCAGAACTCGGGCCAGCTTTGTATGTATCTTGGAATCGCAAATGATGAGCACATGGAGTAGACTCTCGCCCAAGGCTCCACGGTATTGCATTTGCCAGCAGGCCTTGTGATCCTCCCACTTGCCCAGGGGATCGTGTATGGACAGAGAGGCTTCTATGGGTATGGTGACCTCAGTGTGATCCCGGTATTTCCAGCGCAAAAACTCGGCTCGATTTATCATTTGACCCTTGCCATCGTTGTACATGAAGACGCCAAATTGTTCACGGATCAGCTGCTCCACGGCAATCAGACCACCCGTATTGATGGCGTCTATCAAATCGCCACCTGAAATTGGGTGAAACAAATATCAACTGTTCAGTTCCTTAGTTCAGTAGCCTTACCTCTTTTATAGTCAGCCAATTTGTACAGGAGACACTTGCATGCGGTGGCCGAGGATTGCGAGATGACGGCATCCAGAATGGCGCCAGGTTTCATTTCGGGTGGTTTTTTTCTCAAACATTTTTTCAAAAAGAATTTCATTTTCTCTGTTTTTGCACAGGACAATTGTCCTTTTCAGTACGCTAAGCCTAAATGGATTGCGCAAGTGGAAAGTTGCGAGTTTGTTCGATGGAGCCATCAGGTCGTCCTTAGCCTTTAACATTTTGCCTAGCAACGCTTTCAAGGAAACTTGATTTTGTTTATCTCCGGCCATGTGCAAGCACTCAAAGCATATTGAATAAGGACTAAAGGAATTTCCCAAGAATTACCCATTTTAAGCCACATAATTACAATTATTTAATTATTTTTTAAAACAAGAAAATAAAATCTTTGATTTTTACGAAAAGTTTGCTGTTTTCATTTTTTACTTGAATAAAAGACTCAGCGCTGCTGCTTTCTGCTTGTGACGTCATTTGAGCGCAGCGTGCTAAGCACTCAAGAGAGCCTAGATCAATATGGCTGCCTGCCAGCGAGCTGTGACGTCACTTAAGCTCAGCGTGTAAACACTCAAGAGAGGCTAGATTAATATGGCGGCCTGCTCAGCAAAGTGAGCGCAATACAATAAACACTCGAGAGCGGCTGATCAACCAAAGTGAGTGACTGAGTTAAAATTCATTGGTCTGCTGATTTCTGTTCGCCTGGTAGTTTCAATAAATTTTTCTTGAAATTTTGCACCGACGGCTTTTTGAAATGTCGAAATTCCACACCACACAGCAGAGACAGGGCTAGAGTGAGCTAGCCAATCACCCCACACCACACCACACCCCTTCCCCCCTTGAACCAACCAAAGTATAGAAAAACTGTTTTGATTTATTTTTATTATTGGATTTATTTTATTGTATATAAATATATTGTTTTTTTTTTTATACTTAATGCCAAAATATTGATATCATATATATTTTATATATGGTATATATATATATATATATAGATTTTAGGTATATATCTGTATTGTAAAATAAATTTTTTTATTCATTATTATTATAAATATCTGTAAATTGTAATTGCAAGTTTTTGTTTTTTGTTTTTTTTTTTATAAATTTTCAAAATTTCAATTTCGCCTCAGTTAATTTCTTTTTATTCATCTTCTTGACGCTATTTTTTAAATTGATGTAAAAATATTTGTTATTATTATTATTATTATTATTTCCATAGTGGTTTTTATCCATAAATATTATAATTATTATTTGAATTGTATAAACATTCAAAAAGAGAATTATAATAATCGTAGCATATCATAGCTAATATAGAAAATAATCAAAATCAAATAATAATCAATAAAAAAAAAGAATAATAATACAAAATACATATTATCGATATTATTGCTATAATTGCTAGAATGCATAAAGATATATATTCATATTTGTTGTTGTTTTTGTTTTCTTTTTTTTTTTGCGAGAGAGAGAGAGAGAGAGAGAAGTTATTGCTTTAACTGCTCTAGAAATATTTGGAAAAGTACAGTTGTGTCGAGGAAGTAAACTGAGAAAAAAAACTGGAATCAACTGATAATGGAAAGTTGTAAGTTTCTGGTCGAAAAGTTTGGCTGACAATTTGGAAAATCTTTATCTTTATTTTGACCAGACTATATATATATATATATATATATATTTATTGTTTCTCTATTCGATTCTAGAATATCAAAAATTGTTGTATAATTCTTATATATTTTCTATTGTTTTTTTGTTTTCTTTTTTTTTTGTTTGAATGGCAACGTTTTAATATTTTCAAGTCTTTTCGTTAATCATTTTGGAATACAGTTTGCTGTCTTTTTGATTTTTGCAAATGTGGTTTTTCTTCTTCTTATTTTTTTAATAATAATTATTGTTATTTCTTAATATTTTTTTTTTTTTATTGTTAAACTATTTTTAGTTGTTGTCTTTTATTTTTAATATTTTTCAAAGCAAAAAATAATTATAAAAAAAAAATTGGAATACAAAAAAAAAAAATTGTCTTCAGCAATTTTATTTTTTTTCTCAGATAAAAAAAATTTAATTTTTTTTTTTTTTTTTTTGATTGAATTACGCATATCAAAGCGTGTCAAAAAATTCGACTACAGTCTATATAGATAAAAATTCTTGTTTTCATTTGAGAATATTTTGTCTTTTGGTTCTGTGGTAAGCATAATATTTGAAATTGATTTTAATTAGTGAATTAATGAATTGGAATTGCATAAATCTTAAAAATTAACTAGCACACTCAGCGTAGATTCGTAGAAGCGATTCTAAAGACTAGAAAATATTTCAATTTGAATTAATTCGAATTCAAAATCAGAAATTTTTGCATTAGAAGGAAGAAGCGTCAAGCTGATGGATATCAAAATGAGAGCGATTCGATTATATATTCAATATAACAAAATAAATATACATACAATTATTATTATTTTTCTTTTGTTTGTTTTAAAATTTATGAGCGCCTTTTCTTTTTGTAAATAGAAAAAAAAAAATAAACTGATTTAATGAGAGAAAAAGTGAAATTAAATATTCAACTTAAAATAATCTTGATTAATTCTATTTAAATGGCAATCTGAGGAAATTATCAATAAACAAATAAAAAAGAAAAAAAAATAATAATAGAATAAATGCAATTTGTTTTTTTTTTTTGTGAATTTTATAAATTGCTAAACTAATTTTGGCTAACTACTTAAAAATAAAAAAAAAATAAAACATGTAAAAAATAAAATTACGAAACGAACAATGAAACAATTTGGCAATTATTATTGAGCAAATGTTTATGAAAATTGGCACAATTCTCAGCAAAATAAAAAGTTAATAACAGCAGCTTTTAGTTTATCAAAATGAGAAATACAAAAAAAAAAATTTGACATTTCTTTTGTTTTTCTTCTTCTTTTTTTATATGAATGATGCGAGTAGATTGATTGAATGTTGGGATAAATAATTAATTTATTTTATGGCTTGTGTTTGAAATTCGAAAGAAAAAAACAAGTATTAAAAATATTTGAGAATGTTTTTTGTCATGTAAAACGTTTCTTCCAACTACTTTCTAACCCCTTTTGTCATGTTCATGTTATTCTTTCTCTGGATTAATACATATAATTTTATTGTTCATATATATATCTATATATATATATATCTGCAAGGGGCACTGTCTTTGTGAAAATATGCGAATTTCTTGCAAAAAATATCTTGTCAATTGAATTTTGTTTTTTTTTTCTCTTCCTTTTTCTTCGAAATCAATAATCGTTTTCTATAGTTATGATAATAAAGATAATTGTTGTTGTTGTTGCTTGTCTTAGTTCTTAATGTATATATATATATGAAGGGGTTTTGGGGCTTTACTCTTGCCACTCGTTCTCATCGACACCCTCCATTTCGTCCTGTTCCAATTTGGTGGTGTACTCCATTCGCGCACTAACCGACTTTTGTATCTGCGAAAAGAGTAAGAAAAATTGTAAGCAAATGCGCTTAAATCAATTAATTCTAGCCTACCTCTTGCTGTTTATTGCTTTCGTAATCAGATTTTGAGCCAAATTGGCCGTGTTCGCCCTTCTTGACTGCTGCACTGGGCATTTGTTGTATAGAAGATACTGAAAACCAAAAGCAAATTGTATTAAAATAATTTTAGAGATATTTACAAAAACTTACAAGGATCCATGCCTTCGGGTTTAAGGCTGACTTTAGCAGCCGCCTTGTCATTCATGGCAAACCAATCCTCTGAGGATAGGGTGGCATTCCAGGTTACACGCGTGGGTGGGAACAAATCATCTTGGAAGAGTTCACTCTGCACAAAATAAAATATATAAATTAATTTATTGCAAATCATATCATGACATATCGAAAGAGATACCTTGATACGTGGCACAGTAAAACTGAGCGGTTCAATGGTGGTGTTGGTCAAGCGATAAGCCTTTGAAAATTCCACACTGGCCACATCGCAGTGGTTTTTGGTGAGAAAACTTAGACCCTGGTGGAGTGAAGTGCAACGATGATGGGATAGGGGGCAAATAAATGGCTCTTCATCAGTTATTTCATAGCAATAGACTGTTGAATCGCCTTTGCCGGTTACAAATAAAGTCGAACTATCCTCATCATAAAATGGTATTAATATCGATGGCGAAACATCCAAACTGACCGTATTCAAAGGTGAATTCAATTTTTGTGCATTATAAACACTGATCTGTCTTTCAGAAACCCTAAAAAAATAAAATAAAATTAAATTAATGAAAGCCTTCAAAAGACTTAAGATTCTCTACTGACTTGTCGAAGCCCGTACAGACGATATATTGCCCTTCGATGGCCCAGATAATGCGTGCTCCACGAGTACCAACGGGTCCATTGCCTTCTCGAATGGGTGTCTCGGATTTGCGTGGATTGTAGATGCGTATTTTACCATCTTTGCACATGGTGGCGCCAAACTTGCCGCAAGGACTCCAGGCAAAATCAAAGATCTGTTCGGTGTGGCCAGTTAGCTGGAGTTTTTCGGTCATGGTGCGTAAATCCCACAATTTGATAGTCATATCATAGCTGGCTGTAAGGAGAACATCGGCGGCCAGGGGATGGAAACGTATGAAATAGATTTTATCCGAATGAGCGGCCAATTCCTGAGTGGGTGTATTGGTTGGTTCAGTCAGTCCCTCGCCGGCAATTGTCCAGAGCCTGACAATGCCATCATCACAGGCCACGGCTAGGCGATGCGAATCAAAGGGATCCCATTGGAAGTCCATTATGTTGCTGCCATTCACCAGAGACGGTATAACACCATCGGGCAGACGACCTGGGCGACTTAACTCAAATATGGCTATCTTGCCTCCAGGGCCAGCTAATGGCACGGCCACACGCTCATGATTGGCATGGAAGCCATTGCATTCGCCTGGTATCTGACGACTTATAATGCGTAGATTCTCAATGTGTGTGGACTTGTGACCGGGTGTGCCCTTCAGATTACGAAACTTGGACACCTTGCCGAAGACCGTGGAAGTACGCTTGGTCGAAGCGGCACTGAAGGCCGATTCTGTGGCCGATTTCTTCAGGCCCGTCTGACCGGTTGAGCCGTTTCCCCTTCTCTGCTGCTCTTCCAGCTGCTTGCCCTCGGGCACCGAAATCCTCTTGTTCTCCGCATTGGTCGCTACCACCGTTACATTTACATGACTTCCGTTCTGTGGCTGGCTGGGCTTAAGCGGCTCTACCTTGGAGATCTCTCGTCTTCTGGCAAAAGACGATGAGAAAGTGAGTTAAAGATTTAAAAGGAGAGAGATAGCTGGACTTACAGCGGCAAGGGGGATTGGTTCTTTTCCTCAGTCTGACTATGGGAGCGACTTTCGTAGAGACGTCGACGTTCGGCTATGCTGCTGCGTGCCGATGAGAAACGACGCAGCTCAGCATCGGTGCGATCGTCACCCTCAATGGAATTCTCCGATGACTCCGAGTTCTGTTCGAATATCTAAAGGAAAGTAAACACACAATTTCAAGTTTAATTTGATTAAATTGATAGAAAAAAAATATATATAAACAAGTTTATTGTTGGTTAGCAGACCTTATCGGATGATTCATCATCGTCGGCTGAAGACTATTTTTTTTTTTTTTTTTTGGGGAATAAAAGTGTAGTTTTTGTTTTTAGTTTTGGTATTGTAGATAATTAGTAGAGTAGGGCAGTTTAACCAGTTAGAAAGAGACAGAGTTAAGGCGGAAGCAAAAAGAGAGAGAGAGAGAGAAAATATTGTAAAGCAAGTTGTGGGTGGGCGAAAGTGTGACGACGAATTAGCTCACCTTGCGACGCTCTGAAGTGGTCAAAGTTTTTTGCACACCATTTCCAATCACACTCGAAATCGTCTCAAAGACTTCAATTTTCTCTGGAATAGGAAAAAAATATATGTATAAAAAGAAATTTATGAAATATTGAGCAACTCACTTTTTTCGCTATCCACAATGAGATCGGGTTTGGTTGCATCGAGAGGACCATCACCACGTCCGGCCCCAACATGAGAGATATTCTCCTGAGAGCCCGGAGCCACGGGCACAGCAAAGACATCGGCAAAGGACACATCGCCCGAATTACTCGAAAACGGTTTCGGACCCAAACGAGGCTATAACAAAAATTCAAGCCAAAATTATATTAATTATAAACTTTGATACAATATTGGGTTTACTCTGGTGCAGCAAAAATATTTTTTTTTTATATATATAAAAAAGTGTTTCAAAATCAAAAAAATATATATAAACAAATTCACTAAAAAAAAAAAATATGTATAAGCAAAATACCACAAAAAAAGTAGAAAAAAACAATGCAAAAAATTCTAAGAACAAAAAGTAAACAAAAGACGGCAAAAATCCAACAAAAATAGGTCTGTTTGGGCGCACCTTATAGGCGGCCGTTGTGGTGGTCCTGGGCCTGGGACGCGGTGTATTCGTCTCAGACGACTCACTCACACCGCCCACCCCGGCCGACTGTGGTGATATGGATTCCGGCAAGGAATTATTACGCGAAGTACGCGGCATCGGTTTGGGTGGTGAATTCGTGCCACCGCTGCCACCCGAATTGGTGTCCGGCCCAGCGGATGATGGCTCCTCACTGCTACCAGTCGAACTTTCTGTCGGCGATTCTTTATCATCTTCGGCCACCTGCTGAACCGAGGAATCCTTTTCCGAGTCTGCTGTATATTTGTTGTCGAATTTACGGATCAATCCGCTGCAATCATTTGCCTTCTTGCCATTGGTGGCATTGTTGGTGTTGCTGTCATTGCCATTCTTCTCCTTGAAATTCTGACACTTGCGCAGCATTACGAAACGTTCATTGTCATTGCGCCTCTCAGGCTCGGCAGGGTTGCCAACGTCGCCGCCGCCGCCACCGCCAACGCCGACGCCCAATGACTTCTGATGTGTTGTCTGGTTTTGGGTTTTGCCTTTTGCCTTCAAATTCTCAATGTTCTTTATGAAATCACTTAAATTGCCACTATGTATCTGGATTGATTGATTTTAAAGTATGTTAAAATTAGAGGTTATGGTTAATATTTAAGAGCTGGTCAATCTTATATATACACTAGATTAATCCAACTCAACTTAATCTAACTTAATCCACAATTGACTGAAAGAATTTTGAAATCAATTTTAGTTCTTTGAATTTGAAAATGTTCTATATAGGAACTTGAGACATATTATCTTCGGTTGACCGAGGTATACAGACTCTTTTCGAAAGTACTTTTAAAATTATATCATAACTATTATTAAAATCAACTTGGTTCATATAAATACGAAATTTTAAAGAGATATTACTGAGCCTGAGCTATATCTTAATAGTGGTCTGATCTAAAAGAAACTCTGAAGTTTTGTGTACCTATATAAACACAATCCAAATCTTAAATTTAATTGAGTTCGATCAATAAGTTCTATAGTTAACCCTGAAACTGATCTGGGTGGGTCCGATATAAGGGCTATATGATATAGTAGTTGTCAACAAATTCCAGAGATAACCCAGAATCCTATTTGGGTTGATCGGATATGATAGCTATATAGTGGTTTAAACCAAGTGAAGCTTGGTATATATATAATTGAGATTTGTCAGTAAATTGCAGAGAAAACCCAGAATCGATCGATATGGATCCGATATGATAACTATATGATACAGCGGTTTGATTCAAATGTACATATAGACATATTGAAGTTCTGAATATTATTAGGATAGGTTAAACAAATTTTCAAGATATTTCTAAAAATATCTGAATCATATAAGGTTCTGATCTGACCGATACCGACAATTGAGCGGTGTATATAGTTCATATACTTAGGTACTACCTTCATCTAAAAATAGTCGGACAAACAAACTGGAGTCTTTCTTCGAAAAGTGTATAAAAATCAGTCTCTTTGATTATTTTTGCCTATTTCAAATTACTAAGTTAAGATAATTCCTAAGTCAAAATTAATCAGAATAACTCTAAAAATAAAATCTTTTCTTTGTGCACTTACAATAATGGGCTCATCTCCATGTTCGCGTTTGGCTGGATCTAGGCTTATTTTGGGCACGGCTAGATTGGTGCCATTCATCCATTCACTGGCAATGAGTTCGGTCTTATAGCCTGTGGTCTCTGGATATAAATCAGCATGAAAATCGCGATAAGTCTATAAGCGAAGAGTAAATAAATCTTGGAGTATTTTTCATATTTTGGAAATGAATTTTTGTGGCTTACCTTTCGCGGCACCTGATACATGATGGGTATGACCATATTTGAGGTAAGCTGGAGTACACGATTAACCTCGGCTTCCATGACTTTGAGGGCTCGCTTGGGCACCAAACAGGCACCTTTGGTCTGTTCACCAGTATGTCGCAGTCCCTCAGTCAGATAGGGATCCTTGTCGGTGATTTCCAAATAATTGATGGTGGTATCACCTTTGCCAGCCAGGAATAACATATTTGTATCGGGATCAAAGAGTGGCATGAGTATGCCAGTGGAACAATCCAGTTCGAGAGTCTTTTCGGGTACGCTGAAATTGCGTATATCACGTATAATGACCTGACGCAGGCGAGCGGCATCAAAGCCGGTGGTAAGAATGCGTGTCTGATTGCCTAGCCACACCACGCGCGAATCCTTGATGCTCTGATGCGATTCGGCCATCAATTGAATGGGCGACGAGGTGGCACGTGGATCAAAGATGCGCACACATTTATCCTTGCAGCTAGTGGCCAAGACAGTGCCATCCTCACGCCAGCTAGCCGATTGTATGACCTCGGGATGTTCATTGTTGGCTAAACAAAAAAAAATCAAAGAACTTAGTCACTCTGCTCTGGTAAAAAGAAGGAGAGAAAGAACTTACAGAAAATCTCCTGCTGTGTGCTTATGTCGAAGAGAGTCACGCAGCCAGCAGCTGTGGTATACATTAATCCATCGGCTGTGGGATGAAAGCCCACGGTCTCCACACGCCTCTGTTTGTGTGAGAACACAGCCTCGGGATCCGAGAGCGAAGTCTCCAAACCCTTATCGGGTATATGCCAGATTTTTACCTAAAAAAACCACAAAGAAGAACATAATTAATTTTTGGAATTTTTGATGGGCAGAAAAGTTGGGACTTACCAGGCAATCTTGCGAAGCGGTGGCCAAGAGGCCGTCATGAAACGGTGAAAACTTCAGATCTGTCACCGTATCGGTGTGTCCATGCAAGAGTGGCATTGTCTTGCTCTTGCGGCCGCAATCATCCAGAGGCAAGACAGCCACACTTGAACCTGTATGCTCCCAGTTGAAGGCCATAAAGGCCGCCGAGGCAGCAATATTGTTCCCATAGGTCTGATAGGAGCCCACACAAATCTCACGTACACAGGCCTCGGCCTTGGGCACAATGGGTGCAGCATTTTTATATTTGGAAGCCTTGAAACGCCAGGCCATTTTCAATCTGGTTTTCTAGTTCTTTTCTCTTCTTCCTTTTTTTTTTGAAGTACTTCTGATGTTATTCACCACTGATTCAATCGGCCAATGTTTTCTTCTCTGATTGAAACTGTTTATTTATGCTATTTCTTTATTTTTTTTTTTGTTATTTTTTGCCTTTACTCCGTGTTCACTGGCAAAGCTGAGTCGGACTGCTGTGATGATCTCTTGGATTGGTAGTGTGATTCAGTATTTCTGTGTGTGTGTGTGTATGTGTGTGTTTTTAATTCTTAATTTTTTTTTATTTTTATGTCGATTGGTGTGTTTGGTTTTCTACTACTGAAAAAATATACAAGCGTTGTGGAAAGGAAAAAATATACTAAATAAATTTCTTATCTGGATAATAGAAATCGGTTGTCAGCACTGCCGGTCGCCTACTGGGCTTTTGTGTATGTGCGTGTGTGTGTGCCTGTCTCACTTGTCGATTATTCATTGTTAATTGTTTGTGCATTAAATATAGTTAACTCTTCTCTGAATCATACACACACACACACACACACACACGAGCGAACGTTGAAATGCTCCCAGCAGACTGGGAAATGGCGAAGCAAACTTTAAATGGAAAGTAATTTTAAACTTTTCCTACATTTATTTTTTGATTAAATTGAATTTTCCATTTATTATTCCATAATTAATTTCTTTTTATGATTTTTTTTTTCGTTTTCGAAAGGGAAAATTATTGATTCGATGGCTAAGTTTTTCAATCATTTCCAGCTTTCTTTTATTTTGGGACAGAGCAGGATCGTCTTTGTAAATATTAAGATTTAAATTGGGTTCAAAAAAAAAAAGATCTACTAAAATTCTGAAAAAATCTCAGGAGAATTTTCCGGTTTCCAAGGAGATAAAAGATCCTCAAAAAATCACTGATCATCTGGTTGGATTAGATTGAAATAAATCCCTATTAAAATTGCTCAAAAATTCAGATAAAATTTCAAGTTTCTGGGGAAATTAAATAACACAAAGATAAGGAATGTGAATAAAAAGTAAGACGATATAAATCGGTTCTAAAATTCAGAGAAAACCTTAAGATAATTTTGAAGTTCCTCAGGAAATTAATTATGATTGGATTAGGCCTCAGATATCAACTCTAAATCTATTGAATTTATTTCAGAAATTTGTCCTAAAATTGTTCAAAAATCGAAAGGGAATTCTCAGTTTCTTTGGAAATTAAAGTAGCCCAAAGAAAGCCTAGGAAATCTAATGAAATCATATGTAAATCTATACCAAAATTCTTGGAAAATCTTAAGAAAATTTCTTATTTTTTTTCAGGAATATAAATAAGCTAGCAGAACTTGGTTCAAATGTGAGGAAGGAAATTCTCTAAATTTCGAAATCTTTAGACACCAGGAAATATATATATATATTTTTAAGAGATTCCAAAGGTCTATAACCTACGTCTTAGTTACTATATAGTTCTTATGATGTGTCAATGTTTTGGACTTGATGACAATTGTTATTAATTTTGAGAATTCCTTTGACTGATAAAAGCACCTTTGTTAGATTTGAACTGTTTTGTGGGGAAAGTTAGAACCCCAAATAATATGACCTTCATATTAAAATTGATATTGAAAGTAAATTATTTTTATTTTTTGTTGATAAGATAAGGCAATCCAAAAGATAGCACTAGTTAAATGACAAAGAGAAATGTGTCTCATTAAATTGGAAATTCTATAAATTTTTTATTTATTTTTAGGTTAGGTTTTTTGGTCTTGTCTTAGAGTGTGTTGATTAGATTCTGCAATTTAATAATTCTCTTACTGTCACTTTCTCTAAATGACTTGGCTGGTTTAGTTTTACTTGACTTGACTTGACTTGGCTTGACTTGGCTTGGCTTTGCTTTCCTTTCCGCAGAGACCTGTTTTTGCCTGGAACTCTTGAAGTAGATTCTAACTTGGATTTCTTTTTTTAAATTTATTTATTTTTATTTTTTTTGTTGTTTTTGGCAAGCCATAAATATGTATTAGAAGATTGTGAATCTAGGTTAATCTGTTTTTTACTTTTTCCACATTTATTTTTTTTAGAGCTTATTCATCACATCTGCCCATATGGTCAGGAAGTAATTGATATGATTGTTTATTTTCCGAAAACAAAAAAAAAAACAAAAAAAAATGCACTCACGAAACAAATGATTTTGGCGCATAATCAACCAAGTGCAAGACCACTTGGAACATTTCGAATGAAAGAAAAAACAAAAAACCGAACAACGCGTGCGCCAATTCAACTGGTTTGATAGAAAGCGGAAAAACAAATGACCACCATTCAAGAAAGGCTTTGCCAAATGGCAAACACGGAGACGGATAGATTTCCACACATTAACGAGACGCGACATCGACAACTGCACGCATTGCGCTTGGGAAGCAGGTATATTTTTATTTCCCCCCTCCTCCCAGCTGGACTTGCCTCATTTTTATACTATTTTTTTTGGTTATGAGTAAACTCAGGAAGAGAAGTAGGCTTGATGAGTGGTCAAGTGCCTGCGATTCCTTTTGATAAAAAGTCGTTTCCGTTTGACTTGAAAAATAGTATACAAACTTCGGCTGAACCAAGCTGATACTCTCCTTTCTTCTTCTCTTTGTTGTTGTTGTTGTTATTGCTTCTGTTGTTACTGGCTAAGCGAATGAGGAGGAGAAGGTGCTTGGAGACGATGGCGACACTAGCAGAGCTACCAGAGCCATCTACCAGACCAGGTAATGGGGTCAAATGATTTAGAAAAAGAAAAGCTGCTGCTGCTGCTGCGCTGCTTGGCGCGGCCGGTGGTGTCAGCGGTGACGGTGGTGGTTTGCTTGGACTTTGCCAGCTTTGTGAACAGAACTGGACAACAGTCTATATATACGTGTAAAATGCACTTGTATATGTATAGCAAATAAATGGAATACATACAAATTATCAAGCGTCATTTGAATGTTTTGTTTTAATTTTTGCAAAAAAAAACAATTGCTTCTTTGCTTCCTTTTTTTTTTTGCACACTCACAAAATTTATTTCTCTCTCACTCGCTCACTCAGTCTTTCTCACTTTCTTCCTGTATGTGTCCAGGAGAGCAACAGCAGCAAACACATCCGCAAAAATGCACCGAGAGCATTGAAAGAAGAAGAAGAAGCAGGAAAAAAAAAGCCGGGAGAGTAAACCTTGTCAGTTATTATCCTCGTATGTTGTTGTTGCGGCCGTTGTCTCTATATATTATAGTTGTGTGTGTATGTGTGAGTGTATGTGTATATGTATTCTTGCGTCTGTGCACAGGGTGCAAAGAACGCTTTGGGTGCGCCAAAGCCAAAGCCGAAGCCGAAACCAAAAGCAAAGGCAAGTCTTCTGGCTGAATTGTTGGGGTGGTGGCGGTGGTGGTGCGCTTCCGTTGCTTTAACGCTTTTTATATGAAAAGCTGCTATGAGTCTCTTTGCACACACACACACACGCACACATGAACACATATATACACACATATATATATATATATATATATATGAATTGTTGCTGCCAAGCGGCATGTACTTAGGAGGCCCGGTGGGGGCTTTTTTTTTTTTTGTTTTTCTCAATTGTATTATTATTTTTTTTTTTTTGCCGTCTCGGCATTTGCCTGTTTGTCTTTCTTGCTCTCCTGGTGGTAGTTCATGGTTTTGTCATATTACCGCTTTTTCTATATATGCATTTATTGACATTTTTTCACGGCTTATATACACTCACAAAAACACACTCACACACTGAGAGAATATCAATATTGGTGCCACTTTCTAGTTTTGCCAAGTGCAACACAAGAAATGAGTGCAAGTGCAATGCACAAAAAAAATAAATAAAACACGTACCGGCTTGGCCACCACTGATTTTTGGTATTCAAATAAGTTTAAGCGAGTCCGGTTGCAATCTCAGGTGGGAAGGGAGGTGGCGGCGTTGCGTTTCTTTTTCAGCCACCGGCACACACCCTTTTTCTATGACTGGCGCCTGCAAATAGCGGTCGCAGCAAGAACGACAACAACAACAACAACAACAACACGGCATTGCACTCCCGCAAACAAAGGAGCAAAGGCAAGGCAATTTTCAACCACACTTGCAAACAAACGAGCACACACACACCCACACGTATAATAAGTTAATAAATGTTTATCAATGATTTGCTTGGCGCTCAAAGTAGTATAATCAATTAATTTTCAACACTTACACTGGATAAAAAAATACTATTAAGTTATTATTTTCCTATTCATTTTTTGTGTTTTTGCGAGAGACAAACTAAAACTAGTGATGTGTAAACACTGATAACATCGGCTTACCTACTGTGACTTCAGTGCTGCCTTTTGACAATTATCGAAAATTTGAATGAACTGTCGCGCAAGACAGGGTTGCAAAGGCTGGCCAATCGAGTTGGCAGGTCGTAACCGTTGGATTGGAGGGAAATTTAAAAAGGCTTTAACATTTTGGAATTGAAGTAAATCTTGTTTTATTATGCACTTAAGATTTAAATTGTATATGGTATATAATTGGTGTAATTTCGTTAGTATTTAAGCCTGTAGCAACAAAAATAAATGAGGTTATATATTTATATAGTATGTTTGTGTGTGTATTGGTGTGTTGATTACATTTATATAAATATGTGCTTAAAATTGTATTCAACTTTTCACATGTTGGCCCATAATTATGTAAACTGCAGCCTGTGCCCTGTATGAAGTCATTTATTAATGATTTAATTAATTAATTTATCTTCCACATTGACAATAAAAGTTAAATTCTTTTGTCCAATTTGTTAGTACAGAAAACATTTAGAATTTTTTTATCGTTCATTTTTGTTTCATATATATAGATATATATATATATATCATATATGTTGATTACATATGATAGTGTTATATTTTCTCTAGATGTGTCATACTTTGACATTTTGCTTCTTACTTTTTCGACGTTTCTGTATTTGTGGCCACGCTTGTATTGCAGGTTTGATTCACCTTGAAAATATTGGAGAGCTCATCCAAAAGTGTCTCATAACGATAGGCAACCCTTATTTCCGGCACATTTGTGCGGGTTATATCATTACCATTAATCCCATCCACATAATATAGTGGTCCCAGCCACTGTTGCTTTATCTATTGGAATATTTCAATCATTATTTAAATTTCTATTCTTTTGTTTTTTTTTTTTATAGACTCACATGATGTGGAAAACCACTCATCATCACACTGTTCCTGGCCAATTCACACATATCGCATGAGCTTAATTTCCACACTTGTGCTGCAATGCTGTACTCTTCCATAAGCGGTTCCTTTGGGCAAAATAAAATATGGTTTTGAATATTTCATCGATTGGATCAGAAATGAGAAACTTACTTTGGTAAAATGAAATTGCAGAGGGTCATCGGTGGAGAGTGAAATGACTAGACCACGGGCCAAATACTCGGGCAGTGGATTTCGATGATAATTGAGGAATAAAGAATTATTGGATAGCGGTGACATGGCAATACCAATTTGGGTTAAATAATAAAGATACTGCAGTACTGGCACCTTACGCAGCAACAGACCATGGGAGATATTTTCGGCCATCAAATAGCCGCAAACTAAATGCTGGACAGGACCAGCCTCGCCACAATGCGGACGCAATACAAAAGTATTCAGACCGCGTTTTCTGCAAAAAAAAAACGAAAGTTAAATTAAATAAAAAATCAAAATAAAATCAATTTCACTCACTGTCTAAACTTATTCAGCACTGTCATATTGGCATACATAAAGTATATATAATAGGCATAGGGAGGATTTTCCTCGAAATTCCATTCCTCGGGCCTTGGTACATCATTATCGAATAGGGGATTTTCGGGCTTGGACTCATCGTCGACTGAATCGAAACCAATAACATATTGCAAGAAACGATGCAAATCGGGATGCTGACTGGGCTTATTGGTGGCCTCGAATAGGGGTAAGAATATATTATTGATTATTTCCTGGAACGAATTCATCATCTTGTTGGATTTAAATATATCAAATAGACGTGGAATTTGTATAAGCCAGCGTATATTGGAAGAATAGACATCATTATCGATGGCCCATTTGGCCAGCTTATTCCACTCATCCGGTGATTTGCCATAAATCGAAAGACGTAGCTCAGCATTCTGATATTTCGATTCCTCCAAATCAAATGCCACCTCCTAATTAAAATGAGATAAAAATTAATCAAACTCTCTTTTGGTATAGCTCACTTTTTTTTCGTACCTTGATAATTTGTGCAAAATATTTGCCATTTAAATAGTTGTCGGTCTTGAGGAAAACCTCACGCAAACGTGACTCGCCAATTGGATTATATTTGGAATTGAATTTATCGAAACGATGGAAAGTATTACGATCAGCATGCACATCCAACATATCCACAGTCAGATCATAAGTGGTCAAATTCATCGATTGGAAAACCTGGGCCAAAGTCATCGGCTGACCATTTGTATGGGTGACCACCTCGTTGGCATTATTCTTCAGTGTCTTTTTGATGAAACGAAGCAAGTGCTTCTGGTTCATGCAAGAGGCGGCATGTATGTGGGTATCCACCTTTCTGGTATTATAGAAATCCCGATGAGGCACAGCCTTCTGGGCGGCCAACTCACGCAGCTCATTGAGCAACACATGCATTTGATATTTCGAAGACAAATAGCAAAGACGACGATAGCAAAAGGATTTCCTAAACAAAAGAGTAAAAAGATAAGTCTTTTTTTTCCTCTATAATTTTTTTCGATATACTCACAGGGGTCCATCGGCAATCATATTGCACATGACATGCATATCATTCACAAATTGACTCAAGTCTGGATAGGTAAAGTCCAGTTCACTGGTGAAACTCTGCGTGGAAGAAGAAGAAGAAAATGAATAATTTTTTTTTTTTTTTAAGAATTTCATCACTTACATCATCATTGTAAATATGGAAAACACCATTGACAGGCTTAATATGATAGGATTCATCTGGTGGAAATACCAAGTCCCAAGGACTGCCAGCGGGTTGCATGAGATCGTGAGGATGTTCTACTTGCAAAAAGCACAATTAATAAACAATTTTTCATTTCATTAATATTATTTTTTTTGTTCTTTCTTCTACAAAGCTTTGAAAAACATTAAAACTAAATAAAAAAAAATAGACAATACATTTGATTACTTTTGGCAGGTGACTTGGGTGCTTTCTTGCAAAATCTTGAGGAATCAGTTGTGTTTTTGCAAATGTCACGAGGTGAGACTTCAAAAAGGAATCAATATTTTTTGCTACCTCCTTTTGCATTCTTAACAAAACTGTTTTTGTTTGTTTTTTTTTTTTACACAAAAAACAAATTACCATATCAACTTGGTCGGCTTAAAGTGATACTAAAGTGTCCTTTTGTGCAAGGTTTTTTTTCACAAGAAGAAGAAGAAAAAAGCAGCTAAAAAAACTCTAAAGAGGAAATGCAAATAAAACAAAATTTATAAAAACAGAAAACACGCTAAAAAGAACAAGTGTATTTTTGTTTGTTTTGTAATTTTTAAGCGTGTCAAAAAAAAAAAAAATAAATAACAAAAACATTCAAAAACAAAACAACATGCAAATAAAACAAAAGAAAAGCTGGTAACAATTTTTTTCAACAACAAAAAAATTATTTAAACAAAACTAATTCTACAAAGGAAAAAAAAATTTAAATAAACAAATGAATTCGAGCGCGGGCATAAAACATAACCTAAAAGCGCGAATTACCTGAAAAGCCCGTTATACTCATATTCCGAATTATTTCTAAAAATAAAAGGTATAAAATTAAAAAATGAGAAAATAATGACAAAAAAATACATATAATTTTTCTTTTTATATGAAGAGAAAATAAGTGTGAATCAAGAAGAAAAAAAAAAAAAGAAGAAACCCTTCAAAATAATTCAAGTCTTGAGGTGCGCTCTCACATTGTTTTTTTTTTCAAATGAAACTTACAAAAAAACGGAACACAAGAAGATGAGTAAAGATGAAGAGCGAGCGAGCGAGATAGCGAGCCACGCGCTTTTGAAGTTAGCCAAGATAGAGAGAGAGTCAAAAAGAGAGAGACATATAAAGAGCTTAAGGAATATTTGAGAGAGCCAAGAGAAAAAGAGAGAACAAAACTATTCAGCATTCCACGGACAACAATAACCTCAGATAAAAAAATAAAATAAATAAATGACTTGAGATAAAATCATTTCTTTGATTGGCTAAAAACTACTTTTTCTTTTTTCTTTGAACAAAATAAAGAACAAAAAATAATTAGATCTCAGCTATAAATTCTGTAAGAAAGAGAGAGAGAATATGAGAGAGCAGAGCAGAGCTGAGCGAGGCTCTCTGATATTTACGGTGCAAGACAACAACAACAACACTGAATGAACTCATTTTCTAGTCATGCTGGTGGGTGGGCCCAAGAAAGCCTACACAATTTTACAGCGAGCGTACATCAAATCCGGGACCCTATCTATTTACATAGAAACGGAACTTTCTTCTTGCTTTTTTTTTCGTTTCCGAGGGGGGATTGGCGGAGTAGACAGACTTAGAGAGAGAAGAACTTACCTGAAACCGATTTGCCAGGCATATGCTCATAGCGATCCTTGAGGCGTACAGTCTTGAGGAAGCGTGCCGTGGTTGTGGGAAACATCTGATCCGACATGGCCATATAGTGGGAACGCAAACGCAGGGCCTCAATCAGCAGTGTGGAGGCACGTTCCAGATCCTCGAGCGGCACACCGCTGGTATCCTCACCCGAAACTGAGACCCGCTGAAAATTGATCTCCGTATCATTTCGACCCATTTCAGCCGATATGTTATCATCCGAAGAGCTGGTATTCGATATCTGAATGGCAGTGGGTGCGAATGCCGGACGCGGTCCTGTCGATTGCCTGCAATCAAAAAAAAAAAAAAAAAAAGATTTTTAAAAATATTTCAGTTTTTTTTTTTTTCTGTTTCCAAATTGAATCGATCCTAACCATTTCTCTTCGTTGAGCTGATAGGGATAAGGGCGGCCGAAGCTATAGCTATCATCCGCAAAGGACATGTTGCTCAATTGACCACTCAAATGGCTACTGACCGACCCAGGATGGCCTGTCGAACAGGCAGACTTCTGCCACTTCTATGCCCAATGATCGATTGTGGGCCAATTGATTTATGGCCTCGGGGGTAGGAGGTGGTCCTAATAATTTGGCAATACCACACGCAATTCAGCGGGTCTGCGGCAATTGCGTGCCAGGGCAAAAGGGTTAAACAAAAAAAAAACTATGCAAAAACTTTAAAGCTTCAGCAAAGTTGCTCTACCCCCTCCGCCCTTGCCCACAGTCTGCGTGCAAGTGTTTCACGTGCCGCACGAATTTACGGAAGCGCCAGTCCCGCGTCAAGTGCTTTTAAGTAGACTCTCAATGTCAGTGTAGGTCGACAAAAAAAAAAAAAAAAAAGTGTAAGAAGAAGAGGAAGAATAAATTGAAGCCTAGAAAACTTTTCGAATGGGGCTGGCCTAGTTTTTGCCACGTTTCAGGACTGTCAGAAGTTAGTCCCTTTTTTTTCGTAATTTTTTTTAGTATTTCTTTTTTTTTAGCTTTTCGTTTAGTTCCAAGTCATATGGATGCACAATTTATACTGCGAGCTGTGACGGCATCCAAAATTCAAAATAGCAAACCGAGCCGGCTCGGGCCCGGTGGTGGGTTTTGGACTTGGTTATGCCATAAGCCGAAACCACCACCGCCACCACCGCCACCACCGCCTGTCACCTGCCCAAATGATGCCTTCGTCTAATGCAGTCCCATTCAAAATCAAAACGTATTCGACGACGTCCACTAACCTGGCTGGTCGGTCTTGCCGGTCTTTTCTTTTTTGGTCTAATCGTCTGTTCGCTTTTGGATAGCAGAGCACCTGCCTGAGCCACACGACTGACCTGGGGGCACCCGGATTACCAACACAGACATGTAGACATGTCTGTGTGGCCTCCAGTCAAAAACAATGTGAACTTGGTAATTGCAACGCGTATTTCATGTTAGTTTCTTGCTTCATTAGGTTCCCATAGAAACCGCCAGCAGTCTCCCCAATGAGAGCACCGAAACGCGAACCGACTGGCCAAACCCTTCAGTTAAGCACATCTCTCTCCCTCTCTCTCTCTGTTTTGGGGATGTAAAGGCCAGCGGCATCTACCGGCTGTCAAGCTAATCTAAAGTCTGGGTTTAATCGTATAACAGAAATCAAAAATGCTGGCAAAAGTTTACTTGGATCCTAGAAAAGTGCTTGAAAGATCCCAAGGGGAAGTAATGGATCTTCATTGGATGAATCTGGTGTTCCAAAAAGGGTAGAAGCCTAACAGGTAAATAGAAACTACCGCCATCTACAGGATGATACGTTAAACTATTGATTGTTTGGTCTTACTCTTATCACACTGTTCGATTTGTATGAAGTGGAAAAAGTATTCTTAGATCCCAGTAAGGTTCTTGGATAGGTCTGAGCTATCGAGCTTGTACGTCTCGTCCATTATTTATAAGAAAGATCCCAAGAAAAGTTGGGAAACCTTTCTAGCTAGCGCCCTCTACCGGCTTCCAAGTTAATCTACTGTTTATTTTTTCTGGGTTTATTCTTATCACTCAAATCGCACGTTTAATAAAAATCGAAGAAAACGTTTTTTTTTTATATTCTAGAAAAGTTCTTAAAACACTCCAAGACTACACCCAACATAACTAAATCGAAATACTTGGATACTTCTAGTTAGCTCTCAGTTGCAAGTATTTACGGGTATATCGAATTGATTTGGAAATAATTTCAACTTACATTTCATTCAGATGCCTTTGAATTTGCAATTTCTTCTCAATTTGTTCGATCGGAAATTGTGGTACCTCATAGGGAGCTGAAATTTCATTAGTAACATCAATTTCATTTTCAACCTTAGCCTCTTCAGGAGATTCAGCTAGTTCACCTGGAAAAAAAATTAAAGTAAAAAATTACAATTTTAATTGAAAATCAATTCAACGGTTTAAATTTAATTTTCATTTTTTTTTTTTCAAAATTTCAATAATATTTCAAAGCAATCTTTACTATCTGTCTGACGATTCTGTAAATAACTTTTGATCTTGAACCTACTTTCTGATTGTTGATTTGTTATTATTGTTGTTGTTGTTGTTTTCGTTTGAGAATCAATACGATTGAGTTGGGATTTCTTTGATGAAGCTGGCGGTACTGTTTTAACATTATCCCCAAATAGCTTAAAATCCACCATCAGACGCTGGGCACTATCCATACGATTGAAATTCATTTTTAAATTTAAATATTCTCAATCAAATCAAATCGAATCAAATAAAATAAAAGCTAAAACTTGGTGTAACTTGGACGGCAGTTGTCGTCGCAATGAACTGGCCACCATTCAGTTTCAGCTTCCCAACGTCAAACGTCAACGTTTTTGAATTTCAAAAAACAACAACAATAATAACAACAACAAAATATAACGATGCACACACGATTACAAAGATGAAAACATATGTATATATATTTATATATATTCAAAGGCAAAAACAACAACAAAAAAATAACAACCTCAGCTCACGTATGGAATTGTACACATATCAGCAGTGTTGACAACCTGAAAAAAAAAAAACAAAAACAAAAAAAAAAGTGCGAAGGCAGCAGACCCATCAAGCCTCAAAAGCCTCAACAACAACAATGATGATGATGACAACAACAACAAAGACAACCAACAACTCCAATCAAATCAATATCATCAGCAAGCCCACAGCATTTCTTTCTATTTCCAAAGACATGAGAGATACGCACTTGAAACAACAACAACAACAACAATGATAAACGAAAACAACAACAACAATCCATACGACCACCAGAGCAGAGAGTCAGGCAAATGATCTGATAAAAGAAAAAGAAAAGAAACATACTGATAAACTAGACTGATAAGTTCCTCAAGTAGTCAAGTCTTGTTGGCCGATCTTGACAATGAAGAAAGACTCAGAAATTCACTTTTGACTATCTCTATGGCTCTAGGCATTCAGGGAGTTATAGAGTATACCATATCGAGTATATCGAAACTGAGTACTTGGGATATATGAATTTGACCCAAATAGCTCAGTCTTTTGGAGAGACCTCGGAAGAGGTCACAGTTCACAGATTTGCCGATTCCTGAAGACTCGGCATTCAGGGGAGCTATACAATATACCATATCAAGTCTGGGAATCTGGGACTTTCTTATTTTTAAGTATATATAAAATTGACCCAGATACCCTTTTGGAGAGACCTCGGAAGAGAAGAAGAATTTTATAGATTACTGATTTGTTGATCTCTGGGGACTCGGGATTTAGGAAGCTATACTGTAAGGTAGATCCAGTCTGGGACTTTCTTATTATTAAGTATATTTGAATTTGACCCACATACTCTGTCTTTTGGAGAGACCTTGGAAGACAAGAAGTATTCCATAGCTCACAGTTTCGATGATCTCTGGGGACTCGGCAATCAGGGAGCTATACTATATAGTAGATCCAGTCTGGGACTTTCTTATTTTTAGATATATATAAATTTGACCCAAATACTTAGTCTTTTGGAGAGACCTCGGAAGAGAAGAAGCTTTCTCACAGTTTTGTCGATGTCTGGGAATTCAGAATTTAGGGAGCCATCCAGTCTGGGACTTTCGTTGTTCTTAGGATATATAAATTTGACCCAAATACTTAGTCTTTTGGGGAGACCTCGTAAAAGAAGAAGTATTTCGTAGTTTTCTCTAGGGACTCGGTATTCAGGCAGTTATACTATATAATAGATCGACTTTCTTATGAAGATTTATAAATTTGACCCAAATATTTCATGAATTTTATTTATTAAAAATTCTGGAACCCCTTGAAATATATTCTGTATTTTAGATAGTTATGTGCCATACGATTTGGTTATTCTTGGGAACCATTTTGCCCTAGTTTATAATAGTTAATTGACTTAAAATTTTATCAAAATATTTCAATAATTTGGCTTATTGAATTTTCCAAGAATTTGGTCAACTAAAAACTTATGAATTTAATTCTTGAATTGAAGTTTCGAAAAGATTCGTTTATTGGAGCTTTCTAGGCTTTTCAGCCTGGAAAATGCTAGATGGGAATTATTTATTTTGAAGATCTCTTATTCCTTATGACTTAGCTAATGGTTTCATTAAAGTTTCTGATACTGAGGTGCTGGGCAATATTAATAAATCGAGGGAACGATTTCAAAGAAGGATAAGCGAAGTCCGACAAAAAAATATAAGGAAATAAATAGGGAAAAAAATTAATTTCTCGAGAAAACAATTGCCTATCCGGGCTGATACATCTAACAATATCCATGATAATAACAAGAAACTTAAAGCAATACCCACTTACACTTACATATACCAGAGGATTGTGGCGGAGGAAGACGTTGGGCACTTGTGGCCTTGTGGACTAAGTTGGAGGCAATCGAAGAGTTCCGGGTATTCGAGCCGAGTGCCCGGACCACATTCAGATGATCAATAACTGGCTCATAGGCATCCCCCTCAAGCTCCAAGGCTCGGTCTGCCGCATCAGCATTGCTCAGCATACCTCGATACGTCATCTTGAGCCAAATTGCCTGTGACTCGCGTAGAGCGCGTCCCAGCAACAAATTACAAGCCAGGCAACAACAAGAGAGCACCAATGTGCACACTGTAACCACTACAATCTCCTGTGGATCGTAACGTCGCTCTCTTTAGTTTTTCTATTGCTTGAGGGTGTGCGCGCTCTCTCTTACTCTCTCGCTTTTTTGGTTGCTCTCTGACTGTGGGCTTTTTGGTTTGCTCTGCGTGGGCTGCTCTCGTGATCTATTTTGCTTGGTTAATGATATCAAAAACTTTTCCACATTTGTTCTTGCCTATGCGAAAATTACGGAAAATTTTGGAACATATTTTTGTTTTCTTTTTTTTCGGAAATTTTAAATTTTATTTTTATTTTATGTAATATTTTAATTTATTTTTTGTTGTCCACTCAGTTTGTTTTGAAAAATTTGTTATTATTTTGAAAGATTTTACTTTATAGAAACACTCCGACTGATTATCTATATATTTTTATATATAAATATTTTTTTTATTTTAGCAAATTTTAATTTCACTTCTGTTGATGGCCAAGAGCGAACTGATAATGATCGGCCAGCGACCAAATGGATACGATATAGAATACGAAAAAAAAAAAAATAGAACAACAAAAAAATGTATAAAATACAAAAACAATTAAATAAATAAATAGATGATTACATATTTTAGCGCAACGCAATTTGCACATCTACGCGCTAATTCCTCTATGTATTCTTTGGGGTTGGGAAGACTAAAAATTTAAAAAGAAAACCAAGAGAGACGGAGAGAGAGACAGAAGGAGCGAGCTTTTTCGCCCTCTCCGTGGCGTTCGGTAAAAGCTCACTCGCAAGCTAATAATAAATAACAAAAAGTGGATAAACAAATCGGCCAGCACAGCTGATGGCATGTATGGTCAAAGCCCCGGCCGATAGGGGGCAAGAAACCGCACCATGATCTTGCAAAAAACGAAAAAAAGAATAATATATACACGGAATCGTGGGAAATACAATGAGAAATATTTTCAAGATTAACAGCTGGCGGGTAAATGCTCCCCCATTTGAGCATCTTTCAAATATGTCAATTTGCTTTATGGGAAGGCATTTACGACTCATTTAGAAAAGGTAATTTTTACAAATGCCTTTCAAACGGTAATAAAATTGAGTCATTGCCAGATTAGATAAGAATCGAAATTAGCTTAACAAAAAAAAAAAAAAAAAAAAATGGGAGTCCATGAAAATCGATCCATAATTATGAATATTATTTTTCAAGTGCTACTCAGAGTCGATTGAAAGGCCAATTGAGTCAAATGATCCGATCTGCTTAGCAAGTTTTAGGCAATTAGCAAGCACTTAATAATTTTTATAACTAATAGTATCAAATAATTTACAAGGCAGAGATAACAAAATTTGATTTATGTCTTCATTAATTTTTTTTTGGGGGAAAATAACAAAATAACAACATTGAGTCATTGACAGCAATCACTCTGGGTGAGGTCGAAATTGGGGAATTCCGGATTCTCTAGGCTTTCACTTTTAGAAAATAATAAGTTATTTCAGGCTTCTTAATTTCAAAGACCTGTATTTTTTTTAGCTCAAGGTTTATCTTTTTTCTTAGTTCTTTAAAAATATTTGTCATGAAATTGTGTTTCGTTTATTGCCAAAAATGAACAAAATCGGTTCAAAAATAGAGGAGATATGCGCCAAACAAAATCTAGTCTAAATTTGAAAACTCCTTGCTTGAGTGGCAGGCCAGCTTGCTGTTGTCTGAGCTTTCCGCCAGGTGGCGGCTGGCCTGCCTTATTAGCAGCATTGTTTGTGCAGTGCATTGGGGTTGCCACCTTGTCGCTTGGTATGCAAGTAGAGGGTATAAGCAAATCGGATGCCAACGAGTTTAATGTTTGCCATTTTTTGTTGTTGTTGTTATTTATTTCTTGTTATTATAATTTTTTTTTAATAGGTCAGGGGAAGAATGCGTTGGCCATTTATTTTTGGCACATTTTTTGCTCATTTAACTTAATTTGTTATTACAATTTTCCCGTTCTTTATATTTATGGCATTTTATTTATTATGTTTTTTTGGTTGGGTTGGGTTGCTTTGGTTTTGTTGTTGTTATATTGACCGAATTTATACGCTTATTAATTTGAATTTTCTTTTGCTGTGACATTATTGGGCAATTTGCCCAATTTTCAAATTGATTTGTTCAAAAATACCAAAGGGTCACTAGAATTTATGCTAAGACGAGCCAGAAAAAAAATAGCTGGAATTACATAATCTTTCCAAAACTGCCGACCCGTGCTGACTTTACGATTACAACTGATTTGCCCCAAAGAAATTATAAGGAGAGACTTTCTCTCTATTATTGCCTTGGTTACCTAGGAACTGACTTGGATTAGTCAATCATAAACAATTTATTTGTTTCGTTGACAAAAGAGATAAGGCAAAGGAGAGTTATGTTCGAAGGGTTTCTACACTTTTTAGGATTTTCTAAGACTTATGGAGTGATATGATTCCTTTAGCGATACCTGGAAAAGACCTGATCTGGCTGGACTCTATATAGGTTTCAGCTTGATTTTTTGGAGGGTAAGCAAAGCCCGAAGACTCAGGGCTCTGGCTGATTTTATATAGGTTTCGACCGGATCCTATATAGAGCTCGGCTGGATCTTATAGAGGGTAAGACGAAGGCTCAGAGTTTAATCTGACTCTAAAAAGGTTTCGGACTGATCTTATATAGGGCAAGCCGAAGTCTCACGGTTCGGCCTGACCTTAAAAGGTTTCGGACTGATCTTATATAGGATTCACCCTAATCGTATACAGGGTTCGGCTGGATCTTATATAGGCTAAGCAAAGCCTGAAGACTCAGGTTTCGGACTGATCTTATATAGGGTTCAGCCTAATCGTATACAGGGTTCGCTTGAATCTTATATAGGCTAAGCAAAGCCAGGTTTCGGCCTGATCTTATATAGGGTTCGGTCTGATCTTATAAAGGGTAAGCAAAACCCGAAGACAAAGGATTCTTATATAGGCTAAGCAAAGCCTGAAGACTCGGCTTCCCCTGAATTTATATAGGAATCGGCTTGACATTATATTGGGTAAGCAAGGCCCGACGACTCGGGCAAGTCTTTGTGCTGAAAAAGAGTAGAAACAATTGCCCTCTCTCTCATTCTCTCATTGTCTTTATCTATTTGTTTCTTTCTCCCGAAAAGGCAAAGTACAGCAATATGGTTGGAGTAATATACTATATGGAAATTTGTAGAGTTCTCTGACCTTAGACAATAACAAAAGAATTACTATCAGAATTCTTGTTTATTGAAAAAAAATGAAAACTTTTGCCGGCTTTTTGAAAATTGATAAACTTGATTCGACAAAAAATATAAAAAGGAAAACTTTCATGTCAAAAAGAATTAAAAGTTTCATAGGTTATCTTAAGTGTGGAAAGATTATTTATAACATTATTTTAAATACCCAAGTCTTTGTTAGCGAAACGATAAGCTACACGTCAGACCTGAGAATATTTTCAGTTGGGTTCTGATAACAGAAATCAGAAGCCAACACAATCAAAAGAACCCACACAGATGAGCTTAGTCAGTCAACAAGCAACGATTCATAGTCATGAATATCAAAATAGATTTTTATCATTTTTTGCAAAGGTTGAAAAAAAAGTGTTGGCCACGTGTTGGTCGAAAAGTTTTCGAGCCTCCCTCGATTTGGTTTATGAATTTTTGTTGATTTTCTTATTATAATTTTTTTTTTCTTCGCTTATTTTTTTCATTATTTTATTTTTGGGTGTGTGGCCAAGTTATTGACTTTTTGGTCAGTTCACTAAGTACACACACACACACAAACGCCCACAGGCTGCGCGTGTATGTGCGTGTGTATGTGTGTGCGTGCGTGTGATATCCAATTTTCCTAATGTGGGTGGGGGTGGCGGGGGGGCTAACACTATTCAGTTTTTTTTCGCATCTCCATAGAAATATATACATATATTTTTTTTTTCTGTTGGCACAATGCGGCAAATATTTAAGTAAGCACTAAGTGGGTAATTGCAAGACCGCAAATACAAATGAAGAAGAAGAAGAAGCAGCAGCAGCAGCAGCAGTACAAGCAAAAAGATGACTTGAGTAAGGTCATCAACAGAAGGGTCGAGGGCTAGCGGGACCGGTTGACCGATGTAATAGAGGAATAAAGTCGTAGTTATTACATTTGCAAATGCCCCAATGACTCGCACTTTAAGGGAAATTAAAAAGCCCACACACACACACACACACACACACAAACACACATTTACATTCAACTGACATTCTATTTAGTTTTTATGTGAAATTGTCTGCTCTTTGCCTTTTCGATATTTGCAGTGGTAAAAAGTCAATGCAAAGCCAACCTCAATTCACACACAAACACACACACACACACATACAGAGACACCCACAAGCTTTTGCTTACTTTGACACATATGATTTGGGCTTTGAATATTTATGCAAACTCCCTCCATTCCCATGAACTTACCGCCTTTGCGCTTTTCGATGCGACGAACCAGTCCCATGTCCATGTCCATTTCGACATCGGTGTCAAAGCCAAAGCTCTGATATCCTTTGGCACTCAGGGCATCCGCGTAGCTTTGCATTTTGTTTCCTTTTTTGTTTTTTTTTTTTAGTTTTTCCTTAATTTCCTTTTTCTTTTATATTTTGTGCGTCATCTGCTTCAACTGAACGGGTGGGGAGGAGCGATTGACCTCCTTTATGAATTGCGTTTTGGATTTCTTGTATTTTGTAAATTTTTTTTTTTGCACACACTTTTCCAGTCAATTGCTAAAAATTATTGTTTAATTATCTTTCAATTTATGCGTTCGGGCTTAAGAGCAAAATACACAAGCACACATAAAAAAAAAGAACTCTGTATAATTGGAAAATTTGATGCCAACGATAATAAAAAGAGATTGTGCGAATTTGTTGTTGCGCTTTTGCGTCTTTGGCCGTTTGGTTGTTTCTGTTGTTGTTGTTGGTGCGACTAACGTTTCGCTTAGCTTGCGTGTCGCCTACTGCACAATTCAAAGTGCCTAACGACTTTAATTGATGTTTCTTTTAACACACACACTCTCACACAACAACGCATTAAAAATAATACTGTTGTTGTTCGCCACAGCCAATGCGCTTTGCCAGTGTGACCCTACCGGGATAACAATGAAAGGCCAAAAGTGCGATTTCAAAAAAGTAAATACCGGCTCGGCTATTGTCTTTGTCACTTCCGCATTCTGACTATACTTTCTTTGTTCAAGGCTTTGTCACTCAAAATGCTGAAGTGAGGATATTTACTCGTAGAATATATATGTTACATGATATGATTCACTTATTATATTTATTATTTGCAACCGCTAAGAAGACCGTATCAAAATACCAAAAAATGAGAATACAGCATTGCGCAAGCTCGCTCAGGCGTTGCCATAAGTTCTTAGCGCTGCCACATCACCAAATTTCGAAGTTTGCCTTGAACAGTTGGCAGCCCGCCCTTAGCGCCAATTATTTGAATTTGAATTTAAAATGCATTAAGAAGATATTTTGTTTCGACCAATAAACACTTCATTTTATTAGTTTTATACAAATAATTTTTACTTGTACACGACAATTAGTTACGCATTTTTTTTTATCATTTTTTTTTTTAATTTTTTTGATTTTAGGTTGCAAAAAATTTCACTTATGTGACTGTTTGTTTTTCTTAGTATTTTCTTTTTTTGTTTTGTTACAGGATTTTGTTTTTGTTGTTTTTTTTTTTTTGTATATAAAGAAACATAAAATATCTCAAAACAAGTATTTCTTTTTGTTTCGATCTTCATTTTGGAACGGCTTTATTGAACTTTTGTTTTTTTTTTTTGTTTTGTATATGTTTTGCATTTTTAAAAACATTGATTCTTTGGCAGGCATTGCATTTCGTAGTTTTTGTAAAAGTTTCTCTTTATGATCATAATTCATTTTCTTTTTGAAAATTAATTGAAAAAAAATAAATAAAAAGGAGACATTAAAAAAAATAAATCCAAAACGTAGACGTTCCAAATTTGTATATATATATATGTCTGTGTGTATGTGTGTGTGTCTGTGTTTTTAAAGAATTAAATTAATTAATTAATTTCGTTTTCCCATTTCATGATTTTTTTTTGTGTTTTCTTTTTTGTTTTTTTTGTTTTTAATTTATTAATACACATCAATAATTTTGGTAGATTCAAATTTAGAAAATTGTGTTTTTTTTTTTTGGTTTTAATTTTTTTTTTTTTTTTTTTTTGATTTAACTTTGTGCTAAATTACATTTTAAAAATATGTTTAATATCTTTTTGTTTTGTTTAAATTTTAATGCGTTTTGCTTTTAAGTCAAAGACACGAAAGTGAAAGAGGTTTTAGTTTTTTTTTTGGTTTACGTCTGTTTGCTTAAATTATTATTTCTTTTTTCTTTTTCTGTTTTTGTTATTTTAATTTAAAAGTTTCATAACTTTTATTTGAATGTGTATGTGTGTGTGTGTATTTATAATTTAATTTTTTTATCCGCTTAAATTTAAAACACCAAGATTTTTTCTTAAAAATTTTTGAATTTCTTTTTTTTTTCGTTTTCTCCTTTTGGTTTGGTTTGTCCGAATTAAAATTTTATTTTTATTTTAATTTTTTGTTTTACTAATTTGTTATTTTTCTTTTTTTTGTTGTAGCTTAAAACACCGAAAGCTTAAAATTTAGAGATTTTCCTAAAGTTTAAATTTGTTGTATTTTTTTTCTTACAATTTTAATTTGATTTCTTTTAAAAGTCGTCTCCCACGGCTGCTGTGCTTTCTATGGTTTCTTTTTTTCTTCTTCTTCTTCTTTGTTTATTGTTGTGCTTTGATTTTTTTACTTTTGTTTTCTTAATTTTTTTTTTTATATATTCAATTTGTGTAAAAAAAATGAAGAGGAAAGGAAACACACAAATTAAAAACGAAACACTTTGTCACTTATTTATTTGTATATGAAAACCGATTTGACTTTAACCCTTTCATATCTGCCAACCCCATTCTACTTTAACTAAACTATTTTTTGGTAAAAATAAAAACTAGAAAAAAAAGAAAAAATTGCTAAAACAATTCTAATTGTCTTTTGCTGCACTTGTTCCATTCCATTTCTTTGCTTTACGTTCCGTTCCGTCTCAAGTTTAATAAATACATTTAAATAGGTTGAGGAAAAAACTGTATCACATATTCAATTACGTCTTTGTTCTTAGCACCTTCAAAAAATCTGCCGGCATTTAAAGCCTTTCCATCCGATTTACCTATACAAATTCACACACTCACACACCATCTGCCCAGCCACACTACACAAGCTCTTCAGCTGAGCTGAGCTTTGCAAAGCGCGCGCTCTCACTTTCACACTCTCGCTGAGCTTTGCAGAGTGGCTAGAAAGAAGTGCTCTCTCTTTGGTTTATCTTTTGCTTTTGCATTTGCTGAGAGATCTTGTCCTTCTTGTCCTTTGTTTTGTGTGTGCCGCTTTTCTTGTGTTCTCATTCACTTAATCATTTGTTTTTCTCTTACATTTACCTACCAATACAGTTGGAAAAAAATTGCGCTTCGGATTTGTATCACAAAAATAATTACAACTCTATATAACTACGGTCTCTCGCTCACAACTGCTCTCGTTTTTTTTTTTCTTATTTATTTATTTATTTCTCTCTCTCTCGCTTTATCCCTCTCGTCTACACTCACGATCCCGCTTATTTATTACATTGCTTCTATACATAATATTTCATTAACTAGCCCATACGCAATGGTTCGTTCACCCGCCTGCTTCGTTCATTGGTTCCATATTTGTTCATACTTCTTGTAGTTCCCGTTCCGTTCACTTAAAAACTGTTCTCTTGCATTTTGTCTCACTCTTTGTTCGAAAGAACCAAGCACATAAACAAAACAAGATCAAATATAAAAAAAACAAGGATTTACTCTCAGCCCTGCCCGAAATAGTTAAGAAAAAAATAAATAAATTAAAATATTTTGATTTAAAATTGGATGGACTGGTTCAAGTGTGGACAAGGTTTAACATGTTTTGAATAAATTGAACATGTTGTTCTTTTTTTTCTTTCTTTCGACTGCAAAACTTAACGTTTTGATTCTCTTTTAGTTCATTTCCTTTTTTTGTTTTATTTAGGTTTTCTGTTTTCTGTTTTTGTTTTGTTTTCTTTTAAAATCAGTCTCTATTGCGTTTTGTTCTATTAATTTTATTCTTCTTCTTCTTTTTTTTGTTTTATATATTTATATTTTTTGTCTTGTTCAATTAGGTTTTTTTTTTTTTTGGATTTTCGCTCTATTTTCTTTCACTTCAGTAAAAAGTTAGCAGTTTTTTTTTTGTTTTTTGTTTTTGTTATTTTTGTAGTAGACCTTAGAAAAATATCACATTCTTACTTCGTTCGTTTTGTTCGTTCGAGAGACATTTAATTATGCTTTTATTTATTTATTTATTTTTTAATGTTTGAGAATTTTGCTGTTCCTTTTTTTTTTGGTTTTGCCTATTTCAAAGTTTTTTGTTTTTGCATATTGTATTTTATTTACATATTTATTTATTTAATGCACACACGACTAAAATATATATAAAATTTAAAAAATATTTTTGATTGAGGTCATTTTAGAATTATTGCTAGTTTTTTTTTTGTTTTTCTTTGCATGCTTTATATTTTTTGTTTACCGTTAGTTTACTTAATGCTTACATTGAAACAATTGAATTTTTATCTAAATTTTTTCCTCTCACTTGAATAATGTTTTTTGTTTTTGTATATATATATAAATATTTATTTGTAGACACTGAATTTTTTAATTTTTTAATGTATAAAAAATTTGAGTTATTTGTATTTCATTTTTTCACGACAGTTAAAGTGTAAGTTGTGTTTTAGATAGAGAGAGAGAGATAGTGTGTGAGAGAGAGGGAAAGAGAGAGAGAAAAAAAATATTCTTCATATTATTGTTAATAATATAATTAATTATAGTTATTATTATTATTATTATTATTATTTTGTTTGTTACACAACATCAACAATGAAATATTCTTATAGAGTTTTTATTTATTTATTTTAATAATTTTTATATATTTTTTTTTTTTTAGTTTCTGTAAAAATTTCAAAAAGACGCCTAACACCAAAAAATATATTGCATGTACTACATATTTTTTTTTTTTTTTTTTTTTACTCGTATTATTATTATTTTTATTCTACATTTGTATGTGTGTGTGTGTGTGTGTGTGTGTGTGTGTGAATTTTTGAAGATTTATTTATTTATTTTTTTTATGTACATGAGTTAGTTTCTGTTAACAATAAATTTGATTTGATTTTTTTCTTCTTCTTCTTCTTTTTTAAATTTAAATTTTAAAAACTCTGGTTTAATTATTTATTTATTTTTTATTGCTAAACTAACAAATTTCTATAATTTGAGTGGGGAGTGTGGAAAACGAAATTAAATTTCTTATTTGTTGTTGTTGTTTTTTGTTTTTTTTTTTTTTTGTATTTGTGAAACCTCGAAATTGTCATTTATTTCATGAAAACTTAGTTTTTTCTTCTTCTTCTTCTTTCTTTAGTTGTTTTGTTCCAGTTGCTTTTTTTTAAGGCGCTCAAATTTGACACAAGAAAAAGTTGGTGGGGAAAAAGGAAAAAGAAGAGGCAAAAATATTGAACTCTTTGAGCGTCGTCGAGAAATCTGATTTTCTTTTTTTTTTTAATAAATTTTTTAGTATTTTTTTTTTTTTTAATAAAATGAACAACATTCATAATTTTTGTTTAAAATATTTACGCCATTACATAATGTCTGAACATATTATGTTTGTGTATATATATATATGTATAAGATTGTATATATATATATATATAGAGTATATCTATCAATATATATATATATATATTTATTTATATATAATAGACACCGAAAACCACATGTATTTACCTTTATTTTATCCGTATATAGATATATATATTTTTATTTATATATCATATATATATATAGTATATAATATATATATAACTCTATGATGTATATAAATAAATATTGTTTTTGTTTTTTTTTTGTTGTTGTTTTAAAAATGCATTTTTCTCAATGCCAAAAAAGTTTCGTTGTTAGATTTTGTAATATTTTTGTTACACGTATTTCCTGCATTTCTTAATTTTTTTTTGTTTACTCTAAAAAAAAAAAAAAATTAAATTTACATTTTATTTATTTTTTTTTTTTTAATTTCCCATAATATACATATATATATTTTTTTCGTTTCGTTTTTTTTTTTTTATATAGAAATAAGAGTCTTGAATCCCTCCAAAAAAAATTGTTAATTTTTTTTTTTTATTTTTTTGTTCCTTAATTTCCAGCAACTTACAGACTCTAAATTAAAAAAAAAAATATATTTCTTCCTTACTTATTTTTTTTTTAGACTAATTTTTTATGTGTGTGTGTGTGTGTGTTTTTATCAACATTTATAATCTACATTTTTTTTCGGAATGTCTTCTAATTTAGCTTTTGCACACATTTAATTATTTTTATTTTTTAGAAAAAAAATTTTGTTTTTTTTTTTTTTAGAATTAATTTTAATATTTATATTTTAGATTTTTATTAATATTGCTTTGCTTTTCTTGCATAATTCCTTTGAAGATGGCCTAGCTGAGTTTTGAGGTTTGCCAAAATATTTTCAAGTTTTTTTTTTTTTTTTAACTTATTTTTCTAGCTTTTTTAAGGCGCAATTGTCAGTTAAAAAAAAAATGCGCTGGAGGCAAAAAATAAAAAATAAAACTCAAAATGTAATTTTTTTTTTCAAATAAAAAAAAAACCTTTATTAATAAATACTAAAAGATAAAAATAATAATTGGCTTAATAAAAAAAAATAAACAAGAACTTTTTTTTTATTATTATTATTTTGTTTTTTTTTTGTGTTTTTTTTTTTACAAAAATTTGATTTAGCTCACAGCTTGATTTTTTCTTAAATTATTTGATTAATTTACTCAAAGATAAAAGTATTGAGTTCTTGGTTCTATTGGAAATTAATTTGAAATTAATTTTGTGTTTCAATTTGTGTGATGTTTTAATTAAAAAAAAATTAAATAAAATAGAAAAAAAGAGATACAGGATTTTTTTTTTCTTTTTTCTTTTCAGTTTGTGCTTTACAAAAAGGCAGTGTTGTTGTTGTTGTTTGATTGATTCAAGACTAAAATAATTTTTTTTTTTTTAACTAAATTCTAGAAATTTCGAAAAAAATATTTAATTCTAAATTTAAAGGGCCCTGAATTTTTTTTATGACATTAAAAAAAGAGAAAAAAATTTATATAATTTTTTTTTTTTTTTTTAGTTAAAAATTTTGTGGAGGGAAGGGCATATACATATAATTTATTAAATATATAATTTTTTTTTTTTTTTTTTGCTTGAATTAACCTTTATGAAATGTGTAAAAAAAAAATACAAATTGTGCATAAAAATTTGTTAAACTATCACATAAATTCACTACAATTGAACACTTCTAATTTGAGAGTTTTCTTTTTTTTTTTTATTAAAAAAAAAAAAAAAATTTAGGCAGAAAATTGTTATTAAATTATATTATTATATATTTTCGAGAGCCAAAAAATAAAACTAGAATTATAGAAAAAAAAATTACACAAAAACCAAAAAAAAAAAAAACAATTTTTTCTTTTCTTTTTTTTTTTAAGACTAAAATGAAGTGCTCTGGCTTATATGTGTTTGTGTGTGTGTGTGTGTGTGTATTGCCTCCAATTTTTTTTTTTTTTTTTAATTATATATTTATTTATATATATATATGTGTGTATGTATATATAAGTAGTTATCAGCAGCTTTCAGCTTCTATGCATTGACATTTGTCTAGACTCATTTGTTTTTATTGGTTAAAAATGGCCTGTGTGTTTGTGTGTGTGTGTGTGTGTGTGTGTGTGTATTTACTCCATTTTCATTTGTATATACAAGAATTATTTTTTTAATTAAAAAAAAAAAAACAAAAAAAACTTTGCCGACTTTTCTGGCCTTTTTGGACTCTCTTTCTGACTTTTTGCACCCTTTTTTGTTTTTTGTTTTATTTTCTATTTTTTTTTTTTTTGTTTTTCTTTGACAACTTCAAGACAAAATTACTACAGTTTGTTGTTGTTGTTGTTGTGGTGTGTGTGTTTGTGTGTGTGTTTTTTACAATTTCTTTAAAATTATTTCTTTTTTTTTATTATTTAAATTATGAGGTACTTTAAACTTTTTGGCACAGTGAAAATGTTCTTCTTGTTTTTTACTACTTTTTAATTTCATTTCGGTTTTTAGTGATTTTTTTTTTTTATTTAATTCAATGTTTGATTTTGTTTAAGTTTTTCTTTTTTTTTGGTACGGCAAAAATGTTTCTTTTTTTTTATTTAATTTATTTTTAAGACATTTATCATAGTTAAAAAAAAAAAAATAATGCTTTTTTGGAAACATTATTTCTTGTATATATATATAATTTGTTGTTGTTGTTGTTGTCTTTAAATTTTTTAGCTATATTTTAGGTATAATAATATTTAATTATTTTATTTTTTTTTATTTATTGAAACTACTTTTACATTTTAATTCGATGTTCTTGGTTCAAAGTTTGTCAGTTTTGTTTTTTTTTTTTTTTGTTTGTTTTTGCCTCTGTGGTTTTGTCTTGTGTGTGTGTGTGTATTTTTTGGTGGTAACATTTAGAGAGTTTATAAAAAAAAAACATGGATTGCACAATTCTTAAAAATGGGGGAGAAAAAAAAGGTTTAAATTATTTTTACTTTTTGACTGATTTTGCTATTGTTTTTTGTTTTGTTTTTGTTTTTCTTTGTTTATTATATTATTTTTTGTTGTAATTGTAATCACAGTTAGTTTGTGTTGTTGTTGTTGTAGTTGGTAGTTGGTAGTTGTAAAAAAGTCAGTTTAACTATTTATTTATTGTTGCTATTTTGTTTTTGTTTTTTCTTCTTTTTTTTAATAATTATTTTTTTTTTTTATTTTTTATTTTAAGGTAAAATGTTTCGTTTACTTTATTTTGTTGTTGTTGTTGTTTTTGTTGTAAAATTAAACTATTGACGGTGGTTGCTGCACATAAGTAAATATTTGTTTATTTTGATTATTTTTCTATTTTCTATTTTCCCTCCTATGGCCCTGTCTCTCCTTATCCCCCTCCCCCACCCCACTTAGCTGCCTCTTTTTTTGTATATTTTTTATTTAAACTATTTAGTTTCGTTTTGTGCTCTATTTTTATTTTTTTTTGCTTTCCTATTCTTTGATTTGATTTATGAAACAATTCTGAACATTTCTGGCATTTCGTATTTTCTTTTTTTTTGTTTTTTTTTTTTTGTTGCTTTAAGCTAGCACAAAAAAAAAATATATATATATATATATACATATATATTTGTATAAAAAAAAAATCAACTCATAAAAAAAATTTGAAAAAAAAATAATTCTTCTATTTTCTCTTAGACATTTTTTTTTCTATTGGTGGTTATTGTTGTTGTTGTAATTGTTCGTCTTGGTTTTGTGTTGTTGTTGTTGTTGTTGTTTTTAGTAACAATATTGATTTAATTTAAATGTTATTTATTGCATTTGTTGCGTTGAGGTTTTTGGTTTTTAAGGTTATGTTAACAAACAACAAAATGCACTAGGTACAGTCTGTCCTGTCACAGAGAGCAAGTTGGCAGCACCGCTCAAAAACCTATTTCTTTTTCCCTTGCATAAATATTCTATTTGTTTTTTGTTTTTTGATTTTTAATTTGTATTAAAAATTTTATTTTTGCTATTTTTTGTTTTTGTTTCTATTCTATTTCTTCTTTTTGCTATTTCGCTTCATTTGTACAGTTGAAATCGTTAAAAAAAAACCAAAGTATTTTCTAGTCTATGTCAACTTGTTTTGCCTACACTCTTGTCAATAAATTAAATATTTTTATATATAAAAAAAAATTCATTTCGGTTCTGAAAAAATTGTATAAAACGGCAGATTTGTTTGATTTGAATTCGGAAAATAAAAATCAGACCATTTCAAAAAAAAAAAAAATTAAAATTCCTTAACTAATTAATTAATTAATTAATTAATAATAATAAAAAAATTATAATCCTAATAATTAGTTTAATACCCGTGCTAATTCTTTGCCTTAAAAATTAAAAAAAAAAAAAAATTAAGTTGAGAAAGAAAAATAAAAAAAAAAACTGTTAGATTGCAACAAGCCTTTTGTTGAACTTTTGTTGTGACTGTACTTTTTATAGTTTCTCTGCTTTCATTTCAATCCTTATTACATACTATTTTCTAGCCTCCTCCTTTTTAATAGAATATATAGAGATATATCGATATATATTCCAACTATCTAGAGTTTAGTTAATTCGTTTCACTTATCCTTTTCTCAAGCTTCTTTCAAGTTTGTGTGTGTGTGCGTTGGTGTGTGTGTGTATTTTTGTGTGTGCTTTGTCTTGGTTTAGTTCTTGCAGGGTTCTTTCATTTTACGTTTGATTCAACTTGCAGGTTAGGGGAAACTCATTTGTTTCTACACTAAAATTCGAAATATTAAAAAAAAAAAAGAAAAAAAAAGTGTGTACATATTTTTTTTTTTTTTTAGGGGGTTTTGTTGTTGTTGTTGTTGTGTTAGTTAATATAGTCTTCCTGTAGTAAGTTTATCTGGGAGAGCTCTCGATTCGGTGGCTGGCTGGTTGGTTGGTTGGTTGGTTGGTTTCCTAGGCTTGGGGGAGAGCTCTCTTATCTGCGTAGGAGACGCCTCCTACGCGCCTCATCTCAGCGCGGCGCATTGTGTATGTGAGTGGTCAAATGCTTGGATAGATAATCGGCCCGGGCAAAGCACTTGCCACACGATTCGCAATGATACGGACGCTCGCCGGTGTGGATGCGCAAATGGCGAGTCAGATCGGACTTGCCGCCAAAGGCGCGACCACAGAAGAGGCAGACAAAGGGTCGCTCTCCGGTATGCTTGCGCACATGCAGCTTTAGATTCTCCTTGGAGCGGACGCACTTGCCACAGAAGGGGCAGGCGAAACGCGAAGTGGCCGGCCTGCAAACGAAATTCACACGGATTAGGATCGAAGAGATCTTGGGGAATGTGGGGAGGGAACTCACCGCTTATCGCGCTGTCGCTCGGCTGCATCGACGCGCAAGAAATTCAAGATGGAGGCCTCTTGGGGATTGAGGCCGAGAAATTGTTCGTTCGGTATGCGCTCGGCATTGATGAGCGAGGTGAGCGAGTTGAGAGAACTGATGCCGGAGCTGGCTACGCTGCCAGTGTTGCCAGCACCAACCGAGGCCACACCCAGACTGGCATTGCCAGCACCGCTGGTATTCGAGCTGGTGGCCGTGGCCGATGATAGGGCATGGGGTGAGGCTGCAGCAGCCACTCCGACTGCAGCCGACATGGGCAGTGGGACATGACCGAGATGGGTGGACAACTGTTGGTGGTGATGATGATGATGATGGTGGTGATGGTGATAGGAGGGATCCGTTTCCAAGTGGTGCGCAGTGTTCAGTAGGCGTGACTGAAAAGTGAAAAAATAAAAGATAAGTTTGGACTGGTTGAAGATCTTGGTTAGTTGGTTAGTTGGCTTACCCGCTTATTTGTACTATGTATGACATCGGAGCTGCTGATGTTGGGCTCTGTGGCACTGGTCGAGGCCGAGGCCGAGGAGTTGTTGTCATTGTAGAGCATGGTGATGCCAGCCGAATCGATGGTATTGTCCTGTTCATGCTCCTCGGCATGGGCGCCACCGGCAGTGGCAGCGCTGCTGGCGCTGGTGGTGGTGGCGGCAGTTTCATCGCCTTCACGTTTCACATTGATGCGCAAGTCTTCGCCCTCGTCGGCCAGCATGGGCTCCTGCGAGCTGGTCACCACGTCCTGATCCATTTGGGTGGCTGTGAGACGGGGACCGCCCAGGCCTACGCCTACGCTCTTCTTGCCATGCAGCCGCTCTAGGGCATGATTGAGACGATGCTTTTTGAAGCTCTTCAGATAGCGGAATTGCATGCCGCAGACATCGCAGGTGAAGAGCTTGTCGGCCGGGAGGCGGGCGCGATGGTTCTGCTCCTTGTGCTTGGCATAGGCCGAGCGATAGCGATAGGACTGGCCGCACTGCTCGCAAATGAAGGGCTTCTCCTCGCCGGGCCCGATGTGGGGATGCTGGAGGGCGGCATGCTGCTCCAGCAGCCAGACATTGGGGAAGTGAGCGTTGCAGACCACACAGCGGGTCTCCTCCTCGATGGGCTCGCTGAAGAGCGACGATGTGTCCGAGGGACTCTTAAGCATTTGGCTAAGCTGCTGGTGCTGGGCCAGCAGGGCTGAGGTGGGTGGTGGCGTTGATGAGGTAGACGATGAGGAGCTCTTCTCCTTGCAGCTGGATGTGTCCGTGGTGCAGCTGGCCGGCGTATTGGCCGTGCTGGACAATAGCATTTGGGTGTACTGGCGCAGGCCGGCCGAGTCAACGATTACGCCGGGTGTGCCGGGAGTGCTGGGCGTGTTGTTGTTGGCCGCCCGGCGGCGTTGGGCCAGCAGCTGTTCCAGCGACTCCTTGTAGAGCAGAGCACTGCGTTCGGTGGGCAGTTCCACGATGGTCACATCGTCGCTGCTGTCGGTGGCCGGGGCAGTGTGCGAGCGTTTATTTTCCATTGTATCGGACTGTTCAGCCGTGTTCGGCAGACTGCCGGAGGTGGCTGTCGAGGTGGAGGTGGCCATTTGCTGGGGCGATGGCGTGCCATCGTTGCGCTTGGCTGGCTTACCCGCCTGATGGTAGAAGGCGGGAGCCGGTGTTGGGTATCTTAAATTGAAGGCTGCGCCGTGGGTTTGTGGTGGTTGTTGTTGTTGTTGTTTGTACTGCTGTTGCTGTTGTGAGTTGCTGGAACGGTTCGGTGTGGCCTGAGATTTGGCACTGCTGGAGGAGAGTTCGGCAGCAGCTGCCGCGGCAGTGGCACTACCATAGGCGGCATGATGATGATTGGCATTGCTTTGCTGGTAGTCCTTGGTCAGCAGGTCGCTGAGGGTGGTAAAACGGTGGGAGAAATCCTTGGGAGCCGTCAGCAAGCCTCGAGTGCTGCGAGTGAAGAAGTCAATTAAATTGTGGGTGGGGGGAGGGAAAGGAAATGCTTATAGGTACTAACCGCAAGGCCTCCTCAGCCAGCCAGGTCTGGTGGTGCAGGATGCTCAAGATTCTGGACGGATCAATGTCGAATAGGCTCAGCCCGAGCGGTGTGAATGGAAATGCGAACGGTGTGGGGCAGCGGGTGGCCGGCATGCCGCTCATCGGTGAGCTGAAGTTCCTTAGGAGCAGCTGGGGTTAGAGATCAATAGAATCTGGTTAGCAACTTTGTTTTGGTCTTGAGCAAAATGCTGGAGGATATTCTGGGTAAGATAATTAATTCTAAATATTTCCATGTCTGCCTAACAATTGCCTAGAAATTTTCATTTGTTTTTTTTTTTTTTTTTTGAAATTTAAAAAATAGCATTTTCTAGTCGGAGGAAATGGTGGGGCATGATGAGAGTGAGAGAGTGAGAGAGAGAGAGAGAGAGAGAGAGAGAGAGAGAGAGAGGGTTGGGTGGGTTGGGTCAATGTGTTGGGAATTTCAGGAGGCTTAAGCTGCATGCAAATTGTCTAAGGAATGCCAAAAACAAAAACAAACACATCGAATACATCTAGTGCAAAGCATTTACATAGATCAAAATCAAAATCAAAATCAAAATAATACAAGACTTTTTGATACGACAATTTTTACGCTTTTAGATGGTTGTACTTACGTCTCCTTGTTTTGGGTTCTTATGCTTAGGTTATGTCACTCTGGATAGCTCCAGTTTGAAATTTATTAAAAATTAACAATTGGAGATAATTTCTTCGGCTTGCCGAGGATCAAAGACTCCTTTTGAAGCCATTTTTTGCCAGATGGTTTCAAAGATTAAGTGGTCTAAATCTATTAGTCCGATCAGAATGAAACTGGACTTACTTGTGTAAGACTAAATGAGAAAACTTAGGACTAATTTTGAAAAGAATCGGTCAAAGTATATCAGAGATATTCCTTAGGCCGATTGGGGTCTATATGTTTGTTTCAAGTGAAATTTGGCACACTTATTTATTAGTTGATAAAATTTCTTGATACCAATTTTGATAGGGATCGTCCAATAATTATAGGAGATATACTTAAAACCTTTTGGTGTCTCCAAAGCAACCATATGATATAGTTGTACCGTCCAAGTATATTTTTTGAAGTAAATCACCTTACAAGGATTTTATGTAAGAAATTTAAGCAAGTTTTGTTAATAAATATGATAGATATGCCTAAGACCGATTAGGGTCTTTCAGACAGTCAAATAATATAATGGTTCGATTCAAGTGAGATTTGGTTTATGTCTTAATTATAATAAACAAATTTCAGTCATAAAATTTTAGTGAATTTGATAAAAAAAAATATTAGAGATATTCCTGGTTATAATTTGGGTCAATGGTCTTCCGATTTATACGTTTGTTCGGAGAGCTTCAGAACTGAGGAATTAATCGGTGTGAGACGATCAGACCTGGGTCTAAGACGGATACGTTATACATGGTATATATAAGAGATATTCCTGAAAACCATTTGGGTCTGTGGTGTTTCGATTTACCCGTTTGTTCGGATTATATTAATAGCTTTAACCCGTATGCGACGATCAGACTGAATAATACAGATACATAAGGAAAGGTATAAGAGATGGTTCCAAGGATCAAAAGGTTCTTCGAAAATACCCTTACAAATTATACAGAGAGTGGGTCCAAGGGGGCTTGAGAGGGGCTTAAAGTCTTAGTGAAAATTTGAGTAGTTTCTTTTTCAGGCTGAATAAAAATCATTTGGCTTTATTTTCAATATTTTTATTTATATAGAATTTTACTTTTCTTTTTCATCATACTCATCAACTTTTTCTTCTTCTTCTTCTCCTACTTCTTCTTCTTCTGCTTCTTGTGTATTTTCAGTGTTTTCTTTTTTTTTTTATTATAATTTTGTTTGTTTTGTATTGTTTTTCTTCTTCTTCTTTTTCATCCTCCCAACTGTTTACTTCCCTGACACACTCATCATTATTTTCTTTTTTTTTTTATAATAATTTTTTTTTCCGCTTATTTTTTATTATTTAATAATTGTTGTTGTATGTTTCGGTTTGAGATTCTATTTGAGTTTGTTTTGGAATTAGTTTAGGTCTCTTTTAGCTGTCCTGTTTGCCTCTCTTTCTCACTTAGCTTGGGTTGCTTGGCTATTTTCTTCTGCTTCTTCTTTCTACTAATTTATTTTCGAGTAGAAATTAATCGGAATTGTATTTTTGTCTTGCTTAAAATTTTAGTCATTTTTTTTGCTTTTGTTTTTGGTTAATAATTTAACTGACTTTTGGTTTTCACTTTGCTTCGATCGGGCCTAAATTTTATTAATGCAACCAATTTTTTTTTTTTACTTATTATTTTTTTTTTTTAGTTATTTTTTTTTTATTTGTCTTTTGTATATGTTTTTCTTTTTTCTCTTTGCAATGTGCTGGGGTTTTTTTTATTTTCTTCTTCTTCTTTTTATTATAAACTATGATATGCCTTGCTTGCTTAAATATTTTTTCTCTTTCTTCTTTTTGTTTGTATAATTTTTTTTTTGTTGCTTTTGTATGTGTGTGTGTGTTGTTTTTTATTGCCGAGGGAAATGTTTTTTTTTTGTTTTTTCGGGGGAGGGAAAAGGTTTAAAAATATTGCTTAGATTTTTCTTAATTTTTCCTGGTTTTCCCAGCTCACTGGAAAATATTTGGTGAGCTCTTTCCTTTTTGAGGGTCTTTTGAGTGTGTGTGTGTGTGTGTGTCTTTTAATATTCAGCATGACAACTCGAAAATGAGTTATTTCCTTTTTTTTTTTTTTAATTTTTATTAGTTTTTGTTCTGACTATTTTTATTGATTAAAAAAAAAAAATGTTTTCCTTTTTAACCTTCCTTTTTGACCTTTATTTCTTTTTGCTCTCAAAATCACAAAAGAAATAAAATAAAATAAAAATTTCACAGCTGAAAAAAAAAAGTTCCAAAAATAACCTAAAAAATTTCTCATCATTTTGAGTATGAATGAATATGTGTGTGCGTGAGTGTGTGTGTGAGTGTGTGTGTGTGAATGAAATGATTGAAACATGAATTAGATTGTATTGATTTTTTATTTCAAAAAATAATTAATTTTTATATAGTAATAATTTGTTTTCACTTAGAAATAAAATTATTAAGAAAAAAAAAATGAAGAAATCAATTAAAAAATTAATTCAATTGGAACTTAAATTGCTTCGTCTAAATTAAGCTTAATATAAAAAAATTATTATTTTTTATATTTTTTTTTATTTAAATCTCTAAGCACTTTTATTTTTATATATTTATTTTTAATTTTTTTTGGGTATATTTGATCAAATTGTAAATACACCAAGCTCGCCTCAGCCATAAATACATTGGGTCTGTATGAATGTATGAAGTTATCGAATGATTTATCGAATTGAAATTAATTTAAAATTATTACAAATTAATTATAATAAAAAGAAACAGAGAAAGTGAGAGAAAAATATCTAAAAAAAAAAAATTATTACGATTTAAATAAGAAATTAAATTAAATTAATGCGCCTCTTAATTTTGCAGTTTTTAAGTTTTTCTTAAAAATTAAAAATAAAATTAATTTTTTTTTATATTAAAAAAAAGTATTGTTTTTTTTTATAATTATTATTTTTTTTTACTAATTCTCTTTGTGGCTCTTTTCAGAATATGTGTGTGTGTGTGTGTGTCTGTGTTTTTATTTCTGTAGTTTTTTTTTTTTTAATTACTCTCACCTTTTTTTTTTTTTGTTAAATAGTTTATTTAGTTAATTATAATAATTTATAAATATTCTTGTATGTCTATATTGTAGGAACATATTGGCGTAATCATAACGTATTGCAGCTATTTTTTTTTATTTATTTTTTATTTTTTGCTGTTGTCTTCTTTTTTTTTTATTATCTCAGTTTATTTTTTTTATTTATTTTTTTTTTTAGTTTTGCTGTTGGTCTCTATTTTGGAATGATTCAAACAGCTCGGGAAATTACGAGAATTTAGCCAGAAGATTTGAAACTATTTTTTTTTTTTAATTTCTGAGCTGAGCTGAGCTGTTTGAAAAATGTATTTTTTTTTCAATATTAAAAAAAAAAAAAATAATCACTTTTTATAAAATTAAAAAATAATAATAAACAAATTATGATGAGCCTCATAGGAAACTTAAAATTTCAACCGTAGTTTTTTCTTTTCTTTTTTTTTTTTTTGTGTTATTTTTTTATTTTTTATTTTATAACTATTATTGGCTATTTATATTTATTTAAATATGTGGATTTATTTATTTTTTTTTGTTTTGTTGAAGTGCTTGGAAATGTCTTAGAAAATTATAGCTATTTTTTTTTTTAATGGAATTAGAAGCGCTGGCATTTTGCTAGTTAACTAAAAAAAAAATATATATATTTCAATAAAATATAAAAAGTAAAAAAAAAATTATTAAAAAAAAATATACAGGGTGTGCTTGTGTGTGTGTTAAAAAATATATATAAATGACTCTAATTGTTTTGTGTTTGCTTGTGATTTCTTTTCTTTCTTTTTTTTTTTTGGAAGGTTAAAAATATTTTTTATTTAGTTTTAATTAATTTTTTTTTTGCTTGCTGCTAAAAATGTATATAATTTTATTATTTTTTTTTTTTTTAATTTTTTTGTGAAAATATTAATTTTTTTTTTTTGCGCCTTCTAAAAACTAATTGTATATATACTTTTTTTTTTCTTAAATTTCTTTTTTTTTATTGTTTATTTTTTTTTTTTTGTTTAGCTGTAATATTTTTGTTGTTGTTGTGGGATATGCAAAACTACATTGTTGTTGGTTTCTTGTTTTTTTTTTTTTTTTTTTTTTGTAAAGGGCATTTTCTACTTTTGTTCTTGTTGATTTGGTTGTGTGTGTGTGTTTTTTTTAAATTTATTTTATTATTTTTTTTTTTTTGCTTATTTAATTATATTTCTTTCAACTGCTTATATATATGTATATGTATATAGGTGTGTATGTGTGTGTATATATTCTATGTATTTAATGCCTCCCTTGTTCACTAAAAAAATAACTATCAAAAAAACTGGAATACTTCCGACTCTGCTTTTTTTTTTTGTTTTTTTGTTGTTTTTTTTTTTGCCTTACTCAATTATTTTTGTTTTTTTATTTTTATAAAATATTACTTTAGTATGTATAATGTATATATGTATTGTATATATATATATATATATTTATTTTTTTTTTTATATATATATGTTGTTGTTGTTGTTGTTTTAGGGGAGTAGGCACTACAGTGTTGTTTTTCTTTTACTTTAATTTTCTTTTTTCTTTCCTTTTTTTGCTTGGATTCTTATTGATTAATTTTTTTTTACCAAATATTTACGAGTTTTTTTTACTCCAAAAATGTTTCAGTTGTTTTTTTTTTTTTTAATATAAAATAAGCATGAAAGCATTTCTCTTTGCTCTTTGTTGTTTTTGTTTTTTTAGGTTTTTATTTCCCTTTTCAGCCTAAATGTGCTTTTTTTTATAATTAATTTTAATTTTTATTTTTTTTTTTGAGCATTTGCCAAATCTTGTCTGTCTTTTTGTCATAGAAACTGCATAAAGCATGATTTGTTTTTTTTTTTTTTTTTTTATTTCTACTCGAGTATAACTCACAGTTTAGCGTACAAAAAATTGTTTATTGTATTGATGATAGTTTTTTTTTTTTAATATTTAAATTTTTTTTTCGCTTACAAAGTGTTTTTTTTTTTATTTTGTAATTTAAAATTGGTTCTATTTTGTCCCAGTAGTTTGCGATTATGTAAAAATATTTTTTTTTTGTGTTCTAGAAAATTCTAGTTGATGTGCAAGTTTTTTTTATATATTTTATTTTTTTTCAATACAAAACCAAAGCCTTGACTGACTGCATTGTTTTTTTTTTGTTAGCCTTTATTTATGTATATACAATACTTTATATAATTTGAGAAAAAAAAATTAATTTTATTATATTTTATTTATTTTTTTATAAAAATTATGTACAACCCACAAAAGTTTGAGAAAGATTAAAAAAAAAAAAAAAAAAGAGTATGTTTTGCTGAGTCATGTTCAATATTTACAGATATGTAGTCAGAGTTGGAGAGTCAAGTTCAGTCGGTAATTTAGGGGATTCCTTTCAATCAAATCGAATGGCTGCGGCAAGGATTTTCTCTCAGAATCCTTGACTGGAATATTAGTTTATTTTTATTATATATATCAAATTGACACAACTCTAATCAGTTAGTCCCCAAGGGACCACTCGAGGCACATCTTTCTTTATCAAAAAAAAAATTTAACAAAAAAAAATTATTTCCTTTTTTTTTTATTTACAATTTATTTCGAATTATTAGCTTGGCACTCAAACATTTGTCTTGGTATTTTATTTATTTATTTATTTCATTTCATTTCGGTCTTGTTTTATTTCATTTATTGGGGGGCCACTGTAGTTTTCTGTTTTTTTTTTTGTGTGTCTTCTGCGCCGATGAAACCAATTGCTAGTTTGCTAATTATTTATTTATTTATTTCTATATAAATATATATGTATGTATGTGTATTAGTGTCTGTATGTGTGTGTATTTGTCATTGTATTGGTTGTGGTTCTGAATTCCCTTACAAGTTTCGTTCATACAAAATAACGAGCGAGAAAAAGGCATTTAAAAATTCTTGTATATTTTTTTTAATTGAAATCTTCTTTCATTTCATTTCATTTCGTTTCTATTTGAAAACAAATAATCAAACAAATATATATATTTCATTTGTATATATATAAATATATATATATATTTTGTAAAATTATATATGCATATATGTGTGTATATCTTTGTAACATTGGTAGGAAAAAAAAAACAAACAAAAAATGTTTGAGAAAAGAAAAAGATTTTTTTTTTTTTGTATTTTTCAATTTATTTTTATGAGTATATTTTTTTATTTTTATTTATTTATCAATTGTTTACTGCGGCTTATTGTTGTTGTTGTTGTTGTACGTTTCACATATGTATTTGTTTTTGGTAATCTTAAACTGTATTTGTATTTGTATTGCAGGTGATTATGTAAACGAATATAGAAGAAGGCATTCTGTCAACAGGGTACATTTTGTGTTTTTATTTTTTATTTATTTCATTTGTTTTAATTAGTTTTAACAATATTGTAAAAAAAAAAATGTTGGCTATCTTTTGTGAATTCAAAAAAGGTTGGCGCCTTAGCTGATCTGCTGATCTGGCAGCGCTGACGCCGCTGGGCTGCCATGCGGAATAAACGAACTGAGCTGTTCAATGAACAGGTTCTTTGAATAAGGAACAAGCTGGGTGAGAGCGAGCTAAGCGGTAAATGAATTTGTTTTTGGGGAAATATCCTATTGAAACTATCACAACTTTAGAGTTACTGGGCCTGAGCTGGGCTGATGGGGGAACGGGGAGGAGGCTAACTTTGAAATAAATAAATATAGCTCGGTTTAATTGCAAACACACTTTAGCCATTTGCAATGATTTGCTTTTGCTTTTGATTCTGTAGAAAAAAAGATAAGAAATGGTTTTGTCTTATAACAATTAAATTGATTGTTTGCAATAATCATAATAAAGATAATGAGAAATTCAATGATTTAATTATTTGTATGTTTAAGTTTGACTTGGTATATATTTTGTTTATTTTTTATTTTTTTTTTTTGTATTTAATTATTCAGTTACGGGTTTTCACTTGAAGCTTCTTTTAATAATTGTTTTAACTATTGTTGTTGTTTTTTTTTTATTGATTGTGTAAATAATTGTTTATTATTTTATTATTATTTTATTTAATAGTTATTTGCTTTTTAAAAAAATACAATTTATTTATTTATTTTTTTATGTTTTGTTTTTTTTTTTTGTTTGTTTAAAAAATAGTTAAAAACATATTTTTGTTTACAAAAAAATCTTTTTCTCCTTTTATTTATTTTTTTTTAACTATTTGTTTGTAGGCATTTTGGTACTATTGTTGTCTTCGCGTTTTTCTCTTTGTTTTTTTGTAGTTTTTTTATACATACTCTTTTTTTATTGTTATTGTTTTTTTTTTTTTTTTAGTATTTTGTATGTATAATTTAATTATTTTTTATATGCATATATAAATATTGTTTCTTGTTGTTGTTGTTGTTGTCTATTAATTGTTGCTGTTGTTTGTTTGTGTTTTGTTTTATTTTATTTTTATTGTAGTGGAAGAATCTGTGTGTTTACCCTGAGCATTTTTTCTGCTTACAAAAAAAAAAAAAAAAAAAAAATTGGAAAAAAAAAATTTCAATAAATCAAAATTTTAAAAAAATGTTTGTATATATAAAAAAATTCCTTATTATTATTGTTGTTCTTGTTGTTGTTGATTTGATAAAAGTTTGAAGAAAGTTGCCGAAAGAATGCCGAAAAAATGCCGAAAGAACTGGTTCAAAATTTTCCATTTTTTTCTTTTTGCCGAAACTTGCGTATTTTTTTTTTTTTATTTATTTTTTAAGTTGTGTGTCTTTTTTTTATAATTTCAATTTTTTAATTTCTCTTTTGTGCTTTTAGTTTTTTTTTTTTTTGAGTGTGTGTGCCAAAGCTTTTTCTTTTTTTTTCCAAAAAAAAAGAAAGAATCAATTTGTTTCTTTTTTTTTTAGGTTAGTTTTAGTTTAGATCGCTAAGGTTTATATATATATATTTTTTTTATGTATATTTAAAATTTATATAAATTCGACTTGTATGCAATTCTAGCTTTAGTGTGTATGTCTGTGTGTGTGAGAAAAATAATGCCAACATTTTAGGTCCGAAAATGTCTTGGCTCCTTTTCAACCTTTTTATTTATTTTTGTAAAAAAAAAAAAATTTAGCTTTTCATTTTTTCCCTCATTTTGTTTTGGGTTGCTGTACAGTCAGTTTTTTTTTTTTGCCTTTTAATCTAATTGTCTGTATATATATATATATTTTTTTTTTATATGTTTTACATATTTTGTTGCTGGTTTCTTTTTACAACACTTGCGTGTATGTGTGTGTGTTTGTGTGTGTGTGAGTGAGTGTGTAGTACATAGATTCATATATAAATAACTTGATTTGCCTTTTTGTTTTTGTTTTTGTTTCTCAAATATAATTGTATTGTATATATATAATTTTTTTTTTTTTTAATTATCCTTTATTTTCTGTATATATAATTTTTTTCTTATTAAATTCCTGTTTCCTTTAAAATGCATGTCTTTTTTTTATATATATATATTTTTTTTTATGCCTAATGATATATTTGTCATTTTATAAATTGTGTGTGTATGTGTATGTGTGTGTGTGTGTGGTTGGGTGTGCCAAGAGTCCTGTGCTCCTTATAATAATTCTAATTTACAAATATTTATTTCTCAAAGTTTTGTTTTTTTTTTTTTTTGAAAATTAAATTTTTTTTTGTTTCGAAAAAATTAAATCAAAGGGAAATAAAAAACAAATATTTAAGCTAAAAAATTTTGCTTTTGTAATTTTGATAATTATCTCTTTAAGCCAAAACGAGTAAACATAATTCAAATTTTGCCTAAAAATCGTTTTAAAATTTGGTCTAAAAATTTCGATTAGCAAAAAAAAAATCTTTCTCCTCTTATTTTAGTTTTTTTTTTTTTTAAGTCTCAAAATGTTTTGTGTTTTTTTTTTTTAATTTTCAATACAAAAGTAACCAAGGCAAATAAGAAAAACTAAAAAAAAAAAAAAGTTCAAAGAAAAACAACAAATTTGATTATGTCCTGCGACTTAGTTGGAAGTGGGTTATATTTGTTTTTTGTTTTTGTTTTTTTTTTTTGTATAATTTGCTATAAATATTTTCTGTTGTTGTTGTTGCTGTTATTGTTGACAAAGGAACTTTTTAAAAATTATAAATGGCGTAGTGGAATAAAAAAAAAAAAAAAAAAATTCATAAAAAAAAAAATAAAAATTATACACACACACAAATATGTTACGCCCACTGTGCGTGGTGTGCGCAAGGGGAACCAAAGTAAGGAACTTTTGATCACAACTTAAAGACTAAAAATAATTATAATTTTTTTTCTTTTTCTTTTTTTTTTTAGTTTCAAAAAAAAACTAAAAAAAAAAAAAATAATGATAATAAAGTAAAAGGAACTTAATCGATTCTTCTTAAAATTGAATGAAGTGGAGTGTGGCGAAGTGAGACACAATGAATTCTGATGATATGTGAAAAATGGAATGATGCCGAAAATTGATTAAAAAATATTAAATAAAAATCAAAAGTTCTATTTTTTTTTTGTTTATATAATTTTTTTTTTTTTACTTCAATTTTTTTTTTGTTATTTAAATTTTATTTACTGTTACAATAAATTTTTTTTATATTTTTTTGTTTTTATTTTTCAAATAACTGACAAATTCATTGTGTTGTTGTTGTTGTTTTCCTAAGCGCAGTTGACAAACAGAAAAATTCATTTTAAGTAAAAATAAAAATAAACATAAACTTGTGTAATTTTGCTCTTCTCTTTGTTTTTTGCTTTTTTTTTTCTTTAAAATATAAAATTTAATTAAAATTAGAAAGCAAAAAAAAAAAAAAAAATTTAGTTTTTTGTTGTTGTTTTTTTTTTTGGGAAAAAAACTAAGCTAAAATATTATATAGATATGATTAAACTTTCACTTAACTCTTGGTTTACAATAAATGTAATAATAAAATAGTAATAATAACACTTTGCTTAATTATAAAAAAAAATAATAATAATAATAATAAAAATATTACAAATCATTAGAATAATTCATCTTTTTTAAAAAGTAAAAGTATCAGATAATATATAGATTTATAATTATTTATTTATATTTAGATTTGCCTGATGGAGCTAATAGGTCAAAGCCTGCGAGTACAGTCACCACCAAAAAGGGAATTAACTTTATTTCATGGCCATTTTAAATTTTTTCAATTTTGTCTGGGAGATCAAGAAATCATTTTTCTTTTTTTTTTAATTTGCCTGTGGCCAATTTTATTATTTTTATTATTTTTTTAACTTTGGAATGTTTACTTTGCTTCTCTGCTTCTTTCCAAAATGCGCTGGGTTGAGCCTGGGCTGAGCATTAATTTTTTTTTTTTTTAAATTTTTAATTGTTTTTATTTTTATTTTTTTTTCGCCTAGCCAATCAAAGTGCAATTGAAAAATTGACAAAGCGTGTTATGTATGTGTGTGTGTGTGTGTTTTTTATTATTTATATTTTTTTAATATATATTTTTAATTATTTATAATAATAAATTTTATAATTTTGTTTCTAAAAGGCCGAAAATCACAATTTTGGTTTTTTGTTCCTAAACGTTAAATTTTGTTTGCTTAATTTTAAATATGTTTTTTTTTTTATTGATTATTTTAAATATTTCATTTATTATTATAATAATAATTTTTTTTTGTTGTCATATTTTTTTTTTTTTAATGCAAAATTTTCACATCACAATTTCGAATTGATGCCTGGTGTTTTTTTGTTTTTTGTTTTTGTTTAAATTTTATTTTTTAATACTGCAGCCTAAAAAAATAAGCCAACAACAAAATGTAAATAGCATGGCGTCTTCTTCTTCTTCTTCTTATACTCTCTCTCCCTCTCTGTTAGTCGGTTGCCTCTTCAAGTCTTCAAAACGCAAAGCAAAAATTGTTTGCCAAAATTTTTTTTGTTTTTGTTTTTTAATCACTTTTTTGTTTACGTGTGTTTTTTTTTTTAATTTATTTTATTTTTTTTTATGCTATCACAGCCAAATTGTTTAATCCAAAGTTTTTTGTAGCGTTTTTCTTTTTATTCTTGGTATCTTTTTTTTTTGTCTTTGTTTAAATTTAGAATTTTGAATTTTGTTCTAGTGAGTTTTTTTTTTATTTCTCAAAAAAAAAAAAAAAAAAATTGCTCAACCGAAAACCCAACACGCCCTCGCCAAGACCGAGTCTAAGATATTTCGCATAATTTTTTTATTTATTTTATTTTTGTTTTTTAATAATTTTGAGATCGATTTGTGTGTTTATCTTCTAGGTTCTTGGAAACTCGGTACTCGGTTTTATTTTTTTAGATTTTTCAAATTCGTCTTTAGCCAAGGTTGCCATTTTTTCCCACAATTTGGCGGGACTGTACTCTTAAGATTTTTTTTAACACTCCAACAAATCAAATTTTTTATGAAAAAAAAAATTAAGAAAAAAAAAAAAATTAAAAAAGTTGCCTCTGTATTGAAATTGTCTCAGTGTATGTGTGTGTGTGTGTGTGAGTGTGCAAGGCTTGGAAAATTTAAGAAAATTTTCTTACTCTTTCTTTTTTTTTTTGGCCCAAAACAAAGCGAACATAGCAGGAGCTGAGCTAACCTCAAAAAATTTTGCCCAAAAAATTATTACCTAAATTTTTTTTTTAATATTTTTCAAAATTTTTTCCAACAATTTTTTCACTTTTTTTTTTTTTAGATTTTTCCAAAGTGTCACTAGCAATTTTTTTTTAAATTGATTGGGTGCAAATATTGAGTCTTCTTCTTCTTCTAGCTGTTCTAACTAAATCGGTCTCAACTCTAGATTTTTGAATTATATTCCACTTCTCTTTATATATATACAGTTAAGTAAATATATATATATATTTTTTTGCATATATGTTTTGCCTTTTTAAAAAAATGCTCGATTTTGCTTTCTTAATAATTCTTGCCCTTTTTATATATATATATTTATGTATATATATATATATATATATATGTATGTGTGTGTATATATATGTAAATATCGTTAAGATCACAGATTTTCTATGTAATTCTGCTGCTGCCATGCATAATTCACTTCTGTATTCCAAAACTGTTTTCTTATGATTCTTTTTTTTTTTCAAAAAATTTTCTCTTTTTTTTTTGAATTTTCTATAATTTTTTTTTTCTTTTGCCTACACAAGTTAAGTTGGGTTATATAAATTTTTTTTTATTTAGAAATTGTGTGTATTTAATAATTTATTATTATTTTTTTTATGTGTCTAATTTTTTTTTTTTAATAATTTATTTGAATGTGGTATAAATTTGAATAATTTTTTTTTTGGGTTCCTCAAAATTTTGCAAATTTTCCTCATGTATATTTTTTTTTTTGCGGGGGATATGTTAATGTGTGTGTGTGTGAGTTCGCTTTGCCTGGTCCAAAAAAAAGTTTTTTTTTTAATTTCCATTTTAGCCTTGCTGGGGGAAGGGGAAAAACTGTCTGTTTTTTTTTCTTATTTAAATAATTTTTTTTTTTAGTTAAGCATCTTTAGTATTTCAGTTTTAAGCTACTTCTTCTTCTGTATTTTTTTTTTATTATCAACTTTATTTTTTTTTTTATTTTAATTTAGCATATTACTTAAATAGTTACATCACGTGTTCACTGTTCTTTTTTTTTTTCTTATTTTTGTTTTTTTTTTTTATTAACTTTACTACTGTTTTTTTGTTATCGTAATTTATCTTATATTTTTTTTATACAATTTTTTAGTAGCGTTTCCTTTAATTTTTCTCGTGTTTCCGTCTTACATTCTCTTATGTTTACTTTTGACAAAAAAAAAAAAAAAAAAAAAAATTATAATAATAATAAAAAATATATATATATTTTTTATATATATATTTATTTATATAGTTGTTGTATATTTAATAAATTTTTAATAAGATTCCTGCTACAACTTTTTCACACACAAGAAAAAAAAATTATATTTAAATTTTTTTTTTTTTTTTTGATTAAAATTAAACTTTTAATTCAGAGAGAAAAATATAAAAAAAAAAGAAAAAATATGTTCTTTTCTCTTCTTGGTATAAATTTTTAACAATTCCTTCTCTGCTTTTTCCTCTTCTTCTTCTTCTTCTTTTGTTGTCCTAACTTCATTTTTTTTAGAACAAAATTAAAAAAAAAAAACTTTCTTTAATTGTTTAAACTTTTCTTCTGCTTTGTTTTGTTTTGTTTGCCTCGTTAAAATATTTACATATTCTATATGTATATAATATATATATATGTGTGTGTGTTTGTGTGTTTTTAAAGCTTTTTCTGCTTTATAGAAAAAAGAGAGAAAAAAAAAATTGTTAAAACAAAAACAAAGGATTCGATTCAAATTCTTTTCCTATTTCTTTTGGGTTTTTTTTTCTCCATTATTTGTTGTTGTTGTTGTCCTTTAAAAATTGTTGTTGTTGTTGCTGCTGCTGTTGTTGGTGCTGTTGTTGTAATTATTTTGCAAATTATGCAAATGCTCAGCATAATTGAAATTGTTGTTGTTCTCCTGGATGAGATTGTTGCTGTTGCTGTTGCTGCTGTTATTGTTATTGTTGTTGTTGTTATTATTATTGTTATTATTATTGTAATAGTAGTAATAGTAATAATAATAATTTAATAACAAACTAAAATCGTTTCACTATTGCGGCAACTCATCCTTTGTGTCGACCGGACTGGGTGACATATATTTTCTCACATATTTGGGAAAATGCGTCTTCTCGTGCGCCTTGAGGATTGTCGAGCGCGAGAAGGTTTTGCCGCACATATGACATCTGAAGGGACGTTCGCCTATTCAATCAATCAATCAATCAATTCATCAATCAATCGAAATAGGGAACAGCGAAAAGGTATTTCAATAGGTCAGTCAATCAAATCAAAATCAAATCGGTTCAACTTATTAAAACTATGATTTTTCTCTATGAATTTGTGTGTGTGTGAGTGTGTGTTTGAGTGTGTGTATGTGTATGAGTCTATGTGTATTGGTGTGATTTTTTCGGAGACTTCAAGTGACACTCTTAAAAATTCAAAACTAAGCTCTGATTCAGTGTAGATTGACTTGGCCCCTGAACGAATTTTTGTGTTATCGATTATCGATAACTTTCTTCGGTATATCGAATCAATTCTCCATTTTATTGAGCCTCCATTTTGGGCCCTCTTTATATAATCTATGAAAACCCAAAAGAATTCATTGAACTATATTGAAATGTTTTGAAGCTATGGGAGACTCTTAAGGTACTTTATCCCCCTAACGACTTAGGTCAATTTAGAGATGAAAGGAAATGCCCCTGGAGTTTTTGTACAATGGGAATCATTTGAGAAATTCTTAGGATATTTTTTAGCACTCTTTTTAGGTATGGAAACCCTCAAGTCTTTGAGGAGAGTGGGTTCAAGATTCCCTTAGTCTTTCAATGATTTATTTCCCTCATAGTTGAGCTCTCTTTGGTAATCCCAATAGTTTTACTAAAATTCTTGGTTATAGTGGATTCATATAGGGGAAATATTTGTATATTTTTTCAGCTCAGGACTGACCTCTCTGTTGAAATGTGAACGGGTTAACTGAATGAGGCAAATGACAATGCCATAATCGGAATCATTTGGAACATTCTTTGGGTATTCCTTATTTTGGGAATGAGAATCAAGATTCCCTTAATCTTTTGATAACTTATTCCCCTATGACTAAGCTATCTTTGAAAATATCCAATGCTTTACTATGGAGTTGTAGTGCCACGAAATCTCCCTCAAATTCTTGGGGTTAGTGGAAAATATTTTGATATACTTTCAACACAAGACTGACCTCTCTTATGAAATGTGAACGGGCTTACTGAATGAAAGGGCAATGCCATTAAATTACCCTCAAGATCTTGGGCGATCGGAATCATATAAGAAATTCTTTGGCTATTTTACTCCTTATTGATTTAATTCTTCTTGAGAATGGGAAGCCAAATCAAGATTCCAACATTCTTGTGATGATTTCTTTCGAAAATCTAAGCCGATTTGCTGAACAGAATTGCAATGATAAGAAATCCCCTCTCAAGTTCTTTCTATGAGCTCTCTAAATTATCGGAGAAACTCAAGTCATATGAAGAGACTTTCTATAGGGGAGAACTTTACCCCCGATTGATTGAGCTCTCTGAATTCTCGGGGAAACTCAAATCATATGAAGAAGGTTCTCTCAAGTTGAATTGGAATGAGAGTGCCACTTTAGGTCCGATGAATGTGAAATGGAAAACATATTGAAATGAACAAGATCAAGTTGAGAAAAAAAGAGGAGAAGAGGAGACTTACCTGTATGGACGCGACAATGATCTTTCATGTGGTGGCGCAACTTAAACGCTTTGCCACAAAACTCACATTTAAATGGTCGATCACCTGTATGTACCGACAAATGCGTGATCAGTGATGTAACATCGGGAAAACTTTTAGCACAGAACTTACACATGACAACACTATTCGGATCACTTGACGCGCCAAGCAGCGAGGCGGACGACGAGCCGGAGGAAGCCGCCGCTAAGGCGGCCGCAGACGTTGAGGGCGATGATGAGCCACCGCCACCGCCGCCGGCACCAGCATCACTGCCACGACCGCCGCCGCCGCCGCCGCCACCGCCGTCACCGCCACGACCGCCACCGCCACTGGGACCGGAGCTGCCGGTGCTGGCCAGCAAGCTGGCAAAGCAGCTACCGATACCGCCATTGCCGGAGGTCGATGAGCCAGTCAATCCAAGGCGAGCAACCGCACTGCTACCGCCGGGCGCACCGCTGCCGCCGAGCGCAGCATTGGCACTCCCGCTGCTGCCGCTGCCATCGAAGCAGCTACCGGCGAGACTCTGGTAGCCCGCACTGGCCAGGGCGGCTATCTCGAGGTCCAGATTGAGGGCCGCCATGGCGGCCGCCTGCTCCTGGGGGTCACTGCTGCTGGCACAGGCCGCCAGCGCCGCGTTCATTTGGAACGGAAACGAGGCGGGCAGCGAGCTTATGTTCAGCTCGTGGGGGGTCAGCAGGTGCGAGTGCAGCAGGGCGGGCCGTGGCGAGTTGGAGCCCAGCGTTTTCAGCGTGTGCGAGAGCATGTGACGCGTTAATTTGTTTTGGTTTGGATAGGCGGCGTGGCAATAAATGCACGAGTAGATTGGGGGCGGTTGCGGGGTTTGGGGCTGCTCGTGGGCAGCGGCAGCCATGTGACTGCTGCTGCTGCTGCCGCCGCTGCCGCCCAAGCCCGCGCCAACGCCAACAGCGTGTTGTTGGGGCGATTCGGACGTTTCCTGGAACAAACACCAAACAAAAATCCAACATCAACTTCTTTACTACTTTTTTTTTTTTTTAGTTTTTTTTTTTTTAATTTTTTTTTTTTTTTTACTTTTGCTTGCAATCGATCGATCTTTATTTATTTGTATTTTGTTTTGTGCTCATTTTGTGTTTTCTCATCTTTCTCGTTTTTTTTTTTTTTTTTTTTTTTTTTGCATTTAACTTGCTTTCTTTCGGTTTCAGAATTTTTTAGAATTTTTCAAAAAATTTTAGATTTTTGCTTTTCTTCGTTTCTTTGTCCTTGCAAATTATTTTTGTACTTTTTTTTTTTGCTTTGTTCTTTCATTTATTTATAACAATATAAATTTTTGTTTTTGCTTTCATTTAATTCTAGTTTTTTTTTTAATGATTACTTTTCTTACTGTTTTTTTTACAGGGCAATACGAAAATAAAGAGATAGAGAGAGAAAAAATAGTTCTAATTTTTTTTTGTTTTTACTAGGACAATGAAAAAGGAAATGAATAAAAATTAAAATAAAATAAAAACAAGTACAGTTTGTTCAAAATGTTCAAATTGAAATAGGAAAAAAAAAAATGTTTTTATCGATTACAAATGAAATGCTGTCCTGCGTTCTTCCTCTTCTCGTTTTTACGTTATTTTTTCACAAATAAAATAAGTAGAAAAAAGGTGGGAAAAAATAGAGAATTCTTCTTTTAAAAAGGGAAAATATTTTCTTTTTTTTTTGGGAGTTTTGAAAACTGCAAAGCAGAAACAAAGAATGTAAAAAAAAAAAAAAATTAAATAGATGGAGAGAGAATATATATATATTTTTAAATAGAGAGATAGCGAGAGAGAGAGAGAAAGAGAGAGATATAGTTGGAAAGAGAGAGAGAGAGAGAGCCTCTTCGGACAGTCTACAGCGCCTAGAATAATTATTTTTTTTTTTGCTTACATTACAAAATAGTTAGAAGAAAACTTCTCCACACTGCCACTGTTGTTTCAAAAAAAAAAAAAAAAAAAAAAAATCCTCTAATAAAAAAAAAAATTTTAGATATAAAACAAGAGGGGGTCTTCAGCATGACTTTCGTTGTGTAATTGTTGTTGATGTTTTTTCGATTTTTCATATATATATATATATTATATTTATTTTTTATATATAGGTATATGTAATACATATATATACATATGTATATATATATATATGTTTTGTTTTTTTTTTTTATTATATACTTAATTTTACATAAGCATTTCAATTCTACAATTATTTTTATTAAAAAAAAAAAATTGTTTCTAGGTTTTTGCTTTTTCTTCATTATTTGTTTTTTTTTTTTATATGTATATATATGTATATATATCTATATATATTGTTTTTAGGATATTTTTTTTTTTTTTTTTTTTTGATTTCAAGAAGTTGAATTTCGATTTTTGTTTGGGCGTTGTTCGAAAAACGTCACATAATCGTACGTTAACGTTATTTTTAGATTTTTAATTTTTTTGTTTGCTTTTATTTTTATATAACAATTTTATGATATAAATTTGTTTTTTTTTTATATAAACTTATTGTTAAAATTTTTCCACTAAAACCAGAAGTTTTAGTTTGGCATTTTTGTTTTTTTCGTTTCGACCAAAATAAGTAAAATTTTCACGCGATTTTCATTGGACGGGAGCAAATATAAATTTCTTTTATTATTATAAACAAAATTTTGCCTAACAAAAAATTGGTAAAAAAAAAAATTAACGAGAATGTGTTAAAGTATGAAAAAAGAGCTTAACCATGTAAATTTTTGACTGGAACAAATATTTTGTGTTGCATACTTTTTGGCGCCACCAAAAAATAAACGTACAAATTTCGCCTTGCCAATTTTGAAATCACACCAAAAAAAAAAAAAAAAAACAAGACTTAAATCATAAAAAAAATTATAAATTTGGAAGATAAAAAAAAAAAACGAAATAAAAAAAAATTGTGTTTTTTTTTTTGTCGGGGAGGGGGGCCAAATCATGTGTTCGTTTTTTTTTTTTTTTGTGTTAATTTTTAATTCAGTACAAAATTGTAAATGCAAACAAAATATGTTGATAAAATTTGGAATTTTGATAAGTTAATAATTTCATTTGTTTTTTTTTTTTTTTTTTTTTTTGGGGTGAACCAATTTGTTTTAGTTATTTTCAAGAAGTTTTTCCACTCTTCACATACGCCGCACTCTTTTTTCGCACAGAAGACAGACTCAAACTATAACTCAACTCAAATTTGATTCGATTTAGCAACTTAAAACTAAAAATCGTATTTATTTTTGAGGCTCAAAAAATAAAAATGAATTTTAACGAAAAGTTTTTTTTTTCATTTTTTTTAGGTAAACGTTTTTTTTTTTTTTTTTTTTTTTGTAATGCAATTTTATTTTTAAGCACAGCCATTTTCAAAAAACGTAGATCAACTTCTTGACAATATTTTGATTACAAAAAAAAAAAAAAAAAAATAGAAATTAAATTAAAATTAAACAAAAGTCTAAAAGGAAAAAGAATTGTGTAAAAAAACAAAGAGAAAAGAAAAACAAAAACAAAGGAGAGACCAATTTTGAACTCAGCAAGATGCACACACACACACACACACAGCAGGCACAGACACAAGCACACAGGCACACAGAGAGCTGACAACTTCGAGAGAATATTTGTGGCCAAGCTGGCAATGCCTTTTATTCTGTTAGACTTTTGTCTGTGTGAATGGCAAGGCCAGAGCAACAGGGAGCAGACTTGGTGTTTTCATATTTCTCTTCTTTTTTCGTATACCTGGCAATGCTGGTCGCTTATGAAGCCTTGGCTTTGGCATGCCATATGCCAAGCCCAGAGAGGAGAGCAAGAGAATTAACACTCAATGAAATAAAGCTTTTACACCTTAGATCTAATCAAATATTTATATTTATATATTTATTTTTTTTTTTTAATCAGATTCAATTGCATATATCTAAGAGAGAGAGAGAGAGAGGAATACAGAGAGACAGAGCGAGACAGAGAGAGAGAGAGTGAATCACTGCTTTTACTTATACATATACAATAATATGCCATACACAGGTAGAAGAAAGTTTCACAACATTTAAATTAAATAAATTAAATTTATATATTTTTTTTAATTGTTTTTTTTTGTTTTTAATTTTATCAGAAATACACACCCTTTTCGTTATTTTGATCGAATTTGTCTTCTTCTTGTTTCTTACTTAGTTTTAAGTTAACTTTAAGTTTACAACAACAATAAATGATATGAACAAAGGCATATTTATGTATACATACGAGTATATTAAATATTTTTTTTAATTTAATTTTTTTTTTTTTTTTTTTTTTTGTATAAAAAAAAACATAGTAACACACACAGACAGAGCGAGAGAATTAGATATTTTTTTAAGAATTTAGAGAGTTAGAGAGAAATAGTTAGTTTGTTAAATAGAAAGATAGATAGAGAGCGAGAAAGAGATAGAGATAGAGAGAGAGATAGAAATAATAATAAAAATCAGAAAACACGATCTTTTCAACAACATCAAAAATATTTATGTCTTGTTATACAGCTTTATTTAATTAATTAAAAAAAAATTAAATAAAAAAATAAAGAATACACACACACACACACAACACAACACAACAACACACAGACATCAAGATTTGTTTTTGGTTGAAAAAGTGTTGACAAAAAGTCTTAAACTGGCTAAATGAAAATGAGGCAGACACAGAAAAGAATCAGGGATGCTTTGAAAAAAATAATAAAAAAAAAAAAATAATAAAATAAAGTAAATATGAAAATAAAAATCCAAAGAAAAATTGTTGAAAAAAGAAACTTAAAAAAAAAATAAGTTTGGCACTTTAAATAATAAAAAAAAAATTATAAGAAAGTAGAGAAAAATAAAAAGTTTATTCTTGAAGTTGAAAAGTATAAAAAAAAATAAATAAATAAATAGGTTGACACCTTAAAGATTAATAAAAAAAATTTAAACTTTCGTTTTATTTATTTAATAAAAAAAAAATTAAAATAAACAGAACGAAGAATTAAAAAAAAAAATTGAAAAAAAATAAAAAAAATAAATTAATAATAAAAATTTAATAAATAATAATAGAAAGATATAATAATAAAATAATAAAAATATATAATTATATAATAAAAAAAAAATTAAAAATATAAAGAATAATCGAAAGAAATTTCAGACAAAGAAATAGAGAGAAAGTGCCAACCTAAAATAATTTTTATTTTAAAAAGACTTAATATTATTTAAATAGACGACACATATAATTAGAGACAGTAAAATTAAAAAAAAATATATATATATATATAATTTTAAGAATCAGAATATATATATAAAAAAAAAACAAACACACACATTTACCATTTACAATTAAACGAACAACGAGAACGAACGAGAACGAACGATTTTATATATAATTATTTTTTTTTTTATTATTTTTATGTTCTTTTTTTTTTGTAGTATTTTTTTTTTTTTTTTTTTTAGTTTTTAAAGCGTTCCACATTTAGAGAATACATATAAATACATATACATATATATATATATATATATATATCGAAAAAACTGGTTGTTTAGTGTTGTGTAATGTGTTGTCTTCGGTCATGTTTTTTTAGTGTTGTAAAGTGTGTTTGTGTGTGTGTGGGTGAGTGTTGAGTAAGCTTTGAATGATTTGTGAATTTTTTTTTATATAGTTTTTATAATTTGTTTTCTTACTTTTTCATTGGATCATTTCGATCAGGCAAAAAACACCAAAAGCTTTTTTGGTCAATTTTTTTTTTTTTTTTTTTAATTGAATTATTATTATTTTTTTTATTTCGAGTAGAATTGCACAATGTAAGTCTTTTGTTTTTAGATATTCATTACTGGACCCCTCTTGTTTTGTATTTTGTTTTAATCATAAAAGACTAAAATATTTTCTTTTTCTTTTTTCTTTTCTTTTCTTTTTTCTGATTTTCCTCTGGTTTTTTTTCTTTCTTTCTTAATTTATTTAAGTTATAAATATTTTGGTAAAAAAAGCACAACACATAATTTGACACATTGAAATATATATATATATTGTTTATATAAAGAGCGAGAGAGATAGACACAGTGATTAAGTTAAATATTAAGAGAACGAGAGAGAGAGAGAGACAGCAAGATAAAGAGCAAAAAATTTCTAATAAATTCTAAATATTTATTATAGCAAATTTCATAAAAATTACAAATCAAAACATTTTTTAACTACGAAAAAAAAAACAAGAAAATTATACAATAAATTGCTCTCATTTCAAAGGAAGTACAGTTGGTTAAAAAGGTAAGGTTTCCAATATTTTATTTTTTCATAAACAAGAGTGCCTTCTTTCCGAATTTTTTTTTTTTTTTTTTGGGGGATTTCGAATTTTTTTTTAAGCTTGAGGAATAAATTTGTTGGGTTGGTTTTTTTTTATAATTTTAATTTTCATTTTTTTGGTATTATTTTTGTGATTATTTGGCCAAAATGTTTGTGTGTGTTTGGGTGTGCATGTGTGTGTGTGTGCGTGTGGGTGTGTGCATTCTAAATTTATATTTCTTAAGCATGCTTTAAATATAAAATATTTACTAAGCTAAGAAATTTCCAGATATGTGTGGATGTGGGAAAAAAATGAATTCAAAAAAAAATATATAGTAAAAACTTTCTTGGCAAAATAAAGCAAGAGGATAAGCTTAAAGGACTGTACTGTACTTGACAAATTGAAGAGACTGTACCATTTTTTTTTCTCTCCGTCTCTCTCGCTCTTTCTGGTTTAATCTTTTCCTTTTTTTGTTTTTTAAGGCCAAACTTATTTTTCAGTCTGTTTTAGCCTAGAATATCAAACAAGCCGAAAAGGCTTTCTCCAAATTAAAATTGGATTGCCCTAGTAACTCATATGTGGCCAGGCCAACCAGGCCGACCAGGCCAGTTGCATGATTTTGCCAATTTTGTCAGAGATTTCAGTCAGCCTGTTTTTTGTTTTTCTTATTTCTTTTCGAGGTACTTTTAGCCATTAGCCAAATTACAGAAACCGCAAACGATATGCGGCATATAATTCAATAACATGCCCAAAAGAGAAAGAAAAAAAGAGAGCGAGAGAGCCTGCGGTCAATGTGGGTCATATGTGAGACTGTACCTCTTGTAATTTGTAGGCCTTTCGAATGATATAACAACCTGTAGCTTTGGAAATTCTAGACCAAGTAGATACTATTTACGTAGCTGATTAGTTGAAGAGTTGGAGTATTTTTTTTTCAATGAACCGAAAGTTCAATGCCTGAAATTTTTGTCAATTTTTGTGTCTGGGCTAATGGAATGATTATCTGGAAGCACCTACGCAATGTACACAGCCAGCAAGGCTGTCAACCCGAGAGAAGAGAGACAAACCAAGACGGTTCAGTCAGCCCTGTCTTGGCCCCCCAAAAATATTCTGGCTCAGCTCGAGACCGTTGCAATTTAATGTCCGTCTGTTGGGGGAGGAGGCAGGGTGCCAAATATATATATATTTATATAAAGAGAGAAAGACTTGCTCGAAAAGGAGTGAGAGAGAGAGAGGGTGTGTGTGTGAGTGTTTTGAGGGTCCTGTTGGTAGTTGGTTTTCGTCGCCAAAGTCATCAACGTCCTTGCGTCATGAGATTGTCAGGTTTTTGTCGCCTGCGTTTTTCACACCACCCCCCTTCCCCTCTCCTAAGAGATTGCTGGTCTATCTCTTTCTTACCCACAGCCAAGTAATAATAATCAAATATCGATCGATGTGCGTCTGGATTTTGGTTTTGCTCTACCAACACAAAATTTTTGACAGTATGCCTGTGTGTGTGTGTGTGTGTGTGTGTGTGTGTGTGTGTGTGTGTGTGTGTGTGAGGGAGAATGTGTTTGTGTGTGTGTCCTTTTTGGGGGCCCTGCTCCTTGAGAGTTCGCTGGCTTGACGAATGCAGCTGTGCAAGTAGCAAGCTTTTCTCCACCCGACAAAAAACAAGAAAATTAAACTGTAGCCCAGAAAATTTCGTTGAACTTTGGCAAGTCCAAAAAAAAAAAAAAAAAAATAGTCCCGTTGTTTTGGTAGGGTGGCAAAGGGGTGGACTAACTCCCTATCTCTTGTGCTTTTTTCCTGTTCTGCTTTGGTTATATTATTTATTCCCTGGCTGCGTTCATATTTTGCGTTTTGTTTGTTGTTGGGGGAATTCTCTTCTTCTTCTTCTTCTTTTTCTACTTCTGTACTTTTTTTTTATATATATATATATTTTTTTTTTGTGATTTTAATAAAAGCACATTTTTAATGAAACTCGGAACTTTGGCGAGTCGAGAGGCTTTGACAGAGCAACAGTGGGTAAAAAGGAATGAAAGAAGATGGCGAGAAAGGGCGACGAGCCGGGCCGAGCCGGGCGAAAGACAGTGCAATGAAATTCCACCTGCCAACGTTGCCACATGTTTTTATTTTTTTTTTTGTTATTTTGTTTTGTTGTTGTTGTATTTGGCCTTTTGCTTGCACAAAACTGCAGCAATGACGAAAAAATTCTGCGGCCCTTGTAAAAAAATAAAATATATAAAAAAAAAATAAATTTTTTTCTTCTCTTTTTTTTTTTTTTGTTTTGTTTTTATTGTGCAGACAGAAAATAGACGCAATAGATGACGCATATCAAAAATACACAAACCCACACACACACACACATATATATATATATACATGGTCCTGGCTGTCTGACAGAGACTCTGGCTGCAGAGGGTTAAGCTTTTGGCATATGAGTTTTGGTTAGAGGACCATTAGAGCGGAAGAGACTATTTCAAATAAAACAAAAAATTATTATTTTTATTATTTCGGTTTTATATTATTTTTTATTTTTTTTTTCAAAATTTGTTGTTTTGATATTTTGCTTTGTTTTTTTTTTTTAAACAGTCTGTAAAATATTTTCGGCTGCACTTTGGCTGTTTTCTAATTAAAATAATATTTTTTCATAGATCCAGACACAGAGAGAGGGAGGGACCCTTCCTGTTTGAATTAATCCTATCAGAAAGAACAAGTCTAAAAATGATACTGAGTTTTTTTGACTTGCTTTCGGCATAAGCTCAGATATCTGGGGGTGATATAGGTCAGAAATGAAGGATCCTAAAAATCAAAGCTAAAAATCATCTTCAGAGAATCTGAGATCTTAATCTGGCTTAGGTCAGAAATGGAGACCCTTGAACCCGAGATTCCATTCATTATTTAATGAGTCAAATTATGTTTTGATAATCTGGGTTCTTCTTTTGATTTAGGTCAGAAATAGGGTTCCTTAAACTAAAGGATCCCTCATCATTTACTCTTCATATAAACCGAGATATTAGTTTGATTTAGGTCAGAAATTGAAACCCTTTAGCGTAATGTTCCCTTAATTTTCTTAATGATTAGAATCATCTTAAGATAATCTGGGATCTTGCTTGGATTTTGAGATGCCTCAAGGTTTCTTTAATTTTCCTAATATTTTTTTCAACGATTAGAATAATCTCTAGACATTCTCAGATCTCATTCCTTCCATTCGCCCAATGATTAGAATATACTTAAGACACTCTGAGCTCTTGGTCTGATTTTGGTCGGAACTATAGCCTCTTTAACTCTGGGTTCCTTCAATGATTAAAATAATCCACAGACTATCTGAGATTTTGGTCTGCTTAAAATTGGAAAGAAAGCCCAAACAAATTCAGTATTTTATCTGCTCTGAGTTTGTTTGGCTCTGAAATTGAATATTTTCCAGAATTGCTTGAAAAATGCACGAAAAATTCCCCCAAACCCAAGGCAAAAAATTATTTGAAGAAAAAAATCATAATAAAACATGGCAATCAGTTTGCCAGCAAATGTTGATTACAAATATGAATCCAGCCAAAGAGTCAAAGATAAACAAAATATGAGAGAGAGAGAGCATGGGAGGGGAGGCATCGCCAGAGAAGTTTGAGGGGAAAAGGCTCAGTCAGCGGACAAATGTGAAATGTGTTGAAAAATGTGCGTTGGGATTTCAAACAAAAAAAAAAAAAAATTATATATATAAAAATTTTTCAAGTGCAACAGACTCTTCCCCCTCGATCAAAAGCAAACCACTCCTCCTTAGCCATAAGCAATTCTGGCTGGAATATAACAATGGATAAAAAAAAAGAAAAAATAATACAGTTTTTTGTTGGCAATTTTGGTTGGGTTTATTTTGTTTACTTTGCGGTTTTCGAGTGTTCTTCTATGTGTGTGTGTGTGCGTGGTGTGTGTGTGGAATTGACAGTTGGATCCATTGATATAAAGGGTAACAAACTAGGCAGACAAAGAGCTGCGGTAGCGAGTTCGCAGAGTTCGGAGGAGGGCAAAGGCTAAAAATGGTATTTGATAATTGAAATGTTAAAGGGCCTAAAAATTTATATAAAACATAACAATAACAACCTGTCTAAGCAAAACAAAAAAACAAAATTCCTATACGAATATTACGCATACGCAGTGTGGGCTCAAAAGTACAGAAATGTCGTTTTGCATGAACAAAAAAAAAAAAACCAGATGATGCTGGCGCAAAGCATAAATTGCAAGAAGAAGAAAACGCCGGACGAGGAGTGTGGGCAGGGGAGGGGCAACAACGACCAGCCTAAAGATATGTCAGGACATAAAAAAATATATATATATATAAATATATATATGAGAAATGCACAAAAAGCAGTTTCCAAACGCATTCGCATTCGCATACACATAGGGCGCAGTAAGCCAGGGCAAAAGGACAGAAGAAGAGTAGTCAAAATGGTAGAGATTGTGCAGTGGAATTATCAAGGAATAATTTATCCTCCTATACTATTTTTAAGCTTGACACTGACTCAGTCGAGGTTTCCTCTATCCTTTGAATTCTCGAGTGATTCGCGAGATATAATCAAGGACTGACTTATCAAATAATAGACCAAAAATTCAAGTCTCTAGCTTCTAGTTATATATGGTCTAAGGTCTTGGAGACTTAAAAAATTTTTTATACCCAATTTCAGGTCTCTAGCTTTTCTGACAGCTGAGTGGTAAATTGGTTTAAGGGCTTATCGATTTCAAACTATAATCAAAGTTGGACCTACCAAAGTCTATATCTAAAATTTCAAGTCTCTAGCTCATCAGACAGCTGAGTTACAGAAAGTCAATTATCTTAGGGAAATTCGAAAAAATTTAATGTAGGCATTTATTTTTTATTCTAACAGACTTACAGTCTATATATAAAATTTCAAGCCTCTAGCTTTTCCGATACCTGAGTTATAGATAGTCAATTGTCTTACGGAATTTAGAAGAAGGAAAACTTAACCGCTTATTTTTTATTCGGACAGACTTTAGTCTATATATCAAATTTCAAGTCTCTAGGTCTTCCGACAGCTGAGTTACAGATAGTCAATTATCTTAGGGAGCTTTGAAAAATTAAAATCTAGGGATTTATTTTTTATTCTTAAAGATTTAAGTCTATATCTCAAATTTCAAGTCTCTAGGTCTTCCGACAGCTGAGTTACAGATAGTGAGTTTTTGTTATGGGGAGCACTTTGGTCTTGGACTCGATTCTTTCGTAGAGTTTCTATAATTTTTGTTTAATCCAAGGCAGGAATTTCAAGTCTTCAGCTGTTCCTAAGTAACCCCATATACTATTTGGACTCGAAAATATTCTAGGCAAAAAAATGCCTCAACGAAGCATTTTACTCTTATTCTTTGGGCTTCTTTTTTTATTTATTCATTCATTTATTTTTTTTCAAGTGCAGCACAAAAAAAAAAAAGAAATGCAAAAAAAGGCGCATTTGTTTCAAAATTAAATACACATAAGCACAGGCAGAAAGACAGAGACAGAGCGATAAAGAGAGAGAGGGAGAGAGTAGGAAAGAGTGAAAGAGTGTAAGGATTTTTTCTGTGTGCACAAAAAAAGAAAGCAAATGTTATTGGTTTTGTGTGTGTCCCTCTGTATGGGTGTGCGTGTGTATGGGTGCCTGTGTGTGTGTGTGTGTGTGGGTGATTTTACTTTTTCTCTTATTCAGCGCTGTCGTTATTATTGTTATTATTATAATTCCAGAGCAAAGTCTCTTTACTCGCAGCAAACTAGACAGACAAGAAGCTAGCGAAAGCAAAGGTAAAAAAAATAACAAAAAAAAAAAAAAAAAAAAAAAAATCGAGGCAAAGGCCTGACTTGAATGCCAAAAGAGAGAGAGAAAGAAACGTAAATGAAATTAAAAAAAGAAAGTGTAAAAAGCAAGAGTATTCGAAGGCAGAAGTGCAGAGACCTTTCCACAAACACACAGACACACACACACACATATACACAGAGACACTTGGTGAAGCCTGCCAACGCATGCGAATTGAATGACTTCAGCTCCACTGCTTCGTCTTCTTCTTCTACTTTTCTACTTCTTGACACCCGAACTTCGAGGTAGCCTGGGGCTCGACTTGGCTTTAGCCGTTAAGTCGTCTTTGCTTAAGGATCTTATAATAATCGATTTGTGTTATCGATAACAGAGTATTGAGATTGGACTTGTTGGTTCTCCATATTTAAAGCCTCAGTCTAGGATTAGGATCAAATACTTTTTAGATTAAACTAAAATATAGCTCAAGTTATCGATAAGTCCTATTAAGGTTAATGCTTATCGGTAAGTTGATCGGTAAGCCGATTAAAGGGAACTTATATTCATTAAATATTTTCAGTTTGGCTTAACGACTAAAAATGACCCAAAAGTCAGTTATCGATAACAGTTTTTCAAGAGCCTATTTGGACTGAGAATCTAATGTCATCGATTAATATTGTGGATAAGACAAACCTCATATCTACCTGAAGATTCTCATTAAATATTTTATAGATGGAAATTAATATAATTTACTATCGATTAAGTTATCGATAACACAACTGTCATAACCTATTTGGAGAATCTAAGCTTATGGCATGATTTTAATTAGTTCGGATTTTTAATGAATCAGATGCCTAAAAGTCTGATCGATACATACTCAATATATCCATCAATTTAGTTATCGATAACAGAAATTTTTAAGAACCCATTGGACCTGTATCGAATCATTTTGTTCTAGACGTAATCCTCATATTTTACTGCTTGGCTAACGATTCATTGATTTCCTATAAGTTATCGATAAGTCCTAAGACACCCCTCTTTCTTCCTTTAACCAAAATAATTCTGTAGTTTCTTTCCAATTTTTGATTGGAGTTCAAGCCTTACCGATTATATAGAAGATCAGGCCGTTCCAGCTAATTCCTGAATCAGTCCATGCCTTTAACTATCGATAGCACGGAATCAGTTTCCTATATAAGCGTTGAGGCTTTGCTTACGTTTTGACAGCGTTGCTTCCGTTAGGCATTGGCTCCACCTTCCCCCTCCCCCTCCCCCTCCTCCTCACCAAAAACTCTTTCGATTCATTCTGGGGATTCTGTTACTTCTCCACCACTTAACTCGTCCACGCTGTCTGCGTGTTAATCACCCCAGTCCGCTCTACCAACCCCCAAAATCCAACTCATTTCTGTGTCTGTGTGTGTGTGCGTGTGATTATATGTGTGTGTGTGTGGTGAAATTCGTAAAGCAGCAAAGCAACAAGGTGCATTTTTTTATTTATTTTCTGCGTACTTTTTCTTTTAATTTCACGTGATTTTAGCCACATACAAGAGAGAGAGCGAGAGAGACAGAGAGAGAGAGAGAGAGTGGAGAGAAAAGAGCCAAGGAAACATAATACAAAATAAAAATAAAATGATTCCACTTCCACCCGCTGAATTTTTGTGTTATTATATTTTTCCTGCGAATTTTTGATAGAAAAAGAAATAAAATTTCTTTCTTTCTTTTTTTATTTTGTTTTTTGGATTTTTGAAAAGCCTGCAAAAAGGGGGAAGAAAGCACAGAACGAGAGAGAGAGAGAGAGAGAGAGCAAATTGTGTAAAAATAAATTTTTTGAACTGCCGGAAGCTAAATCCTTTTACCGGTTTTAAACGTAGTTCGACCAGCAAAACAAAATAAGAGCAACAAAAAAAAAAAAAAGAAAACCTCACGCAACACATCAAAAAGAGTTGACGACGCACCAAAATGGTACAGTTGCCGCAAAAGTATTTTGGGCCCAGCAATTTTGATACAAATTCTCACCCAATGGCGAAAATTTGGAAAGATAAATTTTTTGATTTTTTTTTGTTGGTCAAAAGGTGAAAAAAATTGCCCAGTTGGAACATATTGAAAAATTATATTTCTGCCCCAGCAACAAGCCACAACAGGGCCAAAACTGTGAGAGAGAGAGAGACAGAGAGAGAGAGAGAGAGAGAGAGGGAGAGGGAGAGATAGCGAGTGAAAGGGAGGAGGGTACAAGATGGAAATGGAATGGAATGTGTTGGCAAGAAACAAGGAAAACAAAATGGAGATAAAAATTAAATTAAAATAGAAAACAAACAAGACAAAGTCAGCAATAATAAATAAATAAAAAAAAAGAAATAGTAAAAAATCCAAAAGGGGCGAGGAAAAACTAAGAGGAAACATGGTCTATCAGCGAGAGCAGCATGAAAATAAAAGGACACAAAATGAAAACTAACTGAAAAATGGCCGAGAATTGCAAACGGAAATTGCCAACTGTACACATTCACATTCACACAGCGAGGGGAGGAAGAGATGGAGGGGGGGAAGACTACACAGGTTTCGTCGCCAAACAAAATAAAATTTATATAAAAAATTTACGACAAAGCTGGGGCAAGGAAAATACATTTAGTTGATATCAAAAAATAATTGGAGGGAAAGTGTATCTGTGTATCTGTGTGTCTGTGTGTGTGTGTGTGAAGTCATCTTAAAGTGAGAATTTTGACTTAAAAAAAAACATTGAAAGCCAAGAGAAAATTACTACAAAAGACTGTGTGAGTGAGAGGGAAGACTAAAAGAGAGAGAGAGCACTACACACTTAAGAAAAAAAAGAGAAGTTTAACTTGAGAAAAGTAAAGGATTTGTCAAAATTTAAAAAAATAAATAAATAAAATAAAATTATATATATATATATATATATTGAGATATTGATATGTATATTATATATATATATATAAAATATATATGTATGAATATATGTAGTAGGTATACAATATAAAGTTCATAGACAAAGAACACGACGAAGAGCAAAAATATATGTTGAGTTTTAATTTGTTTTTTTTTTCTTTTTTTTTTGTAATTTTTTTTTTTTTGTATTTTTTGAGTTTGGCTTAATTATTTTTTGTTTTTTTTTTTTTTTTTTGGTATTTAAAAATATTTGTAATTGTATGTAAATGTATAAATTCAAAAAGGTAGAGAGAGACAGAAAGAGCAAGTTAAAATACGTAATATGAAAATATTTATATTTTTGTTTTTCTTAATTGTTGGTTGGAGGGGATTGTGAAATTCAGAGAAAGAGAGAGAGATATATATATATATTTTTTTTTTTTGTTTATAAAAAAAAAATAATAATAATAGAGTGAGCGGGGCGCATATCAAGTGTGTTGAGAAAATTATAAAAAATTTTTTATTTTTTATTTTTTTTTTATTTAAATTTTGCAACTGATTAATTTTGTTATTTATTAATTTTTATAAATTATAAAAAAAAATACATTTGTATTTTTTTTTTTTTTTTAATTTTGTATAATTTTTTTTTTATTGTTTGTTTAAGATTTTGGCAGAAAATTTTGACATTAAAGACCTATCGAAGCAGCAAAAGCATTCACTGAATTTGGTGTGGGGGAAATAAGTGAAAAATAATTTGTATTTTCTGGTTTTACGGGAATCAAAGGGGGGAATTGTTTTTTTGTTTTTTTTTTTTTTTTTTTAATTTGAAAGAAAAAAATAATTTTGTGCTATTTTAATAAATTTTCTGGGTTTGTCCAAATTTGTTTTTTTTTTTTTTTGCTAGGTAATTTTTGGCTAGGACGGGAAGTCGGAGGCTTTATAAATTTTTTAGGGGGTTTTTTGTGCTTTTTTTTGGGTTTTTGTTTTTTTTTATTTTTGTTGAAAAATTTTGGGACTTACCGACTCGTGGGAGGCGCGATAATCCAGATCGCCGCCTAGGCCGCCGCCAGCTGATCCCGAACGCGGTTGCATGTGTCGACTGTGACTGCTGTTGTCATCTTCGCTGCAATCGATCTCTTTTTTGAGGCTCTGAAATATTTCAAAGAGAGAAAGCTAACATTTTTTTGCAAATTTATTCAAATTTAGAAGAAAAATATATACATATATAGGGGATATAATTTAATTATTCCTATTCAATAATTTGGGGAATTTTTCCGATTTATTTTTTTTTTAATTTTAGTGAATTATTTTTGGTATTTTTTTTTTTATTTAAAAAATTTCGAGAAATTTATTTTTATCTTCCGAATCTTTTTATATTTTTCCTGGGATTTTTGGTATATTTTCGAATATTTTTAACACTTTCTATATTTATCTGGTAGCTCCACCTTTTGGTATTTTTTTTGTATACTAATAGTTCTCCTTCTTATATTTCTTTTATTTGTTAGGAACCTTAGATTCTTATGGCTTAATATTTCTGATATATCTCACTGATTTTTTATGTATTTATCAGAATTTCCCAGATTTTCAAAATTTATTTGCTTATTCAGAATCTGGAAACTTTGACATCTTTTGGTATTTCTAGTATATTTTCTAAGTCTCCTAAGAATTTATGAGAATCTTTCTCTGAATCATTCAATTTAAGTTTTGGTATTTTTTTTTTTGTAATATCTTTTAGAAATTCTAATTGTTGGGGTCTTCAGTAACTTTGGGCATCTCAAAACCTTAAATATCGCCTACACTTGTTAGGGTCTTCAGAGCCTCGCTATATTTTTTCTGGTACTTTTGGTGTATTTCTCATAGTTTTTGATTATTTATCGGAATTTCAAATATCTATATATTTTTTGGGGACCCTAGGAATCTGGGTAATTATTATACTATTTTTATTATTTTTTATTTGAGTTTTAAATATCATCAATATTTTTTTGGGGTCCTCAAATATCTTGTGATTGATTAATTTGGCATATTTTTTTTTATTTCTCAAGATTCTCTAATAAGTATTTGGGTCTTAAGTATCTTGCAATATATTTGGTATTTTTTGTATATTTTCTAGATTGTTTTTCAACACAATTTTCCCTATTTGCTTGGATCTTTATAATCTAGCTAATGGCTAATTCTGGTCTATAAGAAGCTCCTAGATTTTTGGTATTTGTTTGGATTTCAAATAAAATCGAAAGTTGCCTGTCTTTTTTGGTATTTTTCATAGGAATTTTGAGGTTCGTTTGGACTCACCAATGGCACCGATTGCACGGGCAAGAGGCCGGCCACTGCACTGGGGCTTAGACTGCCCAATGAGACGCCAGCCGAGGTGGAAGGACGACCGTCGCCGGGTACACTGCCACTGCTATTGCCTGGCGCTGTGCCATCCCGGGAGCTGCGCGACGAGGGACGCGTCTGCTTGAGGTCCGAGGCGGCCTGAGCGGCCACAGCCGCCTGGGCAGCGGCCACAACGGCCGCCGCTGCGGCAGCCGGAGTTGAACGTGCCGAATCCATGGCCACAGCCGGTAGTGTGATCAGGGGCGAGGGTATCACCGTGGAGCCAGTGGATAGATCCACACCGGCGCTAGAGATTTTCATATTTAGGCCCATGTCATTGGAGCTATTGTCGGCCTCATCATCATCGTCCAGATCCATATCATCATCGTATTCATCGTCGAGGGCCTCTCGCTTGGTTATGGCCTGGACGCCACTGGCCTGGGCCGGTGATGAGGAGAGCAATTCTGGTTCATCGTCCAGCTCATCATCTTCATCGTCGTCCTCGTCGACGTCGGCATTGTGGGGACGTACCAAACGCAAGGCGGCCACTGTGGTCTCATCGGGGCCATTGCCACCATCTTCGTCCTCATCATCTTCGTCGTCATCATCCTCATCGTCATCGATAATATGAAGATGATGATGATGCTGCTGCTGCTGCTGCTGTTGTTGTTGTTGCTGCTGATGATGATGATGGTGGTGGTGGTGGTGGGGATGTGTGCGATGGTGAGCTTGTTGTGTGCTGCTGGTGGCATTTGACGGCTCCTCGGTATCACTGACCATGATCAGATCCTGATCGGCTTGATTGGCTTGATTGGCTTGACTTCCGTTGGCATTGCCTCCGCCTCCGCCTGCGCCTGCGCTGCTGTTGTGGCCACCGGTTTCCTTGTTGTTTTTATTGTTGCTGCTGCTGTTGTTGTTATTGTTGTTGTTGCTGCTGCTGCTACTACCGCTGGTTGTGGTGGTGCTGGTGGTGGTGTGGGTGTGGGTGGTATGGGTGGTTGTATTTGTATTGCTGCTTGGGGTGTTGCTATTGTTGTTGTTGTTGTTGTTACTATTGTTGTTGTTGTTGTTGTTATTGTTGCCCACTTCAGAATGACTGAGCTCCACGGAGACAGCCCGACGTCTTTGATAGAGATCTAGCGGCTTGAGTGTATCATCGTCCTCCTCATCCTCCTCGTCGTCATCATCGTCTTCGGTATCATCACGATTGGTGTTGCTGGTGGTTATGGTGGCGCTGGTGGTGCTTGTGCTCGCAGAGATGCTGGCCGTGGCCTTGATGCTTCTGGTTAACAGCCTCTTCGGTGGCGAGGGACTGCATCTCTCGCTAGCCTCACGTTTCAGAGTTGTTGTTGCTGTTGCCGCTATTGTTGACGTTGTTGTTGCTGTTGTCGCCGCTGTGGCCGATAATGTTTCGAGTGTGGATTCTAGACTCCCGCTACCTCCACCGCCACCGCCACCGCCGCCGCTATTGACTGTATTACCCAGGCTGTCCAGCTGTGAGCCGGTTCGGGTTGTGGCTATTGTTGTTCCTTGTGTGGCTGCCGTTGTTGTTGTTGTTGCTGTTGTTTCTGAGCTCTCAGCCGATGCCGTGGATGCTGCTGCTGCTGCTGCTGCTCCTCCTGTCGATGTGGCTGAAGTGCTGGCCAGGGCCGCTGAGGCCGTATCCACGGCCGGACTATCGCAACTGGCCGAGCCGCTCTTGCCGCTGGGCTGGGATGAATGTGGCCTGAGACGATCCGGTTCTCTTTGCGGCTCACGCTGTGTGGTATTCTGATTTGTCATATCGGCTAGACCTTTGACCTTTTATTACACAAAACGAAAATAACAAAAAAAAAAAAGAAGAAAAATTTTATAAAAAATTCGAAAATGATGGGAATTATTTTTAAGAGTCTCACCTTGAGTGATTCGGCTGTCTTGAGCAGGGCAGACAACTGACAGTATTGCACGTTCACCTCGCCCTTGTACATGAATTCAACTAATGTTTGCAGTTCGGCAAAACGGACGTCCTTCAATATCACAATTGGATGTTTTTCGGGGTGCTCCAGAAATAGACTCTGAAAATACGAGGAACAGGCCGAGAGGACCACCTAAAATGCAAAAGAAGAAGAATTTTTTATTACTTTGGAATTCAAAAGTAGAGGAAAAATATAGTCAGATTTGACCCTAAAGTAAGCCCAAAAAAAGTCACAAATATTGGTTTATTTGAGTTATAACCAAGAGCTCCTCAGTCCCAGGAATAATGTTACCACTGTTATCCCCAAAAAACCTAGACACAGACAACTCTGACTTACTAAACCCATTTCATAGGGTCCGGCAAGTCAATCAGATCCAGATCTTTATGATTCATCAAGTTGGGTCCTTTAAGAGTTAAACTATATCTATGATTTCAAGTCCCCATGATTTCACTATCTCTGAAATTAAACCTAAAAAAGAACCCTCCTCGGATTCACCTGATCAATTTGAGCATTCCCAGAATCTTCTTTTATAAATTAACAGATCCAGGAAGCCAATGAATATAAAGATTCTCTGAGTTTTAAGGCCTTGTAAATTATCTCAAAAGATCCCAAAACTTGTTAAGTTTGGTCCATTAAAGGTTGAGTTATATCCTTAGATTTCTATGATCTTGAGATTCCAAGCTCCAAGGAATCAAAAATGAGCTAAATTTTAATTCAATTGTCACATTCACCCGGCCAGTTTGATGCTCAAAGTCTTTCATAAATTAACAGATGAAGGGAAACAATATTTATCAGAACGCTCAGAGTTTTAAGAGCTTTCGAAAGCCCCTTTTCAATTCAAATTGGATAACATTTTTTAAGCAGTTTTCAAATCATTTTGAAATAGGTTAATAGTTGAGATAGATAGACAAACAGAGAGATAGATAGACAGATAGATAGATAGATAGATAAATAGATAGATAGATAGATAGATAGATAGATGGATAGATAGAAAGATAGTTAGATAGATAGGTAGATATATAGATAGATAGATAGATAGATAGATAGTTAGATAGATAGATGGAGTCCCTGGCATGTCGATCTGATACCTATGGTCTTAGGGTAAAATAAGTTTGCTTCCTAAATCATTATTTAGGGACTTATCTAGATGGTATATATGTGTTGCTTAGTTCTCAAGTCCCCATGATCTCGGTAGTTACTCAAGCAAGGCCCTGAGCTTATTTTGGATTGACCTAATAAGGTTTGCCTTATCAGACTGATATATTTTAAGGGTACTTTAAGTGTTTTACTATAATTTAATGGTTTCAATTAATCCAAGACTTTCAGAGCTCCTAGAACCTTTGCCTTCAGATCTTAAGTAAAATTTTATTTCAAAAGCTGCACAAAAAGACTCGTGGAGAAGTCTGAGTTGGCTTCTCACCATCAGGGAGTGTTGGCATTTGGACAATTCGAAAGTTAACCGCAGTATGGACTTGGAATGGGAAGGAGTAAAACATTTATTAGATTTATGATATCGGGGCAGAAATGTAACAACAGCAGCTCGGCTGAATGGGGCATGGGAGTGGGGAGGGGGGAGAGGGGAGGAAAAACACCAACTGACAAGACCAGGAAAACCGGCAGGAAAACACCGACGCATTCCCAAATGCCGCTTGGCTGCTTTTGAAGATGAACGTGACGAGGTTTGTGTTGGTGGCTTTTGGTGGCTTTGGTGGCGGCACAACCCACTCCTCGGTTAGCTGGAGGCGCCTCTGGCCCACTCTGAAGGCGTGAACATACCAGCTAAGCAAAATATTTCTAAGACGGAATGAAAGGTTGACGCCGAAGAGGTGGAGAGGGAGCAGGGGAGAGGGAGTGCTCCCAAATGACAATGCAAACTGGCTTTTTTCAGTCTTTCTTTTTGTGCTCCTCGATTTGATTTTTTTTTCTCTGTTTTCTTTTTGGCTGGCAATCTTGGCCAGCGGTCATAACCACAACGATTGCTGTCGATTTTTATGTGCACACGCCTAGGGTTAGACTATGGAAATGTATGCGCAGCCATGTCCGTCCACAGCCCCGTCCCTGTCTGTCGGCCCAGTCGGCCCAGGCGGCCTTCTTGTTGACTGAATTCTTTGATCTGTTTTTTTTTTTTTCAATTGGTGATCTGCTTGGGTTTTGTGGCTAAAATAAAATAAAATCTACTCAGGCGCTAACGATTTGGATTTTTTATTTGAGTTCATCGCGTAAATTTTCATTGCCTGGAAAATTGAAAAGGCGGCCAATTTGAAATTTTCAATTTACAGTTTTTCTTTTTATTGAACAAAAAAAAAAAAAAAAGAATATGAGAAGAATGTGTGAAAGGTTTGGGGCGCTGACAAAAGAGAGAGAAGTGAGAAGACTTAGGGAATCAGAAGAGTCGGAGAAAAGTGAAAATTAGGAAAACTAAAGGGAAAGTCTGGGAGAAAGAAAGATGAGAGATAAAGATTGAGAAACAAAGGATTCTTCCTTTGAAATAGGCATTATCTGGCATTATTTTTAATTCTTTCTCTACTCTATTCTTGCCTTGCACAAAAGGGGACACTGATAATTGTAAGTGGGAGAGAGACAGAAAGATAAAAGCTTAAAAAATTAGGGGAAAAGTTGCTAAATCTTAAGCAAAGAATCTCTCACTGTATCCCCCAAGTTCGAATCTGTGAAAGAGGTAATTTCCTTTACCTGGAAGTGGGGCTTAGAAATTGAGTGATGAAGAACGGAAAAAGATAAGGAAATAGAAAATCTTTGAGAAAGGGAGAGAATAGAATCTGAGAAGCTCGCAGAGTTTTTTTTTCCCAAATCCCCTCAGAAGATCTCTCACTTTCTTACTCCCTAAAGAAGCTGATAATCTGAGAATAAGGCAAAGAAATTAGGTCAAAAAGTTGGAGATGAAATATGCTAGGAAGCAGAGGAGTCTCATATTTTGTCTCTTCCCCAATCTTCGTACTATTTTTGCTTTCTTGGGATTTGGATAAACCAAAAGTGGGGAAGAGAAATCACAAAAGGGAGGTGAAGCAATCAGAGGAAAAGGATCTTTTGTCTATTCTCTCCCTCTTTCATTCACACACACCCTGACAAAAGTACAGTCTGCCAAAAGTACAGTCTGCCAAAGGAACAGTCTGCCATCCATTCACAAATGTTGCTCCCCAAGAAGAAGAAGAATGATTCGAAGATTCTTTTAGCATCCACTCAAAAATCTCTTTTCCCAAGAAGAAGAAGAATGATTCGAAGATTCTTTTAGCATCCATTCAAAAGTGTCTCTGCCAAAGAAGAAGAGTAACTCCACCACCTGGGAAATCCGAGATATTTTTCCTAGGCTCTTAATTTCTTCAGTCCTCCAAAACAATTGCTCAAGACATTGTCTGATTTTTCATGCTCCCCCAAACTCCCGCTACCCCCTCAATAAACCTGTCAGACTTAGTTTAGCCAAAGAATTTATTAACCAAAAAAAAAAAAAAGAAAAGGGGAAAAAAATGCCAACGGTCCGGTTCGGTTGGATTCGTTTAGGTTTTAGCTTGGCTTTTTTTGCTTTCACGCCCCCAAAAAAAAAAAAATAAAATAAGTCAAGACTTGGAAATGAGCGTTAATAAATTCACGCGCACATTAGCCGATCCCCCTCCACCGGCCACACCTCACTTAACCCCGCCGCATCCAATCGAGGAGCTCCTTTTCCTTGCTCTCGTTGGCTGTGGTTCGATGTGGCTGGCTCTGCTCTGCTCTGCTCTGGTCTGCTCTGGTCTGGTGTGGTGTGGCGTATTAACAAAATCGAATTTCCTGATTACAAGCAGAGGTGTAGTGGCAAGGGGTGGGGGAGGGGTTTGAGAAGTTAGCCTCTCTCTGGAGTGGCGAGAAAGAGTCTTTGCAAATTGGCAACACTTTTAATTGAATGGCAGACGGTGGCTCGGCTCTGGTTGCTCTGGTTGGGGTCCGTTGGCAGTTTCGGTGGCGTTGCCGTTATTAAAAACGTTACCAGAACGCCCCCAAAGCTAATGAACGCCAGTGGCTTTGATTTCTAACGCCAAGCCCAGTTAAATTTCAGGCCGATCCTACCGCCCTCCAGCTGCCCCCCAACCGCCCCTCTCTCCACCCGCTCATCCGTTCATACCCGACTTCTCGCCTTTCATATCACACTCCCGCTTCCTGATTCCGTGGCTGCTAGTTGTTACCCCAGACGCCTCCTCTCTCTCTCTCTCACACTCTCTTACTCTTTGGAAAATGTTGCATGTAATTTGTAGCGAAATAGTCAACAACATAAATTGAGGTAAAAATCACTGACATTCGCCAAGGGTTGGGGGGCAGCAGGCTAAACAGGAGCTTGCGAGGGGGGGAGCGACGAGGGTTTGGCTGGCTTAACTGACTTGGCGTGCCTTTGGTGGGCGTTGACCATTTCCAATTCAGTTTCATAAAAATCGTCAACAAATTTTTTCGACAGCAAAAAAAAATAAATAAAAAATCAAATAAAAAAATTTCTTGGTTAATTCAAAACCAGAAGCAAACATTTTAAGCATTCAAATCACACAAGACAAAAGAGGACAAAAAAATATACACACACACACACACACAAGCACATTTAACCCTTTGTCTCACGCTGTGCCTAAACCAACACTCAGTGCAAATTTGATGCTTTGGCAAAAAAAGTAGATAAAAGAAAATTGTCGGATTTGAGGAAAAACGGGAAAAAATATCAATAAATTTAAATTATAGAATAATTATTGGATTATTTGCCTAACGAAATCATAACAATTTGTGCACATTATAGAGGCCGATGGGTTGGTTAAATTAAGCTAAGCTAAAAAAAAATGGAAATATGTAAAATAGATAAAGAGATAAATACATGGCAGAAAGCAAAATCAAAGGCAAAAGCAAAACGATGAATTCGAGGAGGATCAACTTGAACCTGAAAATGCTAACCGAGCGGCCAGAAGAGACTGAATTTTAAATTGTATTAAGACATAAAAGAGTAAGGGGGTGAGGGGCAGGCGGAGAAGGAGGAGGAGCAGGAGGAACTACAAAGCCGCCAGCCACAACAACTACAACAAATTGTCCAAGCAAAGTGCATAGGAGAGGCAAAGGCAGCGGCGCTGCGGCTGGCTGATGACGCTGGCGCCGGGGGCTCACGGGGCGGAAGAGGCTTTAGAAAAAATAAAAACACAAAATATGAGAAAGCCGATATGCAAACATAATAATTTGCATATTTGGCTGCAGTCTAAAAAAAAGGAAAAAAAAAACTAGAAAAAAATAATAACGCTGATGGTGGTCAAGAAAATAACAAAAACAACAACTAAAAGGAGTGCCCATAATAAAGAAATGGGCATTTATTTCTTCCTTCACCACTGGCCCGATGTTGTAATTTTTGGTGTCACGCCCTAAAAGGCAGGGCTAGTTTTTTCTTTTGTTAAAAGTCTCTAAAAATATTAGGTAAAAAAAAACCCAAAAACAAATTTAAATAAATTCATTCAGTGCAAAGGAAAATAAATAAAATGCAACTCTGCGCTTGGTTTTGTCATTTGCGTTTTGCCTAATTCGCCGTTACACATGCCCTGCTGCAATTACCCAGCAAACATTTTGGATTTCGAAAAAAAATGAACTGCTAATGAAAACGAAAAGAAATTCCTATTTAAAATAATAATTTTTTTTTTTTTTTGCAAAAGCTGCTTAAGCTGAGAAGGCAATTTCATGGCTACAGCAGCTTTGGCCTTGAGCAAATATACATTGTCTGCGACTGACCAACAACGCCACCGCTAAGCTAATGGAGTTGAAGTAGCGACTGTGGGTGCCTCTCTCTCTCTCTCTCGCTCTGCCTGTGTGTACGCACGCAACTTGAATAACTTCCTATTGCTTGGGTTAGAGCGAGATGACAAATACATAAAAATAAAACCTAAGCATTTTTGTTTGCTTGCTTGCTAGAGTGTCTGTGTGTGTGTGTGTGTGTGCGTGTAATTAGAGAAGCACTGCCTTCAATGGACAGTGGCGTGGCATTAAAGGGGTTTGGGGGTAAACAAAACAATATAAACATTTTTGCCGATTGCAAAAAACAATAAAAAAAAAGCAAAGTGCAAAACTTAAAAAAATTATCTCATCATTTTTTTTCTCTTCTCTGTGCTTCTTTTATTTATTTATTTTTTTGACTGTGCGTTTTATGACTTTAGCCTTTCAGTTGAAAAAAAAATTCCAGCTTGGCCATAAAATTGTGCAGTATTTTTTTTTATTTTTTTAGAACTTCTTGAAGACGGCAACAAGCGCAATTAATAATTAATGAAAATTAAATTTGTAATTGTCAGAAATGTTTGGATGACTCCACAAGACTTAATGATTTTTTATTAGCAAAATATTTATTTATTTATTTTTGTCTTTTTTTTTGGTATTTTTACTGCGGTAGTTTTTTTTTTTTATTGTGTGCTATTCACTTTTTGACTGATTGCACAAAACTTTGTTGCTAATGCGTTGTCGGCCTTGAAAATTTAATTTTATCTCAAACAAAAAAAAAGAGGCGAAATGATTTTTATTTTTATTGTATTTTTATTTTTATTTTGAAATCAAATTGATTATTTTTATTCTAAGCAAAAAGAAAAAACAACCAAAGAGTCGATTCGAACATTTCTCTTTTGGTTGGCGTAAACATTTTGGCTTTGGCAACATGTTGCTGAAAATAATTATCAACATCAGCTGTTACGCACTTTACGCACAACGCCGAGACGTGCCCCCAGACAGACACATACACACACACACACACAAACAGACACACTCAGACTCAGCGCACATAAAAATAATGAAGCATGCAAATCACCAGACTAAAAATAATAAAACGTGCGTAAAGGTCGTCGCCGTCTGTCTGAGTGCGTGCCAGCCGACAACAACTACGACGACGACGACAATGGACTTGATATACTTTGTGCTACGCACTCTGCTGACGTCATATATGTAAACCGGTGTATGTTCGGTCTTTTTTTGTGCTCTTTCTCTTCGGCAAACATGAAAATGAACAGCAGCAACAACAACAACAACAACAACACCAACAACAAGAGTAATAAATCGCAATGCGTGCGTCGGCAAAAAACGAAACGAGTCAGTCCGACCACTTGTTGAGTCGGCTTACCCACCCACCCCCGCTACACAGCTCCAACTCCAACCATGGCAATGCCAATGTTGCTCTTGCTGCTGACGCATAAAACGCATTAAAGTTTTGCTGCTGGCGTCGCAGTCGCCGCAAAGCGTCGTCGTCAGTGTTGCTCTCCATATTTTGCATACATATCATATTGTATGCTTTGCCTTTTGATTGAACGCGAACAAGTTTTATGTATTTTATATTTTATATACACACACACACGCACACTTGCACATATATATTTGGCATTGAACTTGAACTTGAGTTTTAGTCAGCACAAGTGTGAAACGAGTGAAACAGAGACAGAGTGTGAGAGAGAGAGCGAGCAAGTGTTGAACTGAGAGAGTAACTAAGGCAGAAGCGGAGGAGGCGAAGGAGGAGGCGGAGGAAGACCAAAGAAGAGCTGCGTAAATCGAAAGGTAACAATGATTTTTTTTGAAGTGTTGACAATGCCATGGACTGTGTTTGCGGGGAGGTTGGCAAAACTTTATCAGCAGGTGGAAATTTATGATTGTGCGTATACCGTTATCTTTATATATAGCTAGCCCTTTTTTTTGTCTAAAAATAAAAAAAAAATCATCAAGGTCGCTAGATAAGGCGAAAAAAAAATTAACCGTTAACCTTGAACATTTTAGACAGAGACAGTCAAAGCTTAAGGGCGAAATGAGAAAGACAGAAAGAGAGAGAGGATTATGCGATTGTTTAGTTCCGTCAATTTACACAATCAAAAGAGAGGGAGAAAAAAAAAGATTTATACGATTTACGATTGTTTTGTAATTAATTTATGACTGCATTGTTTTCAATTCTTGGCAATTCTCGTTAAATAAACATTAATAAACATTGATGATATTGGCGTCCCATGAGACACGTGACACAGTGAGTACAGTCTAAACAAATATACTAAGGATATATCGGGGGTCTCTATTATACACACACAATAGTGTCTAAATTATTTCCGCAAACGGTCAAGAAATGAAAGAATATATAAAAAAATATATAAAAGAAGAAGAAGAAAAGGTCCACTTTCTGACCACCATAAGGATGTTTGGAACCCTTTCATTTTTTTTTTCGGAGACAGGAAGTTTGTCTGGCTCTTTGGTTCTCTAACAATTGCGTGACATAAATATCAAATAAAAAAAAAATAAAATAATCCAAAAAATTATGTGGTCAAAAAAAAAGAAGCAAAACGAAGAAGAAGAAAAGGATGAGAAAAAAATAAAAGCAACGCACTTGACCGAAAGTCTGCGCCTGTTTTGTTCTTTTGAAATCATCATCAAATGCCCATTGAGGAAAACAAAAGATCGGATCTGTTGGTTCCAATTGTCCAGTTGCCAAGGTCAAGATTTGATTATGGGCCCCAAAAGAATCCCACGCTAAGTTCTTAATTGTTCCTTAAAAGCGAATCCTGTGTGAATCCTTCTAGAAATATCTCAACAAACTGGCGCCATTTGTCTGGACTCTCTTTTCAAAATATTCAAGTCCAGAATGGCTGCTTAAATCCTTAAGAGTTCTTAAAATTTAGATGGAACCCAGGGCTGAGGCCTTTGGAAACTGGTGAAGATCTCAACCCTTTACCTAGGTGAGAAATTGGAACCCAATAAGCTAGAGGCCTATATGGAAGAACCTTTTAACCTAGAAACCAAGGAACTAGAACTTTATAATCATTTTACTCGGAGCCCAATAAGCTAGAGATCCATAAATGAAAACCTTATAATCAGGATCCCAATAAACTGCTATATTTGAAGCAAGAAACCATGAGATATGGAACCCAAGAAATCTGGAACCCAATTAGCCCAAAGTCTAGAACTGAATAAGCTGGAACCCCATCAGCTGAAAGCCATTAATCTCGAACCTAAGAGTCTAGAGCTCAATAAGCTAGAAGCCCACAGAAAAGGAACCCAATAAAATGAAACCTTTAGGAATCGGAACCTAATAACCTAAAGCAGAATCAAGGGTAAACTTTTAGTCTAGAATTCAATAAGATGGACCCCCATAACCTTTTAAGCTGGAACCCAAAGAATCAGAACATAATAACCCAAAGCCCAACAAAAGGTAAACTTATAGTCTAGAATTCAATAAGCTGGCCTATATCAAACTAGAACCTAAGGAACTTGAGCCCTATAAGGTGAGTTGCCAGCGGAACTTCGGGAATTCTAAGACCTTCTCAGGTAACTGAGATACCTGAGGTTTCCTCAATACAAAACCCGAACACCTCGAAAACCAAATGAGACCCTCGGTCAGCCTTAATTGAAAATGCTCTGCAACACCTTCCAGAGAAGGCCACAAATTGACCAAAGGAGTCGCAAGACCCAGAAAAGTTGGGCATAAACAATTTGCAAAAATCAAAGCAACGATACCGACTAATGATTTGCCAGGTTGACGCGGGTGGAGAGTTGCTGCCGTTGAGGACTTTCGGGTTGAAGACCATTACAATTCATAACCGACAGCTGGGACAGACGATGGACCCCAGACCAGGCCAACCAGGCCAGCCAGCTCCGAGACAAGATCAACTCAAGGAGAGAGAGAGAAAGAGAGAGAGAGAGAGAGAGAGAGGGAAATAACAATTTCAATTGTGCACGCATTTTATTGATTTGGTTTAAGCTTTTTCTTGCTTTTGTTGTTGTTGTTGGTTTGGAATCGTTTGTTAACAATTTGTTGCAAATTGTAAAATGTGGCCAGCAACATAATTTAATTGACGCTGCCCAACAACTTGGCTTTTTTTTTTTTGGGTGTGTTTTTCCAAAGGAAACAATTTTTTTTTTTTCTCTCTCAGATTTTTTTTAGCCAAAGGCCAAAAGCAAAAAAAAAAAAAAGTGGTTACCACCCGCTTCAAGCTGCTAGTAGTTGCCACCAATTGCGGCATTTGGCGATCAAATCGATATTTGTTAACTTTCGTGTCGTTGTTGTTGTTGTTGTTGTAGTTTTGTTTCGTGTTTGGCCGCTGGCAGATTTGTCGGTTATTTGCCTGGCCAAGTCCGTCCCTGGCCGAATAAAATAAATTTTTTCTTTTTCTTTCTTTTTCTTTTGGAAAATTCCAACAAATTGGAGAAAGATTTTTTTATTTTTTCTAATATTTTATTTTTTTTTTATGCAAAAATTCAGAAAAAGTTATAGAAAAAAAATTAAATCTATTTATAAGTTTTTTTTTTTTCTTGTACTTTTTTTTTATAATTAAAATTAACAACATTTCTTGTCACGATTGCACGCAAACACACACACACACACACACTGGCGTAGACAGACAGAGACAGAGACAGAGACAGGGTTGTCAGGGTGACAGGGGTGGGCAAAAGAGACAACTGACTGAGCGCAGCTGAGATTGTTAGATTGTTGCTGAGCTTAATTGTTGTTGTATTTTTTTTTTTTTTTTTGCTATAATTATGCGCATTTTCAACAGATTTATATCTTTCTTTATATTTAAACACAATAAAAATACACACACACACACATACACAAATACACATGCGCACACGCTGGCAAGCAGTGACAGCAGCTGAGAGAGTCGGTGGGACAGACGAAAACTGATAGACGCATATATTGGTTAAAAATGCGCTAACAAACGGCGATAGAGTCAGGCGAACAGCAACAAAAACAACAACAAAAAAATGACTACAACAACAATAACAACAATTAAAATAGCAATAGAAACCGCACAGCCACGAAACGCATATAAAAAAAAAAAAAAGATAGCGAATCTTATTAAGTTGACGGGTCTCTCGTTGGGTAGTTGCGCCGGCTCTGGCTGACTGACTAAATGAATGACAGACCGACAGACATAACTGACTAACTGACTGACTGACTGACTGAATATATTGCACACACACATATACACACAGCTTGGTGTATATAATTAGTAATTGTTGCACAAGACCAAATGTATGCGAATGTCGGTAAAACTAAAAAAAAAACGAAAGAGTCGAAAGAGAGAGAAAATATTAAAACGCAGTGTTGGGGGTGTGTAATCTTTAGCAAGAGAGAGAGTGAGAGAGAGAGAGCGAGCTGGCATGATCTGTGTCGGCGCGCAGTGCGAATAATTCCAACATCATTTGTTAGGCAGCAAGTTAAAACCTTTACTCAAGGTCAACGGCGACACGACGAAACAGCACAAAAGCGCGCCAACACCAACAATCACGCTGACTGCGTGGCCTGACCAGCAGCAGCAACAACTACAACAACTACAACAACAACAGCATAGTAATAAAAGCAAAAAAAAAGAGCTGAGAAAAAAAGAAGAAGAAGAAAGAAACTGACGTCAGCAACAGGAACTGAATTTAACTGAAAGCTGCTGTGACTGCGACTGCGGCTGCGGCTGCGACTGCTGTGCTGAGTGACTGACAACAACAACAACAAGAAAATTGCGCGCATGCGTTGGCGCATTTTTTCGTGTTTCTATTATATATTTGAAATATATAATTTAATTCTGGTTGTTGCTGCTGTTGTCGGTTTTTATTCAAAATATTTCTGGTTATGCGGTAACACACACGCCGATTAAAATACAATAAAAAAACACAAATAAAATAAAGTAAATAAAAAAAATAAAATAAAATAAATGAAATAAATAAAATAAATAAAGTAAATAAAATAAATAAAATAAATGAAACAAATAAAATAAATAATATAAATAAAATAAATAAAATAAACAAAATAAATAAAATAAATAAAATAAATAAAATAAATAAAATAAATAAAATAAATAAAATAAATAAAATAAATAAAATAAATAAAATAAATAAAATAAATAAAATAAATAAAATAAATAAAATAAATAAAATAAATAAAATAAATAAAATTAGTTAGCACGCCATCTAGCGGACTAACCAGGTAATCAAGCCTGCTGACTTGTGTCAAGGCAGATGGACAGTTTTCTAGGCTAATGCAAGACCGATTTAATTCATTTCATAGATTTTATGTCAGCCAAGTAAAATCCTAATTTGAGAGGATAATGGAAATCCTGAGACTTCAAAAAGCTTTATAAATAAATTGGAGCCTTTGAGTTAATACAAAATAAAATACAGTTTGGGATTCTTCAAAATTCAGGAAATTCCTAGGAAAATATTTGGTTCCTTCTAAGCTAAAAAAGCCTTTCTAAAATATTAAATTTTTTTAATTTTTTTTTTTTTTGCAAAAAAAATTGTTTTTTTCTCAATTCAAAAAATGCAAAAAGTTGTGATAAAAAATTACTTCAGTCAATTCTACATTGGTTGGGAGATATATCAAGCTCAAGTTAGAGAGAGAGAGAGAGAGAGGGAGAGATGTTGACAGACAGAGACAGACAACAGCAGAGAGACACCTGGAGAATCGGTAGATATTTTCAGTGATTTTTTTTTTATTTTCTTGATTTCTTTTGAATGTATCATGGCACACATGGCGGTGCATTGAGTGTTGTAAATTAACAATTATTGGTTATTAACATGACAATTTTATACAACAACAACAACAATAGCAACGACGACTTCAACAAGTTGGAGGGGGGGATAAGCGAAAAAATTACCCATAAAATGAAAGGCAAAAATATCAAAGTAACGGGGGAAGGAATTTAATTGAATGCGTGAATTGTTTTGTTGATTGCAACAGAAAGACAACAACAACAACAACAATATTGCTAGAGGGGGAAATAGTAGAGGTAGGGAAGAGGCTTAGTCGGAAGGCATCATTGCATCGGTTTGGTTTCGTTTTTTTTTTTCGAAAATCTTGTTTGGCGCGTGAAAACGTGACGTTTGATTTACTCAGATTAAGCCGATACGAGAATCTCAAATAACTGGGATGACTGACTCTAAAAATGTGCAAATATATGTGTGTGTGTGTGTGTAAAAAATATAATAAATATTTAGTCAATGCAACGATCAAATTCAATGAGATTTCCTCAGCTCATTTTTTCCTCATTCTTATTTTTTCCCCCCCCCCCCCCCCCCCCAACTTCAGGTTAAGCTATTTGCTATAATGAATTTATATAAATATAATATTTTTTTTTGTATAATTTTGTTTCAATTTAAATAAATGTTATTTTGTTTTCCCAGGCTTTGCTTGTTATTATTATTATTTTTTTTTGCGCTTTGTCTTTTGTCTATTTGAAATAAATTCTGTTGATTGTTTAATTGATAAAAACATTTTATTTATTTATTCATTTATTAGAATTGAAAATCAATCAGAATATATATGTTTGATTGTTTTTGCTGTTTTGTTGCCACAAAACATGTAAGTAATTAAGACAAGAAAAAGAGGGTAAAAAAAAGATGTGCGACAAAAAAATTGCACATGTCCAATTGGGCTCGGTTGAATGAGTAAAGAATAATTGGGAAAAAAATATTAATATATAAAAACTATAATATTTTATTCGAAGCTAAAAAAATATTATCAATAAAAAAGTAAATCAAATTAGAAATGTGACAAATTTGAAAAAAAAGAGTCGAAATTAAATAAATCAATTTTAGACTCGAATGGTTTGTTTCTAATAAATAATTAAATTATATATTCCAACAATAAACTATTAGGGTTATTTTTACTAGTATTTATGGGTTGTGTGCATACTCAAATAAATAAAAAAACTGAAAAAAAATTTGAAGAAAAAAAATTAATTTTTTATTCCTTTTTGATTGCTTGGCTTTATTTCTGGGAAAATAAATAAAATTTAATTTTTATGAAAACAAATTTTACTTTATTTTTGCTTATTTTATTGAACTTTTAGCTTTCCCAAATAAATAAAAAATACTCTTTTTAAGAAAATATTTTTAACAAAAAAAAAAGAGGAAAAAAATAGTTTTTTATTATTTTTAGATGACTTGGCTATATTTTTAATCAAATAAATTAAATATTATTTCGAACATAAAAAATTCCACATTATTTTTTAATTTTTAAATAAATTCTGAAAAATTATTAAAAAATGTTGAAATTCAAGTTTTGAGGAAAAAAACATTAATATAATTTAATCAAAATGCTTAAGACAATTTTTCGGGCTTGAAACTAAACAAAATGTTTTTTCTCAACTTTTTTTTTATTTTATTATAATTTTTTGTTGTAATCTTTTTGGTTCTTGTTAAACTAAATAAATATATTGTATTTTTATCAGATGCAAAAAAATGTCCGACACTCGAACTACCAAGCCCCAAAACTGAGTCTAACAAAACGTTTTGTGCGGCCCACAAAAACATTACAACAAAAACTAATTTGCATAATTGTACAGAATTTAAAAAAAAAGGAGAGAAAAAACCAAAAACAAAATAAATTTATACTAAACCAGAAAACCACAGGAAACAAAAAAAAAAAAAAAATTACAAAAACAAAAACATCAAAAATTACAAGACAGAAAATTATGAAAAAAAAATAGTTTGGATCAGGGTGAAGTGAAGTGGAGTGGAGGGGGGAGGAAACAATAACATAACCACAAGAATAAAGAAAAAAAATGGAGTAAGAAACTAATTGCAATTTTATGTTAACAAGTTGGCCAAGTGTGGAGGGCGGGCATGCAACCCAAACACCAACAACAACAACAACAACATCAGCAACAATAACAAGAAAAAGGAAACGCATTATCTTTCATCGTCATTGTCAATCAGTCAATCAGTAATTTAGCCAAGCAGTCATTGAGTCAGTAGGTGAGTTATTTTTATGGAAAAATACAAAAAAAAATTGAAAAACGTGGGCGTTTCTGATTGAAAGCTTTATGCAGGTCTGATCTGGTTACGTATACGCCAGGTTGGTCAAAGGTATATACTATTTTTTTTTTTCAAATTAAGCAAATTAAATTCGAAATATTTAGAAAAAAGAGTAACTGAAAATATTTCAAATTTTTATAAATTTTTTTTTCTTTCTTTTTTTTTTCTTTGTTCAAATTAAATGAGACCGCATTTTTGCTTGACTCGGTCCAACCAGCAATTTCACCATTAAGACTTTGGCTACATTTTCAAAATAACTAGTCTCAAATTATCCAGTCAAAAAAAAAAAACATACCAGAAGAAAAAAAAAAAAAAAATTAAAAGCCCACCAAAAATGCTTATCAAAGCGACAGACAGGCAACAATTAACACTGAAAATGACGCCGACAACAACAGCAACAATTACAACAATAACAACAATTGCTAAGCCATTTATATTAACAACAAGCAAATTAAACGCCTTGAGCCCAACAACTGCAACAACAACCAACAATTCAGCCAGCCCAATTTGAGTGAATAAAAAATTGTTGTGAGATTTTTTTTTTTTTTTTGCTTTTTTTGACATTTGACTTGATTTTTCATAGCCAAGCAATTTGTTTGCCGTTACAATTGTTGTGCGTTGTTTATGACTTACACACACACATACACACTCATATCAAACAGGGTTTGTTGCTGCTGCCGCTGACACATGTTGTTGTTGCCCCTGTCAAACAGACAGAAAAACTATTTCGGAGTAAAATTTTTTTTCCTTTTTTGACAATTGTGAAAAAAAATTATTTATATTTTTTTTTTTTGGAAAATTCTCAAGATATTTTTATTTAAATTTATTCATTTATTTAAAAAAATATAAAAAAAAAATATTTAAAAAAAAATATTATAAAAAAATAATAAAAAAAAATTTAATAAAATAATATTAATAAAAAAAATTATTGAAAAAAAATAATTTAATAAATTTATAAAAAAAATGAATAAAAATAAATTAATTAAAAAAAAATAATAATAAAAAAAATTAAATAAAAAAAAATTAAAAAAGAACAAAATAAAAATAAATAAAAAATAAATAATTTTTATTTATGAGAAAAATCTGGCAAAAAAAAAATATATATATATATAAAAATTGTCAAAAAATGCAAAGTGTCAGCAGGCGAGGCGCCTCGGACCACAGCTCAGCTTGGCCAATTCAGCCCGGCTGTGTGCGTGTGCGTGTGTGTGTGTGTGTGTTAAGTGCAAATTGTTTGCATATGCCATTTTGACAACAACAGCAGCAACAACAACAAAAGCAGCAACATTAGCCAGAAGACAGATTGGTATGTTTGGCATGCTGTCTGGCGAGCTGTTTAACACGTTGTTGCCTGCCAATTTCTGGGCATTTGCCTACTGTGTAAATTTGCTTGGCCTGTTCGAAACTGAGACTGAGTTGGGGGGGGTTGGTTCGGTCCAATCAGTTCTGACCTCTCGGTGGCTTTCTGACAAATCAGCTTAAGAAAACACAATACACACACACACACACACACCTCTTGGAGTGTCTTTCTTGTAAATATTTGAGAAAGCAAAAGCGGCTGAGCCAACAAGAAACTAGAAATGAATCCTTCCTGGCACACACAGACTCCTCTCTTCCCCTCTCTGTCTAAGGCAATTTTTTTTTTTGGATAAAGAAGAATCAAAATTTTTGCCACTCTTTCCGGCTCGTTTGGTGTTGATCTAAAGTCGTCATCATCGTCATCAACTCAACTCGTTTTCGCTGGCCAATTTTGCTCCTTTCAAAACGACATTTGTTTCACTTTGTTTGCCTCTATTTTTTTCCAGTAATAAAAAAAAAATAGAAAGAAGAAAAAATTGGCAGAAAGAAAAAATGTTCAGCCCTCGGCAGTGGCATTTTTTTTGGGCCACTCGCAAAAAAAAATCGCATCAACTATCAACGAAGCATACGTTAAATGCCTCAAATTGAGTTAAAGTGGCGCGGGTGTCTGCCACTCAGTCAGCCGGCTAGTCGACTAGTCGGTCTATCCGGTGGGAGGGCGGAGGGAGAGGGGCAGATTGCGACGAGGTCATTTCTGGCCAAATGGAAGAGTTCTCGAATTGAGTTGCAACGAATTTTGTTGGCTCTTTCAAAAAAAGCCAGGTCACTTTTGTCTGTTTAGTATTTTCAAAGAATTTGGTATTTAATTGGTATTATTTTTCTTTACAGAATTTCAAAATAATTATTTTTGTTGCAAATAAATTTAGGTGGAATTATGAAGACTATTTCTTTTTAGTATTTTCAGAGAATTTGGTATTTAATTGGTATTTTTTTTTAATTTAAAAATAATTATTTTTGTTGCTAATAATGTTTTTATGAATTTATGAAGAGAGTAAATATTTTTATAATTTATTCTTTGGCTTTGTAATTGCTTTTAATCATTTTAATATTAATTTTAAATAAACAAAATATATATATATATTCTAAATTTATATACATATATATGCTTAATTTTTTTTTTAGTGAATTTATTTTTTATATTTGTTTGTCGGACGCCTAAAAATGTATTTAAAATTTTTGATTCATTTTTAGTATTTTTTGGAATTTGCTCAAATTAATTTGAGCGGTATTTAAATATAATTATTTTTATTTTTAATTGGTAGAATCTGTTTCAATTTATAATTTAAGTTATTCTTTAAATTTATCTATTTATTTATTTTTTATATATATATATTTTAATAATTTGAGTAATTCATATTATTAACTGGTATTTAAATATATATTTATTATTTTTTTAACTAATAAAATATTTTTGAACATTTTTTAATTAATAATTAAAGTTCTTCATTTTATTGATTATTGATTTATTTTTTTTTAATATTAGAATATTTTTCAATATTTTTTATTTAAGCAATTTTAAAACACATATTTTTTATTTCCATTACATTTTAATTTTTATTATTTTATGCAATAGTTTCTTTTTATTATTATTAGAATTATTTAATTGGAATTTAATTTTTTACTTTTTTTTATTTTAGTTTAAAAATTTGTTTTTTTCTTTGATTTGTTTAAATTTTATTTACTTTGAAAAAGGTATCAGATTAGTATCTTTATTCATCAGATTTAGTACCTTTAATTTATATATTTTTTATTTTCATAATTTTATTTATTAGACATAGTATCTTTCAAATATTTTTTCGTTTTATTTCTGGTATTTCTTTAATAAATTTTTTTTTAATTTTTTGTTTTTTGATTTATTGTTTTTCCTTTTCCATTTTTCTTATTTTCCCCTTTTTGATATATACTTTTTTTAATTTTTGTTTTTATTTTTCCCTTTTAAATTTTTACTATTATTATTATTTTTGTTATATAAATTTTAGAAGTTTTTTTGTTAAGTATAAGTTTAAATTTAGAAATAATCAAATGTTTTTGATTATTCAACTTTTAACTAAGATTCTCGTATTTTTTTTTAAATTATTTTTTAATAATTTCTAATATTTATTTTCTTTCTTTTAAAATCCCAAACAATTCAGCTAGCTTTGCTTTTTGAAGGGTATCCAAATTGACAGCGGAGAGAAGTCATAAAAGTAGAGTGGAAAAAAGAAATTTTCAGAGAGGCTGTAGAATTAGTGTCCGCATGTGTAGGCGTGTACAAACACACACGCATGTGTGTGTGTGTGTGAGTGTGTGTAGAGCATATATGAAAACACTCCAGTGACTCGAGAAAGACGAAGTGATGATTGAGCGACAGAGGATGACTCCTGTGGTCACTCTGGCCAACTCGAAATGAACAGAGGCAAAAAAAAAAGTGACGGAAACATTGACGGAGAAGAAGAAAAAGTCGAGGAGAAGAGGAAGAAAATATTGTGTTGTTCGGTTTCAGTTGCATTCTCATACTACTCATACGCCATGTCAACAGGCTCGACTCGACTCGACTTGTTTTTTTTTCAGAATGGCTTTTTGACTCTGTTCTGTGTTTTTTTTTTTTTTGGTCAATTTGCCTTTTGCACATTTTCTTTTGGCCGGGAGGTATTTGGCTTGTACTCCTTCTCCTACAACTTCTCCGTTTGGGTCCTGCGGCCTTGATGACGGCACAAGCGTTCAATGTTGCGTTCATCGACACTTTGCTTTTTAATCAATTTAACCAGTTTTTTTGCGCTCTGGCAGGATAACGGCATCGTTATCACACACAAAAGCAAAAACGTATAGAAAGAAAGGAAAATGTCCAAAAAGATATGCAAAAGTAATTGACAGTTTAACTGAATCCACCTTCGCTCTCTCAAAAAAAGAAAAAAAAAATTTGAAAAAAAATTGAAAAAAGTTTTCACTTTTTTTTTTTTTTTGAATTTTTTGTCTTAGTCGAGTTGCTTTAACTTGTCGGTCTATGGTCTGGGCCGAAAAGTATGGGACAATTTGAGTAGATTTCTTTGCTTTATTAACTTGATAAACGTTTGCTATTTTGGCCCAGAGAAAGAATGAGACAGAGAGAGAGAGATGGCTTAGAGCGAGATGGCCAAAGGAGCATGTGTATTTTTGCCAGGATATGTGGACATTTGTTAATTAGTTTGCTGAAATACTGAACAGTATGAAAGAAGAAGAAGAAGAAGAAGACGAAGCAGACAGGGTTAGGCAGCTGTCAGCTTTTTCTGACTCGGTATTATTTGCTCATTTGGAAAAAGAAAGAAAAAAAAAAAACCAGACCGAAAGAGTCCAATGAATTTGTCACATTGAGGAAATGAACACATTTGTCTAACTTGTCTTCTTCTTCTTCTTGTTCTTCTGCCTTTTGCGTTTTCTTCCCTTGCTTGATTCTATTAGAACATTTTTTTTATCTCTTTCTTCTTCTTCTTCTTCTTCCTACTTTTTAGACTGCCAATAAACTGTCTGCCAAAAGCTAATCAAATTTTTTCTCTTCTCTCCTTTTTTTTTGGAATTGAATCAAGGCTTTTCCGATTTCGTCTTCGTTTTTTGTTAATCAACTTTTAAATGATCCGCCTTCTCCCCTCACCCGGAAAGAAGGGGTTTGGGAATAGTGAGAAAAATAAATCAAAGGAAATACAAAGAGAACTAGAAAAACAGAGTTGTATTCAGACCCTTTTAATTAGCTTCAAAAAAAAAAAAAAAAAAAACAGAGGGGAAAAAAAAGTACAGTTGAGTTTGAGAATGGAATAACTCGTTCGATTCTATGGGACTCTTGGATTTTAAAAGTCAGAGCAGAAAATTAAATAATAGCAAAGATTTTGTCAGGTATCCAAAAGTACAGTTGAGCCCAACTCGAAAGTCTTTCAAAAGCTTTTAGTCAGCAATTGAAAAGGACTTGGATATTCTAGCTAATCCCAATTGAGCCTTCAGCCTTATGAGATCAAGACTTAGATGATAAGTTGAGCTTACAAAATCTTAAGCTCTCTCAAGCTCTGGGGAAATGCCTTGAACTTAAACTTAGCTTATCTGCTACTCCGTCAAGCTAAGAATAAAACTACTTTCTAAGTTTTCATAGCTCATCGAATAACAGTTGAAAACTTGGAAAAATATCCCTAAAGCTAAGAGGAAAATAAGAAAGACTTATTAAGAAATTCTAGCTTCTAAAGTTCGAACCTTTGGCATCATTATACCAACTAGTCAAGCTAAGCTTTTCAGATCATAAAAGTAGAGCTCATCACATGACAAAAGCTTTTGAATGGAAAGATCATCGAGCCCATAAGACTCGCTCAGAGTAATCATAAACGTCTAAAAAATGTACAGTGTAAACAAGATACCAAAAGTACAGTTTCGTCTCACCTCTAAGACTCACTTGGATCACTAACAAGCTACCAACAAAAGTACAGTCAAAACAAGCTAAACTAAGATACCAAAAGTACTCAGATCACTAGCAAGCTCTGCCCTAACAAAAGTACAGTCACAACAAACTGATAAAAGTACAGTTTCGTCTCACTTAAAAAAAATCTATCTTCTTTTTAACTATGAAGAATATTTTGATTATTTTGACTTATCAACTCAGAGTCTAAGCAGCTTATTGGCTGATTAAGTCACTCAATCGAATAGTGAATAAAACTGTAATTTTTATATATGGAAATAATTTATGATTATTATTTAAATTGTTTAGCGTTGACATTTTGCTAAATTAAGGCCTTTCAGTGATTCTAATCTGGCTTAGATGAAATAAAGAGCGGATAATTTCCAGCTAATCCATCAAAATGAAAAGCTAACGTTTTTAAGTTAGACAGACAAACAGTGTCAGAGAGAGAGAGCGGGAGAGGGAGAGTGGGAGCGTGTAAGAGGGAGATAGAGTTAGTTGGGTTGTTTGGCTTAGAGGATGCCAACGTGCCAGTTGCATGCATAATGAACGCATTATAATTGAACAATTTACTAGTTTCCAACGACTTGGCCAGCCAACGGTCAACCGAAAGAGACAAAGAGAGTGAGAGACAGAGAGAGAGAGGGAGAGAGAGGGAGGGAAGAGAGAAAATTACATATAAATAACTTTATCAAGTTAAAGATCAGAAGGTATGAAAGCAACACGCTCTCTCTCTCTCTTGCTCTTTCTCTTTCACTCTCTCTCTCTCTTTGTGTCTCTGTCTTTTTCTTGGCTTTGATCGTTTTTCTTTTTTAACTGTGCTTTTTGAGTCGGTCCAGGCAGTTAAATATTTTCCGCTTAATTTAACAGGAATTTCAATTGACAGACGTGTAGCAGTGACGGTGTCGGCTGCTGTGTTGCACACACACACACACACACACACACACAGACACACGCACAGCTAGTCAGGCATAGGCACAAGTGAGGTTGGCACGTCAGCAACGCATGATTTATGCAGTCACACACACACACACATAGACATTAGTATGTGTTGTCTAAATTAATGTAGGCCTTACACGTGCAGCAGCAGCAGCAACAACAACAACAACAACAAGCGATATTTGCTACCGCCAACGTCAAACGTGGCCCGTCAATTTCTATTAGCCGCTGACCTTGTCAACATGTTGCCGCAACACACACACACACACACACACACACATACACACACATACAGATATATGCTCTCTGTTCGTTTTTACCGTTTTTGTTCGGCGCGTGAAGTTGACAATTTACTGACAAATGTGTAAATTGCATTTGATCGTTTTAAAAGAGACGTCGACAATTTTTGCCTTTGCTCTTTTTGCTGCTGTTGCTGCTGTTGTTGTTGTTGTTGCACGCGCTGCGTTAATTTATGCAATTGGCAATTTTTTTTAGACTCTTTTCGAAGAAAAAGGAGTCTATTCACTTTGCTCTGATGTTTGTAACGCACAGAACCAAACATCGTAGACCCACAAAAGTTACATCTAGAATACTTAGAATCACTAGAGGAGTCGATATAGCCATGTCCGTCTGTCCGTCTGTCCGTCTGTCCGTCTGTCCGTCTGTCCGTCTGTTTCTATGCGATTTACTCCGTCGTCTTAAAAGCTATTTTGCTGAAACTTGGTATTTAGCCTTCTTTTTTACCTAGGTAGTACACTAGTTTGAATCGGTCGGATCGGACCACTATATCATATAGCTGTCATACGAACCTAAATCGGTTTAGGCAATAACTTCCACATTTATTATCCGATCCTTTTGAAATTTGGCATGCGTATGTTTTATATAACGATAGATAATTGTACCAAATTTTGCCCGGATCGGATGACTATATCTTATAGCTGTCATACGAACCTAAATCGGTTTAGGCAATAACTCCCACATTTATTATCCGATCCTGTTCAAATTAAGCACGCATATGTTTTTTATAGCAATTAATATATATACCGAATTTCGTAAGGATCGGACTACTATATCATATAGCTGCCATACGAACCTAAATCGGTTTAGGGAATAACTCGCACATTTATTGACTGATTTTTTCAAAACTCGGCCAACACGTTTTTAACATAAATATACGCGTTTGTACTCAATTTTATTAAAATCGGACTACTATATCATATAGCTGTCATACAAATCGAAATCGGCCCTATTAACTGACCAACCCCGTTCATGTGATTTACGGCAGAAACAACTTCGAAAAGAGTCTGTAATCTTCGGCACCCCGAAGATAACGTTGGGATTTTTTTTTTTTTGTTTTTTTTTACCCAACATAAAAACGCATTCAATTTTGACCTTGATCATGTGGTTTCTTGGAGAATTTGTTGTTGGTGTTGTTGTTGTTGTTTTTTCCTATATCCGCATTGCACACACACACAGTCACACATACATGCGAACATTTTAAAAATAAATAAATACATGAATGCTGACAGATTTATTTTGTTTAAAGCAAATTTATGATTCCAATTGGTGGAACGAAGAGAGAGAGAGAGAGGGAGAGAGAGGGAGAGAGAGGGAGAGGGAGGTAGAGAAGGTCTTCTGTCTTTTTCCTATGGCTTTTAAATATCAACATGAAATTTTTTGTACAGATTTTTCTGGTATTCTTTAAGCACATTCAATCATATCAGCCGAAGGGCTGATGGGTCTTTAGGAAATCGCGGCTACTTCCTAAGTCAGCTTAAGAGTATATCAGAGCGAATCTCTGTGCTAACTTAATCATATCCAATATTCAGATTGAGTATTTCTAGATTCATATATGTTCCAAGTTTCATAGGAATCAAACTACTATATCATATGGAAAAGCTAACGTTCAAAGCCGATCGGCCTTGAGGAAATCTTCACTACTTCCCCAGATAGTTTGAGTATATCAGGTGGAATCTCTTTGGGTTCCTTAACTAACTTGATCATATCCAATATTCAGATTAATTATTTGGAGAATCCCATAAATACCAAGCTGAAGCCAACCTAGAGCGATCCCAAGTTTGATCAAATTATATATCACAAACCAATCTACATAAGATTACATAAGATCACAATGAATAAAATTATTTATTGAATATTTATGGAAGAAGAAAAAAAAAGAAAAAAAGGTGAAATATTACTTACTTTATGGGCTTTGATGCGTGTGCCCTCTGAACAAACTAATGTAACGTCCACCAGACTCCCGTCCTGTAATAATTGACTAAACACCCCTAACAGGTTGGATTGATGATTGTTCCACCTCAAGCAGTAGTGCTCACTGCCCATGTCGGTGACAGCTTACGCTGCTATAAAATATGCAAAGAAATAAAAAGAAAATATATAAATATATAATTAGTTGTGAATATTTATGACAGTGTGTAACTTATTAAATTTTGAATAATAATTATAAATATCGAAGGGCTTCAATCATAAAGAAGAAGTAAAGGTGAAAGGGAGATTGGAGAGGTTCGAAGCCTTTCACATTGCAACTTCTTTAAGCAGGATTAACCAAAGTTATCAATAGGTAAAATAGTTGAGAGAATAAAGACCAGAGAAAGCTAATGAAATCATGAGTAGAATCGGAGGAAGAAAAAAATTCTTCTCTTCCTTTTGAATTAAATTATTAAGAAGTAGGAAAGGCGAAAGGGTAAGAGGTTCATTTTCCCAAGCCTTTCACATTGCAACCTCGTTAATAAAGAATAATCCAAGTTATCGATGGGTAAAATTGTTGAGAGAATAAAGCCCAGGGAAAGCTAATGAAATCATGAGTAGAATCGGGGAAAAGAGAAAACTTCTTTAGTAACTTTTGAATTAAATGATAAAGGAGAAGTAGGAAAGGCGTAAGGGTAAGAGAATCCAAGGCTTTGAGATTGCTGAAGTTCATTTCATTTCAACCTCTTAAGTCAGAATTAAGCAAGGTAATCGATAGGTAAAATTATCGAAAGAATAAAGCCCAGAGAAAGATAATGAAATCGTGGGAAGACAAATTTCTTCAGAACCTTTTCACATTTTTACATTTTCTCTTGTCTCTGTTTCTACTTATTTTTCATAGAGTTATCGATAATTATCGAAGGCTAAAAATAAAGCTAAAAGAATTAAAGTTTGTTATCGATAATTATTGAAAGCTAAAGCTATGCCAAAAAATCTTTGAAATTGGTTAGAGGAATTTTTATTTGACAAAAACAAAATCAATTTTTCTTTTTTGCAAAAAAATAATTTTGTTTTGTGTGTTTTTTTTGCGTGTTTATCGAAATTTTAAAATATTTATTAATTTTTATTTTTTGGTTGCGTCTCATTTGACTTGTGACTTTGTTGACTTGGCTTGGCCCAAAGCCAAGTCGCTAAGAGTTGGTCATTTGCTGTTGGCCATAATCAGTCGCTTTGGGGCGTCGAAAATAATTTTCTTAATTTGGTGTTCACATTAATTGATGCTCGCTCAATTGACTCATTCACACACACTCACACACTCACACATGCACACGGGAATGCACAAATTCTATAATGTAGGGAGTGGAGGGCGGGTCGGAGGGTGGGCGGATTGTCACGACAATCGAGCAAAGCGAGGCTGGCAATTTTTAGTTAGTCTGAAGGCAGTTGGCCGAGTGGCTTGCTGGTTGGCTAGTTTGCTGGGCGTGATGATGTCGACGGCATGTTGAGGTGCGCCAATTGCGTAAGCCGTATAAATAAATAAGTAATTAATGCCAAGCCATTGCAACAACAACAACAACAACAACAACAGCTGCTAAAAAAGGCTGCGCAGTTGCAACCGCAAAACGGTGAATATAAAATGAAAACGGTCAGAGGTCAGGCAAAAGTCAATGCCAAAGTGGTTGTTGGCCAAAGCAATGGTGTGTGGCTCTGTGGCTCTGTGGCTGAGGGCGATCACGGGAGGGCGGGGTAGGAGCCAGCGCTGCAAGGGGGCTGGCCGGGCTGGTCGGGCTGGTCGGTTATTAAAATATGCAAATATCTTGGGCACAGAGTGGGCGTGCAATTACAAAATGTGCTCATTTTTTCTCTCTCTCGAAAAATTTTAATTCTTACACATTATATTTTTTGATTATTATTTTTTTTAATTTTTTATTTTTATTTTATTTTTTTTTTATAAATGGAGCTAAAATTGAATTTTTAAAATATATATTTTTATTATTTAATTTTTTTTGTAACTAAGTAAATTAGTCCAAAAATTTGTTTCCCAAAAAAAAAAAAAAAAATTAAGATTTTCTAAAAATTATATTTTTAAAAATTGTTTTTATTTTAATTTTATACAAAAAATTTCTGTTTTATTTTATTAATTTATTTTTTTGAATATTTGCTTTTCAATTATTTTTTTTTATATTATAAATATATTTTTATCTTTGCATTCTTTTATTTTAATATAGTTATTTATGTTGTTTTACCCAAAAAAATTTTTCTTTATATTTTCTTTTCAATTTATTTATTTTTTAAATTATAAAATGATCTTTTCTTTGTATTTCTATTTTTATTTCAGTTTTGCCGTACGGTTCATATTTTTGATGAATATTGTTTATTTATTTTTTTTATGTATTTTAAAGCTTGTTTCCTTTATTTTTTTATTCTTTATAAATTATTATTATTTATTTATTATGATTTCAATTTTTTTTTTTTTTAGATTTAATCCTTTTTTTTTATTAATCTTAAATATTTTTTATTTAAGGCGTTTTAGAAATTTTAGAATTTTTCTTTTATTTATTGTTTTATTTTTCATAATTTTTTCTATTTTATTAAAAAAATAATCATTTCACTCAATTTAATTTTATTTTATTATTTTTTTATTATTCTTTTATTTTATTTATTTTGTTTTTTTTTCATAATTTTTTCTTATTAATTCTAAGTTTTTTTTTATTCAATTTCTGTATTTTTATTTTTATTATTATTAATTCGTTTTTATTAAAGTCATTTTAAAATTTCTTTTATTGTTGTTTTTTTTATTCACAATTTTTTTTTAATTAAAAAATAATTAATTCACTTTGTTTTTTTTTTTATTAAAATCATCTTAGAAACTTAAAATTTTGTTGTCTTTTTTTCTTCTTTTTTTTCAAAATTTTCTTTTAAAATTAAAAAAAAAATACTCTTTTTTTAAATTATTATTTTTTTTTATTATTATTAAATTATTTTTAAGTCATTGAAGAAATTTAAAATTTTTCTTTTATTTTAATGATTATTTTTTTGCTCAAGTTGCCTCAAACTGGATTATCTCAGGTGAACCAAATTATTGATTGAGACACTTAAAATAGCAACATGAAGCATTTCCGACATTTCCTTCATTTTTTGTTGTCGTTGTTGTTGTTGTTGTTTTTCTTTTGCACAGAACTTCGTTTTGTTGTTGTTGTTGTTGTTGTCTATTTTGCTTATTTGATGGCCAAGTGTCTTTGTTTGTTGTTGTTCCTGTTGCTATTGTTGTTGTTGTTGTTGTTGGCTAGCTGCCTTCACTGCAAAATCCAATCCCCAGAGCGAGATATAATAACGAAGCAATAAACTCTGAATTTATTTCAACAAATAAAACTTTGATTTATAGCACAACGCACAGCATGAAAAAAAGGGGTTCCAATACATACACACACACACACACACACACACACACACACACACGCACACACGTGTGTTTGTGTTTGTCAATAAAACAAGTGAGATCGTTTTTATTTGCCAACTAACAAATTTCTAATACTATTTTTGAGTTCCTCTGGAAAAAGATACTTTTTGGCTTTGAGAGAGAATCTAATTTTTTTTGGGATTCCTTTTTTTTTCGTTTAAAGAATACCCAGAAATACTCAAGTCGTATGGAAATTTCGGAACTTAAAGATAAAGCTTGGATAGCTCTGAGGTTAAGGAAATAATTCTTTGACCAAGAGAAGATTGAAATAAATGTTAGACCCAAGTATTCCTAGGCTCTCAATGATCTGGCTATATTTCTGTTATTTTGAGGTTATAAACGAATCTTCAAGGTTTTTGGGAATATTTTCTGATATTCTAAAATTCGAAAGGGAATAAATGAGAAGTCATAATTATCAGAGTTTTCATATAAATTTCAAGTCGTAGGCAAAACTATACCCAACGATATAAGTCACAAAAATCAAAAGAACTCTCAACTATCTGGAAAATAATTTTTATTTGAAAATATTATGGAAAATTAGATTTATCCAATTTTTTTTCTATATTTAAAAGTTTGTTAGAAATGACTGAAGAATTTGCTTTGAAAAATCTGACCGATCTTTGGTTAAATCTATTAGAAAACCCTTAAGCAGGTACAGTCTACCTCAAAAAAAATAGTATAAATAAACCGAAGGAGAGAGAAAAAAATCTTTAGCCCAAATAAAGATCAATTGATGTGGAAGTGGTGATGATAATGACGATGATCATGTTGATGATGTTGTTGTTGTTGTCGTTGTTGTAATCGAGTTATTTTTTTTTTTGGTAGCCTTTCTCACTGTGCGTGTATGCGAGTGAGTGAGTCTGTTGATCTGCTTAGCCAGATTGCAACAACAACAACAACAACAACGACGACGACGATGACTGCGATGATCGTAAAAAACGTAAATTATATGGCAAAAGTCGTGCGAACCCAAGTAGAAGAAGAAGAAAAAAAGTTTATAAAATAAATAAATTGCAGTTAAATATCAATTTGTGCGTCTTTAGTTTTTTTTTTTTTTTGGGCTAAACCAAACCAAAAGCCAAACTCAAACAAACTAAAACTTTTTCTTTTTCAAACCGAGCAGAAAAAAAAAATATCACAAGCGATTGCAATCAGTGTAAGAAAAAGATCAGAGAGGTTGGCAAATACAACGATGGCAATGGCCTAGGCAGAAGCGGCAGCCGCCTCAGCCAGTGGCAGTGGCAGTGGCAACAAACGGTAACAACAACTTTGGGTGAAAAAAAAAATAAAAATAAAAATAATTTTCTGCACGCTATGGCCAAAATGACTGAGTGAAAGAGAGGAACTAACAAACAAAAAAATTTAATTTGCATGCACCAGGCTACAACAACAACAACAACAGTTGCAATTGCCTGGGCAGTTGGGGCGTATGAGCAATTTTCTATAAAAAAAAAATAAAAAAAATAAAAAATACATTCCCACCAAAGCAAGTGTGGCGGTTTAATTAAGTGCCAAACAACTACAACAACAACAAAAAAAAAAAAAAACAAGAAGAAGAAGAAGAAGAAGGAACAATACTGCGTGTTGGTCGCTGCCCACGCATGATTTTTGAATTAGCAAGCAATGTTTTCTCTGTTGTTTTTTATTTTTACAACAACTCATGTAATTGACAGTTGTTGTTGTTGTTGTTGCTTTTATTATTTGCTATGTGTGCCTTGCTTGCTACGTGTTCTGTTGCAAACATCAATGTTGCTCTGCATGCTAAATAGTTCCACTTGAAAGAGGCACAAACCTAACCAAAAAAACAACAAAAACAACCACAACAACAACAACACAAATTGAAGAAATAGTAAAAAGAAAGCTTAGATTTGTTGTTGTTTTTTTTTCTTGCTAGCTTGTTTCCAGCAATTTAGGTCTGTTAATTGTTGTTGTTGCCTTTGCTCTCTGTGTGTGTGTGTGAGTTTTTTTTTCGCGATTTATGCCGCTTGCATGCTAATTATGCCTGGCATGCAAAAATAAACCAAGCCAAACCAAAAAAAAAACAAAAAAAAAATACTCAGAAAAAAAAATCACTAGAAAAGATGAGCAGTCTCTCAGCTTGGGCAAGGGCCAGCAACATGTTGCCAGGCCTTGGCAACATTTGCCCAAAGCCAAGAGACTGACTAACTGACTGACTGACTAACTGACAACTAAATCAGTCATAAACACAGTGGCCTGTTAATTATACACAGCCAGACAAAATATATTGAGTTTTCAGGCAACTTAATGAGCCGCCGCCGCCGCCAACCAGGCAGCCTGCAACATGAGGCAAGCGTAAGACAGGCAGCAGGCCACAATTAACTGCCCATGGCCACTTCAAAAAAAAAGAAGAAACATATATATATATATAGCTTCAGGTTTAAGCGATCTCCCACGGTGCCAGCCAACAATTGGTCAAAGCCCTTTTCAGCCGAAAAAAAAACACTAGCAAAATTTTCAAGATTTTCAATTAAGTGAAGAGGCAACATTGCATGGTAGTGTTTTTGTTGTTGTTGTTTTTTTGTTTGGCTTCAAAAACTCATTAATATTGAAATTTGTTCGTGTGCATGAGTTATTAGCAATTTTCTAATTAAGCCGCCGCCCCACACTGACGACAAGGCTGGCCCGGCCCGGCCCGTCTCGTCTCGGCCTGGCCAGGCCAACTCTTGGGGGCACCTTGTAATTTTTCTTCTTCTTCTTCACTCTAACCCAAACGCTTGGTTGATCACATGTGAACTGTATGTGTCTGTGTGTGTGTAATAATTTGAATGCAACGCATGCAACGGTAGCAAAGCAAATCCAAAAAAAAAATATATAGAAAAAAAAAGAAACATTTCCTTGCGGCTTCGAGGCACTCCGTCTTCGAGTTGTTGCACTTGTCACACCCACAGCACGCGGTCAAAATTGTCTCACAACAAAGGCGCCGCAACTCCAGGCCCCCAACAACAACAACAACAGCAACAACAACAACAACAACAAGAACAGCAAGAAAAGGAACCCTGAATTCGCTTTGGCCAAGAGATCCACTGATTTATTTATTTATAAGCTTAATTGCAGCTCAACTTATTTGTTCATAAATTTGTACACAAAGCAGACTCACGACGGGGCGTGAAACAACAACATTTTACAAATTACAAAAAATTAATAATTAAAACAACAGAAAAAAAATAAACCATGAAAATGAATATATGGGCAAATATAAAGGAAAATTATTAAAAAAAAAAAAAATTAATTGAAAAAAAAATAAAGAAAAAATTATAATGACAAAAATAATAAGTAATAAAAATAATAAAAAAATTAATAAGAAATAAATAATAAAAATAATAAGAAAAATAAATAAATAAAAATACCAAGAAAAATATAATAATTAAAAAATATAATAATAAAATAAACGTAAAAAGGAAGTATTGATTTAAATTATGATTAAAAAAAATCTTAGCAAATTTATTCAAAAAAATAATAATAAAAAAAATAAATAAAAATCTTAAAACGAAATTATACTAAAAAAAATTATAAGAAATATTTAAATAAATAATTTTTAAAATTTAAACTTTTGAAATATATCAAATAAATAAAAATATTATAAAAAAATAAATAAATAAAAATAAAAAATGCATACAAGAAATTCAATAAAAATAAATAAAGAAAATTATCGTGGGAATAAAAAAAATCAGTTTTCCTTTTTTTTTTTAAATAAAATAAAATCGAAGGGAGTGCCTAAGCAAAAAAAAAAAAAAAATAGAACTCGTACTCCCACGCAAGCCAACTTGACTTGGCCTTCTCAAAATAAGCTAAGCCAATTTGACTAATTTTTTCTTAATATTTTCAGTTCAATTTTAGTCAAGTTCTTTTTTTGTCCATCAGAATTTATCTCTTCTTCTTCTTCACTGCATAAAATTGTATGACCATTTAACGGTAACCGAAGAGACAGAGTGAGAGAGAGAGAGAGAGAGGGAGAGATGGAGCTGTCCGGGCAGTGACATAGCAGTGAGCTGCTGTCCGCTTGTCTGTCATTCTGGCGGCTTGTTTGGGCTGGTTCGTGTGCCCCCGCAGCTTGCGTCGGCTACCAGTTGACTGATGATGGCCAAGTGTGTGCCGCAACGGCAACGTCGGCAGAGGCGTCAGCGTTGTCGGCATTTGCAAAAATGTTCCTCCAGGCAGAACTTTTTTTTTTTCTTCCACTCACCTGTATGAGCAAGTGAGAAGATGAGCGGTGAGGGGAGAGGGGGAGGGGGGGGGATTCGTGTGAGTACGCCTACGTGTGTGCCACAAGCAGCGGCGGCTGTGGCGGCGGCGGCGGCGGTGGCGGTGGCACATTTTAAATCAAAAAGAAGGGCGACTGAGCGAGCTCATGGCGCGCCTTTTGCCACGTCGATTATTAATTGCAACATGCGGCGGCAGCCGAGGCTAGGCAACTGTTTCTTTTCTTTTTATGAGTTGTGCATTTTTTTCTGTTTTCTGTTTTTTTTTTTTCAACTTGTTTCAACATTGCCGACAACGAATGAAGCAGCTCTCTTTTGAGCCCGACCAGAGTGCGATTATCATAATGCCTCAGCCGCCGACACCGCTGCCGTTGTTGTGGCAAGCATTTTACTGCCGTTGTTCTTGTTGTTGTTGTTGTTGTTTTGGTTGTTGCGGTGTCTGTTGCTGTTGCAAGTGTGGCTCTTGTTTTGCCGCCTGTTCGATCTGAATGATGATTATTTTGATAAGTTGTGCAACATGTTGCTGCCACTGCCACTGCCAAAACGGCAACCAAAAAAAAAAAAAACCAAGAGCTCAGCAACAAAGTCCAAAGCTCTGGCATTTTAATTGTTGCACTGACAAATGCAACAACAACAAAAACAACCTAAGAGGAATTTTTAAGCCGAGCAACATTGTTGCCAAAAAGGTGTTGAATGTTGCCAATGATATTTCTCTCCCCTTTTGTTGTTGCCTCAATCAAATTGCAAGAAATAAAGAAAGAAAAAAAAAAATTACAGCTTGTCATTTTGCACGGAAGTCGTCGGCCGTCGGCCGTCATCATCGCCATCGTCGTCGTCGTCGTTGTCGTCGTTCATCTTGGCCGTCTCTGGCATTTTGGCCAAGATTGCCATTTGGCCACACATAAAAACGATGATTATAAACGCGTTATTGATTTATTAATAGCAAAAACGCTTCACTGCTCCTCCCCCTTGCCCCCCCTTGCCACCTTCCTTTTGCGTTGGCTTGAGTTGGTTTGAGCTGGTGAAAGGTTTTCGCTTTGGGGTGTTGCCACATAAATTTCAAAGCGTTTAAATGCCACATTGCGTTTGGCTAGCCACTTCCTGTGGTTAACAACAACAACAACAACAACAACGGCCACCAACTGCCATAATTTTCTAGGCTTTCTATTGTTGTTGTTGTTGTTGTTGCTGTTGCTGATTTTGTTGCCAGTTGAACTGCTTCTCAGCAGAGGCCAAAGTGGCAAGCACCGTTGTGTTATTCATATCACAGCTGCTGCCACTTTGTTGTTCTTGTTGTTGCCACGAAAAAAAAATTGCTAACCAAAAACAGCACCCACGCACACTAAAACATACACACACACACAGACACAGTCACACAAAGAAAGAGACAACACCCAAGACCAGCTGGACCATTGCCCCAACCGTGGTCAAACATTTTTGAAGAACTGACAAAAATTCAGGACTAAATTTAAAAATTATTTTTTGTTAAGAAAGAAAAAATTAAAAAAAAAATTTTAACTAAAAAAAAAAATAATAAATAAAATAAAATTTATTTGGAAAATTTAATAAAATCCGCAAGATTTCTTTTCAGTCAAAACTAAAGTTGAAGAAGCCAAAAAATTAGAAAAAAATATATTAAAATTTAGAGTAAAAATTTAAGTCAAAGAAAAAGCCAAAAAATAAGAAATCCAAGAAAAGATCAAACTGGGATAAAAAGAAAATCGAAAAAGACAAATAAGATCAAAAAGCAAAAATTCATTTTGGTGATCAAAATAAAATTTTAAATAAAAAATCAAGAGAAGAAGATCAGAAAAAGAAGAAAAAATATTGGAAAAGCAAAATTAACAAAGAAACCAAGAGAAGAGGGGAAGAGGAAGAAAAAATTTTGGGAAAGCTAAATTAATAAAGAAAAAAGTCAAAAAAGAAATTACAAAAAAAGAAAATCTGAAGGAAACTTAAAATCGACAGTAAAATTTCGCCAAAATTTTAAATTAAAAAAAAATTTATTTATGATTATTTTTTGTGTAAATATTTTTTTGTAATTATTTTTTTTTTATTTAATTTTTTATTTTTATTTTATTTCATTATATTCTATTTGATCATTTTTTTATGATTATTTTTTGTGTAAATATATTTTTTGTAATATTTTTATTTTTTTTATTTTCGTTTTATTTTTTTCTGTCAATTATTTTTTTTAACTATTTTTTTCTACTTGATATTTTTTTTTAGATTTTTTATTATTATTTTTTTAAATTTTTTTTTTTAAATTATTTTTAAAATTTTATTTTTGTTCTTTTGGTAATTATAGTTTTTTCTTTAATTTTTTTTTTTTGTAAATATTTTTTTTGTAATTATGTTTTTTTATTATTATTTTTTATTTTGTTTTTTCAAATTTTGTTTTCTAGTAATCATTTTTTGTTTTGTTTTATTATTCTTCTTTTCGGTAATTATTGTTTTTTTGCAATTATTTTTTTAATAATTCTTGTTTTCGTATTCTTTAATTATCATTGTATTATTTTAAGTTTTTTGTAATTTTTTTTATTATATAATTTTTTTTTCAAATTATTTATTTAATTTTGTTATTTTTTATATGTTTTTATTGGTTTATTTTTTATTTTTAATTATAAAACTTTTTTTATTTAAAGTCTAAAAATCGGAATATCTTAGAACTCTCCCAACCTCTCAAAACGGCCAAAAAATTTCGAATTTCCCAAGTGAAATTTACCGAAAAAAAAATGTTCCCCAATTTTTCTGTTGGGCTGGCAAAAAGTTTTGATCAAGCCAAGCTGGGTTAGGCCTGGTCAAGATCTAAACACTTGGCTGGGTAATTTTAGCCACCGCCCGCATTGGTGTGCCTCATGTTGCTATTGTTGTTGTTGTTGTTGTTGGAGTTGCACCACCTACAATATGTATGGCCTGTTTGTCGCTTTTGTGGCACGAACATGACTTTTGGCGGCGCATGCGTGTCGTTTGGCAGTTTGTTTAAGAAGAACAGCTCCTGCCTTTGTTGTTGTTGTTGTTGGTGGCAAGTTAGCTGGTGTTACGCTGATTTAGTGAGGCAACGATAAGCAGGCAGACACAACGTATTGTTTGCATTTTTATATACACACAATTTGCAGTTATTTGTGGCCCAAAGATAAGGCCAAAACACACGACCAGTTGACCAAAAAAACGAAAATTTATAAAAAAAAAATAAAATTGTTTTTTTTTTTTTTTTTTTTTTTTTTTTTGGCTTAAACAGATCATCAGTCAATCAGCAGCAACACAGGTGGTGGTCTAAAATTTTTTTTTTTTTAATTTTTTTTTTTTTCAAGAATTTTTTTTTTTTTTGAATTGAAAAGCAATTAAATGTGCTCGAAGCAATTTGAGAGTCAAATAATGTCCGAAATGAGTGCAGACAAATCAACGTTTTGGCCTTTAGTTAGTATGACAACAACAACAACAAAAGACTTTTGCATATCAGAAGAATTGTCCGAATTGATTGACCAAATGTTTTGCCTTGAGTCTGACAATTTTGACTCAAGTCCTGCTTAGGTGATGAAATGGCAAAAAAAAACAACAACAAAAACAAAAACCACAAAAGCCAACAAAACCAAAAAAAATGGCTGACAATTGCTATGGTTGTTGTTGTTGTTGTTGTTGCTGTTGGTCGCTTATATTGCGTGTCGAATGCAAAGCATCGAAATAATTTGCCATATATAAATTTTTTTTGTTTTTGTTTTTGTTTCTGTGTTTTTTTTTTGTTTTTTTGGTCGATGGTAAATCTTTTTGTTTTGCCGTTGTTGTTGTTGTTGTTTTTGTTGCTGGCGCAATGATCATTTTCAATTTTTATATAAACAATTTCAGTTGTTTGCTTGTTGTTGTTGTTTTTTGTTGTTGTTGTTATTGTTGGCATTACCTTCACCTCGTTGTTTGCCGCAAATCGTTGCACGTTGCTGCAATTATTTTGTTGCCATGCGATTGCGCAATCTGACGCGCACAACAACAACAACAGCAACAACAACACTAAAAACAAGCACAACAATTTTTATCTTCATCATCAATTGGCATTTTCTTGTCATTGTTATTGATTTTTTATCCTCTTCTTCTTCTTCTTATTTTGTTTTTCAAATTTTTCAAATTTTTTTCTTCTTTTTTTCCGACCACCCAAAGAATTCATTTCAATTTTTGAATTTTTTCCTCTTCTTCATTTTTTTCTCGTTGTTTTTCTTCTATTTTTTTCCCCACCACCCAAAGAATTCATTTGGATTTTTGACTTTCTTCTTTTTCTTCTTATTTTTTTTTGTTTTTTTTTCTTTCATTTTTTTTCTGACCACCCAAAGAATTCATTTCAATTTTCGACTGAATTTTCTTCTTCTTCCTTCGAAAAGCTGTAGAACGCATCGGATTATTTCCAGGGTTTCCTGGAACTTTTTCAACATAAAATTTCGCATTCTTCAATTTTTCAAATTTCTGTGGAATTTCTCTAGGTTTTTTTTTTTTAATTCACGTTAAAGAATTTCCTGAAATTTCTTTATTTTCTTATTGATATATCTCCTTTCCATATCCATCAGAATAGCCAGGCTCATATAGACCAATTGCTTTTATAATATTTCCCAGGGCAAAACTCCTTAATTTTTAAAGACCAGAAATTCGATAGAAGACCACAAAGTTTCATTGGAACCGTATCCCCCTAAAAGATCTCTTTAGGGCTAAACCAATATTTCCCAGAGTAAGTCCCCTCAATTTTTAAAGATCAGAAATTTCATGGAAGACCACCTAGTTTCACTGCCCTAAGAACCCTAAGACTATCTCAGAATATCCACCAAATTTGAGGAACAAAAGACATATATATCTACCTAATTTCACTGGGAGGGAAACCTTATATCATAGAAGTGTCATACCTACTATATCCACTATACTTTTGAACCGACTTTATTGACTAAATTATACACCAAAATTACTTAAAGAAAAAAAAACAAAGTGGACCAGTTTTCTTTGACAGGGAAACACTTAATCCTTTGTGGAATGAAATCAGATTCTGAGAATATCTCCAACATTTTTCAACTGATCTGAAACAAATTAAATACTTCAGATATTTAAAACGAAATAAACAAATTTGACAAGTTTCACCTGAATTGATTGATTTTATCATAACGGATCGGACTCGGGCTCGAAATGGAAAAGCTCTCTAAAAAAATTTTAAGACTATCTTTTTGGATTTTTCTCATATTCAGGGCAAAAGAGAAAAGTCCTCTGAAGGTTTGGGCTTATTTTAAAAATTCTTGTTACCTTTTTTTTTTTTGGGAACTTTTCCTTTGTGAAATTGAAAATGTTGGTAAATGTTTTTAATTTTGTTGTTGTTGTTAATGGAGAGAGCACGCAATGAGCATTGCCGATTTGTCTCACACACACACATACACACACACACACACACACACATATATATATATATAGTTACAGTTTGTCAGGTTGCTTAAGCATTTTTTGATAAATGTTGCCGCCACTGCCGCCTGCCACAGTGACGATGTTGCTGGCTCTGTTTGCCTGGCCAGGCTAAGCTTGCTTGCTTCTTGTTGTTGTTGTTGTTGTTGCTGACCAGTGAGCCGCAAAAAAGATTTATGATTATTGCTTTGTAATTTGTGGCTAAAATATGTGTGCCTGTGCCAGCATTAAAAAGTTGTTGTTGTTGTTTTTGTTGTTGTTGGTGGTACTTTTTTTTCCTTTTGGCTTAAAAATCAATTAGTTAGAATAGCCAAAAAATTTACCTTGAGCACATTTTTGGCTTAAGCTTAAGACAATTAAAAGCTGCCAGCGCCATCTATCGGTCACTTGAAAAAAAACTAAATAACAACAAAAACAAGAAGAAGAAGAAGAAGAAAAATAATAATAATAAAATCTAGCAACATCGACTTGGACAATTCGAAGCTGTCAGCTTTAAGTAGCCAATTAATGTTGCTGCCACAAAGCCAACTGCAACTGCAACGGCAACGGTGGCAACGGCAGTGGCAGTGGCAACAGCAAAATCGCGCAGTAGCTGTGGCAAAAAATACAGAGGCAGCAACATGTTGGTTTGCCTGGTCTTTTGCCATGTTGCATGCAGTGCAATTTATTAATGAGATTGCCAGTTGATTACAAAAAACCAAAAAAAAAAAAAAAAAAAAAATTGTATGCCACATGCACACGCACCCAAAATAAAAAAATAAAAAAAATACATAAAAAAAAAGAAAAGAAAAAGAAAAAAAAAATTGTAAGCAGGCAACTCAACTCAGTTGGGCATGCAATTTTCAAAATTGCCTGACGACAGCCGCGCCGTTGCCAAAAAGGTGCTGACTGGACTGGGGAGTGGGTGTATCTGTGTGTATCTGTGTATGTGTGTGTGTGTGTGTGTTAGTGCTCCCCAAAAAATGAGGTGTCAAATGACAATAGACTGCAGCTGGCGCGTATTAAGGTCAAAGAGCGATCATTTCCCAGCCGCTGTCGACCAACTGTCAAACTTAATTCAAACCTGCATTGACTGAGCCCAAAAATGAAATACAACAACAACTGCAAAAGGCGTTGCGTTGCCACGCACACATGCAAAGGTCAGCGCGGTCGCAGCCACCAGCGAAATAAAAAACAAAAAAAAAAAAACAAAAACATTTTGCAAAAAAAAATAATAAAACACATGCAAAGCGGCTGCCATTTCATGGCTGGCATTTTCTTGTTATTGTTGTTGTTGTTGTTGTTGTTTGTGGCAGCGTCATAAAAATGTCAAAGCTTTATTTGTAAGATTTTCGCTGTTGTTATTGTTGTTGCTTTTTGTGTGCGCGGCTAATTGGCGTGTCATTGCCGGTAGACTGCAAAACTAAGGCTGGCCAACTGGGCTGGGTGGGTTGAAGCGGTTAGGGGACGGGGGGTTGGGGGTGGGGGTGGCTTTGTCCAAGGCATAAATCTGTTATTTTATAAATCTTTTTTATTCACCAACAAAAATAAATAAATGCGTATGAATGTGTGGGTGTTTGTTACTGTTAATGTAAGCTGACTGCTGCACAACATGGCGTATGAGTAATATGGCCATTAAGTAGCTTAGCAAAAAACACCAAAAATCCAAACAAAAAAAAAAAAAGAGCAACACAATCACAACAACAACAATTTTGTCTGCCAGTTTGACTAACATTTTGTTGCTCTTGTTCATTTTTTTTTGCCTTAATTAAACTTAATTTACGCGTGCAACAACGACAGCAACAAAATAAACATGAAAGCCAACATGAGCAAAATGACAAGTAAAATATGCTAAATTCCAAACTGGAGGAAGCCGAAAATAATGATTAAATAAACAAATAATTTAAAAGAAAATAAAATAAAATAAGATAAATAAATAAAATAAAATAAGTAAAATAAATAAAAAAAATAAATAATATTTTAAAAATTAAAAAAAAAAAATATTCCAGCCTAAGAATATCCACTAAGCCAAAAATAAATATTAAAAAATTATATAAAAATAATTAATTAATTTTTTCATTGCTAAAAATATTTAATAATTATTAAATAAAATAACAAAAAAAAAAATTCAAGAAAACCAAAGAAACCATTCGATTGACTCTCAATCTGAATTTTCTGTATTTTTCTATATTTTTTTGTTATTAATTTTTTTATTATTTTATTTATTTTTTTATACATTTTTTTTTAATTTTTTAAAATTCTTTTATTTATTTCTTATAAATTATTATTTTTTTTATAAATTTTTTTATTATTTTTTTTTTATTTTCCAATTTTTTTTTTTTTAATTTATTTGAAGCCCAGTTTAAAGGCGGAAAAATTTCGAATGGCTCTCAAAATTTTTGTACCTGATTAAGAATTTCAATTTGGCTTTGAAAATAAAAAATAAAAAAGAAAAATTCCGCAAATTCCATGCTAAGCAGGTGAATTGAATATAAAGTCAACTTTTAACCGGTTTAGGCCAAACAAATTGGATTTTGCAGCTATTGTTGTTGTTGTAATTGTTGTTGTTGTTATCTTTGGCCCACACAATAACAGATGGTCAGAAATTCTTAAAGAGACTTTTACAACAACAACAAACCAAGTAAATGTGGTGACAGTATGAATTTTTTTTTGTTGTTGTTGGTTTTGTTGTTGTTTTTTTTTTTTTTTGGTGGCAACATTCATTAGTTGGCAACATGTTGCCCAACTTTCACTTAAATAAGGCGAAGGCGGCAAATTCAGCCCACTCACTAATTGCAACAAACAAACAAACAAACGGAAAGGCAACTCCAACAACAACAACAACAACAACCACAGCAGCAGCAGCACTGGACCACCAGGCAAGCAACGTGCAACATGCCACTCACTTGGCCCCAAAAAACCACACACACACAGGCACAGACTCGCACGGAGGCGACACTCTTAGAAAGAGAGAACAAAACAAAAACCAAAAAGAAAAAAAGTCCAAAGAGTTTCAAAATCAAGGGAAAAGGAAATCAGCCTAAAGAGTGGTTAGGGAGGAGGGGGGGGAGCTAGGGAATAGAGCGGCTTGGGCCAGGCCAGGCCAGGCTAGGCCAGGAAGGCGTGCCTTTGGCCCGGTCTATAAACAAATAAACACTTGACTTGATTGTGGCTGCGCCAACTCCCCCATCCGCTATTCCTCTCTCTCTCTCTCTCTCGCATTCTCTTTGTCTGTCTCTGTCTGTTTTGGAGGAGGTGTAGGGGGTGAGTACGACACTCGAGTCCAAAATCAAATTAAGTGTAATTTATGCAAAAAGTGGATCAACTGAATCTCCTCCACTCCACTCTCAAAACTCTCCAGCTCAACTCAACCGAAGGCAACCTCAGCTTTGACTGCGGCTTTGGCTTTGGCTTTGGCTTCTGTTACTGTTTCAGTTTGGTGTTTTTTTTTTCCTGGTCTGGATTTGATTTGACTTGGTGTTGGTCTTGGCTTGGCTTGGCTTGGCTCTGGCTGGGGTCTGGCCTGGTCTGCCAGTGGCAGAGAGGAAACCCACGCCACATCATTCATGCCAAAACGTCACCAGAGCCATTGCCTCGACCACCGCATAGCAATTATCCCAAGACTGACTGACTGACACAAACACACACACACACACATAGACAGAGACAGAAAGAGAGAGAGACTAGAAAGATTGGATTATCTAAGATAAGCCAAAGTTGAGATTCCATTTTTGAAAAAGAAACCGATGCTGATCTTGTTTGCCAAATTAAATGAACAAAAAGACAATTCAAGTTCTTTCAAAAAAAATATATTTATTGGATCAACCAGAAATCTGAGATATTTATAGAGATCTATTCTTATATCAAAAAGAAGGAGAGAAGCCTTTGGGAAGTTTGTTGTTTGAGAGGAAGGTGAGGGAGCTGACTATTCATTTAATCAGCTAAAAAGTTTCTTAAAATTGATCATATGATTTACACAGAATACTATATCCTCCATATTCCCCTAGGCATAGAGCAGACCCAGTAAAACTAGCTGATTTCCCAGAACTCATTCAAAAGGAAATAAAGACCGATTTATTAAGTGACCTAAGGAAGGTGACTATTTACTTTGATTGTTTATAATCAAAGATCACCTGGAAAGTTACCTAAAATCGATAATATGATTTATTCAGAATACTATATTCTCCATATTCCTATAGGCTTAGAGTAGACCCAGTAAAACTAGCTGATTTCCCAGAACTTGACAAAAGGAAATAAAGACCGACAAAATAGGTGACCTAAGGGAGGTGACTATCCATTTGTTTATAATCAAAGATCACCTGGAAAGTTTCTTAAAATAGATTATCGTTTATATATAATTTCCCCAGAATAGTCATAGGGAAGACCCAGTAAAACTAGCCCATTCCCAGAACTTTTTCAAAAAGAAATAAAGACTGATTTATTAAGTGACCTAATGAAGGTGACTATCCCTTTGCTTACTGTCAAAGTTCACCTAAAAAGTTTGATCCTCGTTTAAATTTATAATTTCCCCCGTTTACTATACTCTCCATATTTCCATAGACCTAGGATAGATCCAGTGAAACTAAACCATTTCCCATAACTTAAGCTTAGACGAGTCTGCTTACCAAGTTTCAGGCTTCGAGCTTGTAGGAAGCTCAAGTTATATGACAGTTATATTCAGACTATTCCAAATACTTAATTTCCTTTTTTAAATAGTATGAAAATGAAGAAGACGAAGAAGAGAATAGACCAGGCAAAACAAAAGTGTGGCTGAGACAACAACAACAAAAAAAAGGTGATGGGATAGACTAAATGAGTCTTTGAGAAAGAAGGCAAAAGGAAAGGGGTCGAGCGGAGGGGAGGGGAGGGGAGGGGAGGGATTTGGCTTGTGTTGCACACTCGTTGCACTCGTGTTGCAATAATTTCCGCCAAGCAACAAATCTGCCAACATAATTTTGTTATTTCACTGCCACTTTGTTTGACGTGCAAATGTTTGGCTTTTGGTTTGGTTTTTGTTTTTTTGTTGAGCTTCTTTGCTCTTGAGGCTGGTGGAAAACGCTGAGAGTTGCATCCTGGTTTTGCTACGGTTCGGTTTGGCCCGCTTCTTGATGATGATTTTTCAATTTTGTGGTGGCCTCTAAGACAATCGGTTGGCTTTGCTTTCTGTTTTGGCCACAAGGAGACAGGTCGGTGGTGCTAGTCATTTTTTTTTTTTTTAGACTTCTCCAATCGCCTTGCCTCTTGCCTCTTTGGATCTTTCAATTTCGCACATTCCCCATGGGCTCTGGATTTAGTCAATGTGGTTGGTCGAGTCTGCCAAGCCAAGCCAAGCCGGGTCTGGTCTGGCCTGGGCTGTCTCAGTTGGTCTCTGTCGGTCATAAGTAACTTTAAATTATGATGAAAGTAATTTTCTACTTCAGTAGCTGCGCCTTGCCAACTTATAGTCATCGTTTCTTTCTTCTCCAACCTCCTTCTTCCTCTTCTTGTTTTTCATTTTGGTGTTGGCTTTGAACTGAATTTTTTTGATTTACGTGCCACACTCATATACACACTGTTCACACTCCCAATTGTCCGGTTTTCAATAACTTTCAAAGTGATTTTTTTTTTTTTTTTTCATAACATTTTCATTCTTTCAATGAAGAAAAAAAAAAACAGAGACTCGAAAAACCGAACAATAACATAGCAAATAAGAGTCAGGTGTAAATTAAGTAATTGCCAGGTTTGGAGCCCCCAGTAGCTGGTCCCCGTTGTCATTAAGTGAGGCTCTGACAATGCCTCAAAAAAACAAAAAACTATGGCTCTGAACTCGACCAGAGTCTGGGCGATAAATATTAATTGGCCAGACGGGTGAATGGTTGTTTTTTTTGCCTCTTCTTCTCTCTTTCTTTAATTAGTTGAAAGCTAGTTGCTTTGACACTCTTGCCTGCACTTTAGTTGATTTGATACTCCGAATTGGTTAGTGTCAAGCTTGCTGCTATGGCAACTCGGAGTCATAAAGCTGTCTGCTTTGAGACTCTTAATGGGGAGAGTAGCCATCCGAGTTTTATGTGGCTGAAGACCCATAAAGGTGTCTTTCCTTGAAACTCAATAGGAAGCAAATCAGGCCAAAGCAAAGGTGTCTTGAAATCCATCAGGAAGTGAATCAAGTCTGCGCTGGAATTCTTCTGAGAAGAGAATCTAGGCAGAATCAAGGCTCTCTGGAGTTGCAGAGAATTTAGCGAGAACTGCTATAGGAATCTACATAGATGCAGGGTGTCTGTTATGCAAGAAAAACAAGCCAGGACTCCGAGCTAATTCTCCCGAAGATCAAAGCTGATTGCCATGAGCTTTACTATCCGGAAACTCAGAGCTAATTGCTATACAAATCAAGACTCATAAGAGTTCCTGAGAAATAGAATCGTCATATAATACAAGACTGATTTAAGAGTCATAAGAATGTCCAAGAAAAAGGATCTTTCTCTAATTAAAAGGTATCTGCTATTGGAGACTTTTCCTCCCAGAATTCAAAGCTTGCTACCAGGACTCATAAGGCTGGCTGTTATGAAACTTTTGTGGAAAAGAATCTCACCAGAAGGCTTAGCAAATTTTGTTAGAGTTCAAGACTCATAAAGAAGTTGACTTTGGGAACTTTTGGGTAAGAGAATCTAGCTATAATTCAAATCAGTCTGCTCAGGTCCTGAACAGATTCTTTGTGAGAGAAAATCTTGGCAAATTTATAGAGCTCATTGATATGAAACTTAAAGGGGAAAACTAAGAAAAAGAAGGTCCTGAAAGGGTCTTTTGTATAGAAGAAACTATAAGGAGTTTTAGTTTGGGTCTCTTGAGGAATCGAGCTCTCAGCAAGTCATAAAGCTGTCGGCTTTGAAACTCTAATCGAAAAGGGCTCCTGAAGTGGAACACAACCCTGACATAACTTAAAAGCTAACAGATGGAAAACTCCAGACCCATTTGACTGTCCACCAGGAAACTTCATGCCAAAGCAACTCAGATTTCGATCAAGTTTGAAAAGTAATTTTTCCTATAAGCTCAAAAAAAAACTGTTGCCATTTTCTGTTTGAAAAATTTCCGATCTGGAATTTAGTTTTATCAACCAAATTGCTACACATTCACAGCTTTTGACTTACTCATTCAACAGTTGGCAAAACAATAAAGATTTTTTTCTTTGTTGTTGTTGTTGTTGTATTTGTTTTTTTTTTTTTGCAAATCGAACAAAATGAACGTAATCGGGCTAAAAAACATATTGTACAATTAACAGTTATTTATAATATGCAATGCAAATGACTTGACTCGAATGGCCAAGTTAAGAAAGAGGCCCACACACACACACACACACACAGAGACACTATAAACGGGAATATGCAAAATGGATTGGTCTATATGAAAATTAAGATCAATTTTCAAAAAATACAAAAAAACAGAAACTGAAAACATTGACCAAAAGACATTTCAATTGGAAGTCAAGCGGCAGCAGCAAAATATGCAAAAGCATTTGTAATAACAATAACAACAACAACAACAACAATTTGCACACACAGCTGTCCTACCAAAAAAAAAAAACAACAACAACAACAACAACAATTTTTATTATTCTTGTTGCAGGGCAAAAAAAAAAAAATATATGCTGCCACTTGGCCAGCAATCATTGCTCTTGTTGTTGTTGTTGTTGTAGTTGAGAGTATATTTTTTGGCCAAAGCTGATATGGATAGTCTAGGCTAATAGCCTATTTTTTTTTTGTTTCTTTGGTCAACGCTAAAACAATTTAAAAGCAATTTGAGTCACGTTAGCACAGACCAGGCCAAGTCAGCCAGCCAACCAGCCAGGAGATCTACCAAAAAAAAAAAAAAAAAAAAAATATGAGAAAAACCAAAAAAAGAAAAACCTCTCGAGCCCAGGGAAAAAAAAAATACATTTCTATGAATGACCACAACGGTATCCAAACCGAGGGCCCAGGCAGGATGTGGTGGGAGTTGTTGGCAGCGGCAGCGGCAGCGGCAGCAGCCTGCCTCTCTGTCTCTGTGTGTGTGTGAGTGTGTGTGTGTGTGTCTCCGATTAGTGGAAACGTTTGAATTTGCATTTTAGTTTTTCCAAGTTTTCTGTTTCCTTCTCCGCTCCCGTCTCAGGGTTTTAGGAAGTGCCCCGTGTGCCTGTATGTGTCTGTGTGTGTGTGTGTGTGTGTGTGTCAATTCTTTTGGTGTCAGATTTCAATTTCGTTTGTGTTTTCATTGCGATTCGCTTGCCTTGAAGGCAAGAGGCCAGAATAACCATAACAACAACAACAACAATGACAACAACAACAACAGCAGCAACATGAGGCAAGTCGGCATTTTACAAAAGCCACCGCCGCATTGCAAGTTTATTAATTCATTTCGCAGCATTCAGCGGTGGCAGCAACAACAGCAACAACCGAGGCAGCGGCAGTGGCAGTGGCAAGCAACTGTTTTGAGTCAGCAGCAGCAGCAGCAACATGGCTAAAAAATTGTCAGGCCCCGCGGGGATGTGAAATTTGCATTTTCATATGCCCATTTAACTGCGTTTGCTGCCGTTGCAAACCCCTGTTGCCCCTGCTGCCCCTGTTGCTGCTGCTGCTGCCAAAAGGTGTGTGGCAGCAACAATATTGGCGGGAGCAAACTTTTGACTTGGCTTTGGCTTTTTGTGTTGATTTATGCGCACATTTTCTGGTCATTTCTCTGTGGCCCAAAAGAATGGCAGAACCGAAGCCGACACACAAAAATTGTGACAGCCTTTAGCCAAAAAAAAAAAAAAAAATCAACCAAACAAATAACAAAAACAACAAAATTATAATAAAAACCTAACTGGCGATTTGCATCGACTGCAACAACAACAACAACAACAGCTACGAGGAGGAGGAGGAGGAGAAGGCTCATAAAAAAAAATGTGTGTGAACTTTTTACAAATTGTTTTAATTTGGTTTCTCCTTCCTTTTCTCTCTCTCCCTCTCTCTCTATCTTTCTTTTTCGATTCCGAAATTTATGCTAATAGCGGGATTTGGCTGACAACAACAACAACAACAAGGAGTCTGGGAAATTTCCAATTGATCACTGGAAAATTGTCAGACTTGACTTATTTGGTAGGGGAAACTTATTTATTTATTTTTATTTCCTCCCCCCATTTTCTTTTATCAATTCAAATAAAATTAGTTTAAATTGTGAGAGAAAGTTGGAAAATTTGAAGATTTTCAAATATTTCCTTTTTTTCTTACTTGTGACAAAAAATATTTTCGTTTTTACTTCCTTCAAAGATTTCGTTCAACTTACCTGAAAAGAAGAAGAAGAGAGAAAAATTTAGTGAATTTATAAAAAAATATGAATTTTTTAAATATTAAAAATATATAAAATATATATAATAAATAAAATAAATAAAATTAATAAAATAAATAAAATAAGTAAAATAATTAAAATAAATAAAATGAATAAAATAAATAAAATAAATGAAATATATAAACTTAATAAAATAAATAAAACAAATAAAATAAATAAAATTCAATAAAATAAATGAAATAAATAAAATAAATAAAATAAGTAAAATAATTAAAATAAATAAAATGAATAAAATAAATAAAATAAATGAAATAAATAAAATAAATAAAATATATAAACTTAATAAAACAAATAAAATAAATAAAATAAATAAAATTCAATAAAATAAATGAAATAAATAAAATAAATAAAATAAATAAAATAAATAAAATAAATAAAATAAATAAAATAAATCAAACAAATAAAATTCAATAAAATAAATAAAAAAAAAGAAATCCAAAAAATATTTGAACCTTTTTTGTTCTTTTTTTTTATTTTGTTGGAAAAGGCATTCCCAGGGCACGTGCTTTATTTGCCACAGTAGCACAGAGAGAGCAAAAGAAAAAAAAACAATAATAAAATACCAAAAACAACAACAACAACAACAATAAGAGGCAGCATTAAACTGCCGATCATGGCGTTGGCCTTGCTGACCCCAAAGCAGCAGCCAAATAAGAGATTGTCTGGCCGGGGAATTGGGTGAGCCGGAGCGAGCGAGATAGCAATAGAGGCAGAGAAAAATAGGCGTGTGTGTGCCAGGAGGCAGCCCGAAATGCCAGCCTCAAAAGTTATGGTTTTCATTAGGTGAGCTGATAACAGCCAAGCCAAGCCAAGCCAAGCCAAACAGAGTCAAGCCAGGCCAGGCCAAGCTGGCCAGGCCAAAGCATTTTGGCCTGGCCCAAAACAACAGATCCAAAAAATACAAAAGAGATGAGTGGTGAGGGTGTTGCGGGGGGGTTGGCGAGGGGGTACAGTGCAAATGGGGAGTATGAAAGCGGCATTAGCACACACCCGCTAATCTAAGCACATAACTTAGTCCGGCTACCCCTCCCCCCAACACCGCCCGTCCTTCTCGGCCTTGGCTAACGAGAAGGCCACCGCCGCACAATGCGGAAGCGCTTCGCCTCGCATCGAAACGGCTTCGACTTCGACTCTCACGGACAGCAAATTTTTTTTTTATTTTTATTTTATTTTTTCTCTCAATTTTTTTTTATTTTTGGTTCGGCGCTATCAGCAGAGCACTTTCTAAAGAAACTGTAGCAAAAAAACAAAAAAAAATAAAGCCCCACAAACTTATCGCCACCAATGAATTTGTGCTTCTTTTTTTTTGTCGAAAACTAAAATAGAAAAAAAAATTAAATTAAAAAAAAAATACAGCCAAGCCACGCGTAATCGAAATTGCGAATCATAGAAAATTCGATTAGAAGAAGAAGAAGAAGAGGAAGAGTGGCTGAGGTGCTGCAAGTCGCCAGAATGCAATTAGAGGGTGGGATGCGTTATTAATGTGGAGCGTCCGGAACAGGCACCAAACAAGAAGAAGAAGAAGAAGAAGTTGCTAAAACAGCAGCCAAAACTTGCCCACAGCCGAGAAAATGTGAAGGCCAAGCTAAACAGCTACAGTAGTAACTCGCTTTGATGGAACGCAAAGGTGATCAAATTAAAATGTTATTTCTAGTTTGGCTTCAATTTCTTTGAGGAAGAAAAAAAAAATTAATAATTTAAAAAATAAATAAATTAAATTCAAAAATTTATTCAAATTAATTCTTCATTTTTTTTTTTAAGAAAATAAAAAAAAATTATTTGTTAATTAAAAAAAAAAAAAATCAAATTAATTCTTCAATTTCCTTAAGAAAAAAAAATAAAAATAATAAAAAAAAATAAAAAAAAATAATTTAAAAATAATAAAAATAATTAAAAAAAATAAATTTAAAAATTAATTAAAATATAAATAAAAAAATTTTAAAATGTAAAAATTTTTTTTCTTAAAAAATAATTTTGATTCAGAAATAATAATTTCAAGCAAATTAGAAAAAATTAACAAAAGAAATCTAAATAAAATTTACATTAATTTAATTTTTTTTCTTTTCATTCTTATTTAATTTGGTTTTAGTCTTAAGATTAAATTTGTTTTAGCAAATTAAAGAAATAAAGAAAATAAATAAAAATAAAATTTGCATTAATTTAATTATTTCATTTTTATTCTCATTTAAAGTTGATTTTGTTTTAGCCTTAAAAATATTTATTAATTTATAATATTTAATATTTATTTTTTTATTATATTTTGAAGATTTTTTTTTTTTTGGGAGCTTAGGAGTTCCAATATTTTTAAATTACCTTGCTTCTTCGAATTAAATTTTTTTTGTAATTATCAATAATATTAATAATAATTTTTTAGAGCTTTTTTGGTATCTGATTTATTTACAATTTTTTTTTTTTATTTTATTTTGAGCTATAAATTAATTTCAAATTGACGAATAAATTGTGTTTTACTTTAAAAATTATTAAAGTAATTTTTTATATCAATTTTATAATTATTTGTAAGACCCACTTTGACAATGGAGACTTTTTATTTAACCTATAATTTAATTTATTCATTTAACCTTTAATTTAATTTAATAACTTAGTTTATTTATTTAATTTGAAAGAATCGAAAGTCCCTGAATTCATGTTTATTTCCTTCGAAATATTTTTTTATTTATTCACTTTTATTATTTTATTTGAAATTTACTTAATTTTTGTGATTATTTAAATAATTTTAATTAATTAATTCATATGATTTATTAAAAATTCAGTTTTTTCTTTATTCAAAATTTAAAGTCTTATTTCACTTATTTTTTCTCAAAAATTTCCTTTTTCAAAAGTTTTTACTGTCATCAAAAATTCATTTTTTTTATAAATTTTCTTTTTAATTTTCATTTCGAATATATTGGAATGCGGAAGCTGAAAACTTAAGAAAAGAAAAATGAGAAATATGCGAACGAATTACGCCAACACAATTTGAAAATAAAACGAAGAAGAGGAAGAAGAAGAAAAAAAATGAAACCAAAATATTTTTTATATTGGATTTCAAAGTGGGAGGTGTTTACACACACACACATGAGCACCGCCAACTGGCTAACAAGGTAAAAAGAAGATGAAGAAGAAAAATCAAGAAGGAGGATGAAGAAGAAGAGGAGGAGGAAGGAAGGAGTTGCATCAACATTTCATAGCAATGTTAAATGAAAACGCATTAATGGCAGCGCGTGTGCGCATTTTGCCATCAACATCATCACCCCAAAAAGTCATCAAGCTTTACTCAGTTTCACCCTCTCCCTCACTCACTCTATCTATCTCTCTCACTCTCTTTCTTTTGGTGTTTCTTTGGAAATATGGCAAGGCAATCGCCAGCGAGTGGGCGTACACCAGAGCAGTGGGTGTGCCAACGCCACCGCCAAGTCAGACCAGGCCAGGCCAAGCTAGACCAGACCAGACCAGGCCAAAGCCAAGTTAGCCATGTTAGCCAGGTACGAGGCAAGCCAGCCAGCCAGCCAGCTGAGCCTGCCCAGTGTTGGCCGCTGTTAATGGCTTCGCTATGGCCGATCGATGATTGTCAATTTGCAGACGCCGGTTTATCGCTTATTGTCATCTTCAGTCTGTCCGCTCATCGTCATCATATTTGCCCTCTCCTCCTTTTAGCTTCTTCTTCTTCTTTTTTTAGCCGAGCCTTCTAATTAGAAAAAGACGTGAGCCTGCACAGATGCTGGGTAGTTGTCATAATTAGAGAGGGAAACAGGAACCTAGTTACTCCAAATTACCAGGGATGACACTGTTATGCCTAAAATGGTCTTCGATATTTTCGAAATTTAGGAAAATTATTTCAAAAAAGTCCTAAAGTCTTTGTAAAATAATCCAAGACTAAGACGATCTTCTTATGATTTTTTTGACAATTTATTTTCATTCTGAAAATCTCAGGATCATTTTTGATTCTTCCAAATTTAACTCATTTCTTAAGAGAATTTTTTCAGGAACTTTTGATTCCAAAAAAGTCCTAAGAATCCCTAAAAATATTATCCAAGATTAAGACAAGCTCTTAAGGTGACTTGATAAATTCTATGCGGCTTTTTTCATTCAGAAAATCAAAAGATTTTTTTTTAATCTTGCAAATTTCACTTATTCCGAAGAGAATTTTTCAAAGAATTTTTGATTTGATAAAAATAGCTTGAAAATTTTGGAAAAGACTAATCAAGATCAAGACAAACTCTTGCTATTTTGTGGCTTATTTTGTTCAGAAAATCTCAAGATTATTTTTGATTCCTTGAGAGTAAGCTTTGCCCCTTACGAAAGATCTTTTTAGTCTTATGAAAATCTTGTTAAAGCTTAGTGAATTCCTGAATCAAGAGAGGATCTCTCGAAAGATTTCTTTAGTCTTATGAAAATCCTGATAATATTTTGTGAATTCCTGAATAAAAGGAGAATATTTTTGATATATCTTTTAAGGCCTTTAAGAATTCTGGAATATCTAAAAATTTTGATTATTTAGAAGGCTCTTTTTTACCTTTTCCAAAAGATCATTTTTTTGGCCTCTGAAAAGTGTCAACGTATTTTTTGAACTATCCAATTTCAAAAAGTATTCTTTGTAGACTTTTTCGTCTCTTTTAGAAGACTGAAAGACTCGAAGAATTTTTTTGGAAATTTCAAAAGAAATTTTTAAATTCCACGAAGAGTTTTTTGGTAAAAAATTTCCTTTCCTTTGCCCTTTTCTAGATCTCCTAGCATTTCAAGCATTTTTTAATTCTTAAGTTTTTTCTTTTTTTGCCATCCCTGGTAAACTGAGAGACTCACATAGGCATTATTGGTGTTTAATATTGCTGATCAGGCGTTGCTGATTTGTATATGGCAAAATGGGTTGTGTCTTGTGTTGGCTTTATGAGGTGGCTGAGGTGTCTGGCGGAGGTAATTCCAACCAATTCAGTCCCAGAGAGTCTCAACTGGCGGCACGGCGACAATTTGCTAGATTGATTAGCTGGCCAGCCTGCCGCTTGAATTTGCCATTTAACCGGTTCGCTTCAATTGGCAACTCCCCCGATTCCTCTCGGCTCCCTCGATTTCCCCTCGAGCAGGCTGAGCCTGTGTCTTTCGGTTCTTTCAGAGAGCAATTAATGCGTTAAATGGAGCGGTCTGGTGTGGCATTGTTAATTAATTCCTTAGAGTTTTTCTTCTTCTTCCTCTGCTTGTTCGTCTTCTTCTTGTTCGTTTTTGTGACAGCCCCCGCCCTGATTTGAAATGCAAAAATCGTTGCAAGTTAGAAAATCAATTTTTACTTTAATGATCTGAACGCCAGCCAAAGTGCTTATTAAAGTGGTGTGCGTGTGTGTGTGTGTGTGTGTGTGTTTGGGGCGCCGCCAGAGTAAAAAAAAAAAAAAAAAAATTATGAGGCGGCTTTTTGCCTTGGTCATAAATCGACACCAGAAATCTGATCAAACTGAAATTTTCCAACAGATTTTTTTTTCTTTCTTTTTTTTTTTTTAAGTGAAAATTTGAGCCATGAAAAATTCTTGGAAATTCTAGAAAATATTTTATTGGGCTCTTTATTTTTTCTCTTGCATGTTCAATATGAAATGAAAAGCCTGTCAACTTAAATTTTTTTCCGTTGTTGTTGCTGTTGTTTTGATTGCAGTGTAAATAAAAGCCGAACACGAAAATCAAGAAGAAGAAGAAGAACAACAACAACAACACAAATAATAAAAGTAAATTTGCTTTGGTCGCCGCCACAAAAGACAACCTGAGGCACACATGAACACTCCAAGTTTTCAGCCAAAACAAATAGTGTGGAAGAGGCGGTGTATATGTGTATGTGTGTGTGTGTGTGTGTGTGTGTATTATTTTTTTGAAGGCGTGACACGACTCTGGCGGCGCTTGCCAATGCAAAACTAAGCACTGTAATTAAGCCATGTCGAGGGCATTTCAAATGGCCACCCCAACCCACATGAAACAAACAAAACAAAAAAAAAAATAAAATAAATAAATAAAAAAAGGAAGAAGAAGAAAACAGTAGTAGAAGAAGAAGAGATAGCTGGGGGGGAGGGAAAAAAATAAGAGCAACAATTTTCAAGACCGGCAAAGCGCCGACTTCCTTTTAACCCAATTGACTTCTTCTTCTTCTTCTGCTACTGTTTTCTTCTTCTTCTTCTTCTTTTTTATATGCAAAATGCGAAACAATATCCGTTAGTGGCCAAAAAACCGTTAGATAGCCAAGCTACGCACTTTGCCAGCGTTTAACGCCAAATGACATGAAAGTGGCAAACAACAACAACAACTACAACAACAACAACAAGAGCAAAATGCCAATGCCAGTGCCAAGATGATGATGACTATTCGCATTTCCGTTTCAAGCAATTTCCGGTTGCCAGCAAAAAACGGTAGAAATAAAAGTCTCAAATTGTCAGCATCTGGCCGGAGAGTGTCATTTGATTGGTCTAACTTTTCCATATTAAAGAAAAGAAGAAAAAAAAAATAACACAAAAAACATGATATGCAAATTTTCCTCTGCTTCTTCTTACCTCACCCTGACCTGTGGCAACAACAACAACAACAACAGCAAAGTAATATTTAACATTTTCGATTTACAAGGTGTACGCATTTATGCTGATCATCATTTAATACGGGGGGGACTAACAACAACAACAATAGGCCAAAAACAACAGCAAGCTAAAAAAAAACAACAACAACAAAAGCATCGTATGAAAATGCTGCTAGCATCCGTTTGTGATTTGTATATCTAATTTTCATAATCTCTCTCTCTTTCTCTACACACACACACACACACACACACACACACACAGAGGCCTAAGTGCACACACTTTTTGCCATTCGTTACAGTTTAGTCAAGTCTTCCCCTCCCCTCTCGTCCCGTCCCGGTCCGGTCTGGTCCGGCCGGCGGCAACATGTTGCGGCAACATTCTATGCAGGAAATCAGTTCAAATCGCTTGAGCGGCATCAAACTCAAAAAAACGAGCAAAAAAAAATATATATAATAAAATAAAACTAAATTAAATATATAAAAAATAAACAAAGACGACTTTGAGATACTCTTTAAATAAATGAATGAAGAAGAGATCAAGGGGATTAAGGTGAGTCAGGGATCTATTAAAATTTTTGTTACTCCCAAAATAAAAAAATGACGAAGAAGAAATCGAGAGGTCTAAGGTAACTTGGGGTCAAGATTTTCACTCAAAATAAATCCTAGACTCTGCATATTTGAGGTCCTCCAGAATTCATAATAAGATCTCATCTTCATATCGACTAAAACTCTCTGGGAGACCACCTTTAGGAATCCCCTAGGAATTTCTAAAAAAAAACCTTCTCAGACAAAACAAAAAAATTAAATTTATAGAAATAACACTCAAGGATCTCAGGAACCCTTGTCAAGTAATATAATTTGTTATACAAGAATCCTATTCGATTTAAAGCCTTCTTATTAAATAGAACTCCGATTTCAGGAGTCCTGGTTCCGCTTTTCAATATAAATAAAATTGCTTCGAAATTCCTCTTAAAGATCTCAAAGTATTCAGGAATCCAACTCAAAGATCCAAGTCAGATTTCAGGAGTCCTGGTTCAGCTGATCAATATTTCAAGTTTCAATATATCCAAATTTCTCTTAAAGAACTCAAAGTATTCAGGAATCCATGGCAAAGATTCAAGTCAGATTCAGGTTCAGCTGATTAATATTAATAACATTGATTGGGAATTTCTCTGGAATCCATCTCAAAGGTTCAAGTCAGTTGAAGGCCTTGTCAATATATCAAAATATCAGATCTCCGAAACCTTTGCCATCATACTAAAAGTAAGTTCCAGCTTTGGTGGACAGGAAATTAATTAAGCCCTATCATATAATTAAAAGGAGGTTTTAAGAATTTAATTCTGATTAAATCCTTGTTAATATAACTAAGGAATTTCTAGGAAATCAGGAAAGGAGAACTCAGGAACCCTTCTGATACAACTAAGTATGATATTTAGACAACCAAGTCAGCTAAGGATCTAAGAGTCCCGCCCAAGTTCTCTCGAAGTTCTAAGGATCCCAGGAACCCTTTACAATTCCAGCTGAATTATATAGTCAACCGATTCAGTAGATCATCGATATAACCAAATGACTTCCAAAGATCTCAAGGATTGGTAAGTTTCACCTCAGAACTCTTGAAATGAACTGATTTAGCCGATAGTTTCGAAAGATCCGATAAGCAATTTTCCAGACCACAAATGAATGGATGAGAATTTTCAAATCTTCGATCTTCTGGCTATAAATTGTTTTTCCCTCTTTTTTTTCTAAGAATTTTCAAAAGAAACACTTGTTGATCAGCCCATGGCCAACAACAGGCTGACTGACTCATTTGAATGCTTGTATGCATAAATTGGCCACAAGAAGAAGGAGAGAGATGTATGAGGTAAGAGAGGGAGAGGGGGGAGGGGTGGGGGGGAGGGAGCTATTGACTTTGAAGGCGGCACGTTTAGCAACGCATGTCAACGCAACACAGAACAACATCATAATCATCAGGACAGATAGGACAGTGAGAGAGACAGACATACCCGAGGCGAAAGAGACAGAGAGAGAGAGAGGGAGATGGCAAGTTGAGTCTGTCAAAGTTTTTTTTTTTTACTTTTTCCTTTTGTAATTAACACAGAACGAGACTCCAGCAAGTCGCTGGCTTCCGGCAAAAATATCCACAACAACATTAAACAAGCCACTGAGACCAACAAGTGCGTGCAACAACAACAACAACAACAACATAAGAAGGAGGAGGTGAAGGAGTAACTAGAAGAAAGGAACCCCAAGAGCAGCCAAGTCAGTCAGTCAATTTTGCTGCCGCTGCTGTGACTGCAACATGACAGTTGACATGTGTTTGGTAGCTCCCCCTACCTAACTCCCCCCCCCCCACACACAAAACAGAAGCTTTTTGTTGTTGTTGTTGTTGGCAGTGTTTTTCCCTGTTTGATTTTTGCATATGCGTGTTCGAGGTAAAAACTAGCGGGTGGGTGGGTTCCTCGTTCCTGCAAGTTTTTGATTAACACGCAATAGCGCTTTCCAGCCGAGGGTAGAGCCTATCCTAGCCTAAGCCCAGCCGGCCTGTCAACTTCCATTAAAAACAACAACAAGAACAACAACAACAAGAAGAAGAAGAAGGAGTAAAGAAAAGGAAGAACAAAGAGCCAGGCAGCTTTTGGCGTGTGACATCTTCTGGCCAGAAGCACCTGAGCGAATGACGAATGACAACAAGCCAACGACCAAGACAGATAAGTCAGCCAAGAAGCTAAAGCAGCAGCAAAGCCAAAAGAAAAAGAAGAAGCAGAAGAAGAAGAAGCAGAACAAGTTAGCCTGACCAAGAGAGGCCTAACCATTTGGCCCAAGACGTTGACAGCTTAGGCCTTGGCTATTTTGCATACACACACAAAGACCCAAACCAAGCCAAGCCAAACCAAGCCAAGTCAAGTCAAGCCAAGGCAAGTCGAGACTTGACTTGGTCAGAAGAATCTTTCGGTGGACAACGATGCGCATGCGTGAAATGTCACTTTTCATTAGGTGTAGGCCTTTTTGTAAGCATTTTTCCATTGACTTGTTTGGTCGGTACGTTTTGGCCAGCTTCTTCGTCTTCTTCTTCTTCTTTTTGCTTGGCGCAAAATGTTTAGCATGATGTATCGAGGGTACCTGTTTGCCGTCTCCAAATGGGCCGGTGCCTTTGGAAATTAGATTAGTCGCTGTAATTAGTTAATAACATGGCACGGCATGTCTAAATTGCGCTATCCCACAAAAAAAAAAAAGACACCACACAAAATGACATAAATGCCCGAGCGGTGGAGCCAAGACCAGGCCCAGACCAAGCCCGACCAGGCCAGGCCTCACTGGCCAAGACTGCCCGCTTTTTTTTTTCTTCTTTTTTGATTGATGATATTTTAAGGCCTTAGGCTGATCAGCCAACCAATACATATATACTAATACATACATACATATACACACACATATATATATATAGATCAGAGACTCCGTGTGAGAGAGAGGGGGGGAGGGCAAGAGTTAGCCACGTTGTTTCGGCCAAATTGTTGGCTGCTCTGGCAGTTATTTAAATTTGAGAGAACACAAAAAAAAAATATGACAACAACAACAAAAACAACAATGAAAAACCAGTCAAAGCAAAGAAAAAAAAATATATGCAAAAATGTTATGCATATTTTTAATTGATAAATTTTTAGCACGTGATAAATTTTAATGCTTTACGCAAATTGTGGCAGTTCGTCACTTCAGACCAAACAGAAGAGCAGAGCGGGGCGAAAAAATTGATAGCGCCAGCAATTTGACTTGAAAATGATCAAAAAAAAAAGTGAAGAAAATTGAAGAAATAAAATTCAAATAAAAGAATTTTAAATAATTTGGAAAACATAAAATAAAAAAATTAAACAGAAATTAAATTAAAATAATAACAATGAAATAAAATATAAAAAAAATTAACAAGAAATATTAAAAAAATTGAGCACAGTAAATTTAGATGAATAAATAAAATTATTAATACAAAAAAAAAAATTTATAAAATATTACTAAAATCAAATTTAAAAAAAAATTTAAAAAAAACTTTATATAAAAAATCATTAAAATCATTACTAAAAATATTTACAATAAAATTAGTTTAATAAATAAAAATCTTAATCAAAAAATATTAACAAAATTTAAAAATAGATAAAGAATCAAAAAAAAAAAAAAAATACAAATAAAAAAATGAAAAAAAAATTATAAAAATATTCGAAAATAATAAAATTATGATAAAAAAAAATAATAAAAAATAAAAATTTTATTTAGAAAATTAAAAAAAAAAAGATTTTAATGAGAATGAGAAGTAAAAATATTAACAAAATAAGGATTAAAAAGCTAGTAAAAAATATTAAAAAAAAAAATTAAAAAAAAATATTTAAGAAAATTAAAAAAAAAAAATTAATAAATTCAACAAAATAAAAATATAATTTAATTAAACCAATAAAAAAAAAATAACACAAATATTTAGTTAAAAAATAAAAAAAAATTAACTAATAAAAAAATGAGAGAAAGAATTTGTTTGGAATGAAAAGTTGGAATTAAAAATTAAACTCCGAAATATAAATTTCTCTTCTTGGTTTTTCTTTTTTCTCAGTATTCATGAGATATAAATGAAATATTAAAAATTTAATTAAAAAAAAGAGATGCTCAAATATAAAAATTCAAAATTAGAGTCAATCCATCTTGAAATGGTTAGCTGGCCTGGCCAAGATGCTCGAGCTGGAAAGCGAGCTGGCATAAATCCATTAAAGCTGCACAAATTCCAACTAAATTAAAAGCAGTTAGACTCAATTGATTCTGAGCCAGATCCAGAGCCAAAGCCAGAGCCAGAGAATCGAGTTAGCCATCCCAGCCAGCCAGCCAGCTAGCCAGCCAGGCAGTTAGCCAGGCCAACTGTTGCCGCTGTGGCGGTGGCAACACCTCAAATTGCCAGCACCAACAATAAAAATAAACAAGTCAACGCATACACACGCACATAGAGAGATTGTCAGGAGTCTTTATTCCGTTTTGCTACGAAAAAAAAGAACACCAAAAAAAAGAAGAAGAAGAAGAAGAGGGAAAAAAATTCTAAACAATTTAAGTATCGGTAGCTCAGAGTGACCAAGCATGGTTCAATAAATTTTTATTGGGTGTGCATGCGTGTGTGTGTGTGTGTGTGTGTGTATTGCCCCTCTGCTGTCCTTGGCCTAACTCTTGGCTTTTGGTGAATGCGGCCAAGTCAATTGGCCGGCCAACTAGGAATGCAAGTTGATCAGAAGCAAAAAATAAAACCCAACAAAAAAAATAGGAACAATTTTTTTTTTTACCCCCCCTTCTACCCACCCCCCTCTCTCTCTCTCAATCTATCTTTTTGTTGTGTTGATAGGAAGAGACAAGCCAGGCAAAAAAAAAAAAAAAGAGTTGATGAAATTGTAGAAAGTGAGAAAAAGTTGCCACAGGCAAAGGCACAGGACTAAAAAATGCCCGAGGAGTTGGGGCAGTGGCAGCGGCAGTGGCAGTGGCAGGAACGTGTGGCATTGTGGCATTCCACACACATGTGTGGCAAGCGTTTTTTAAGCTGTCAATAAATGGCCCCAAAATGCAGGAAAAGACCCAAACGACCCCAAATGAAAAAAATGTGAGGCCAAAACAAGAACCTGACAACAACAAGACAAGTCTGACAACAACAACAACAGCAACAGAAGCAACAACAATGTTGATCCAAAGGAATACCAAAAAAAAAAAGAGTATAAAAAAGACAAGGAGGAATCAAATTGACCGCTTGACTTGTTCACAAATTGCTTTGATTAAGTTGTGTGCTCCCCACTTGACTTGGCCCAAAGCATTTTCCATCAGCAAAACTATTTTAGAAAATTGTTAGCAAATGAAACAAAAAATGCGATTCATCAATTTTAAATTACTTAAGGATTTATTGGGGGAAAAATAGTTTTCTGGGTTTTTCGTAAAAAAAAATTATAAAAAAAAAATATATTAAACAAAAATAGCAATAAAATAAATAAAAAAAAATTATTAACAAAAAAGTAACGAAAATAAAATTAACAAACAAAATAATTATTAATAATCATTTGTAATTTTTTTTTTCATAAAATAATAATTTTTATCAAATTCGATTTATTTATTTATTTTGTTCAAATATGAATTTGACTTTTTTTTATTTTCCAAGAACTTTTTCTTTGTTAATTAATTAAAAAAAAAAAAAATAATAAAAAATATATTATTAATTATTATTTATTATTTTTATTTAATAAAATAATATTTTTATCTTAATTTTTATTTATTTTATTTTTTTTTTTAAATATGATTTTGATTTTTTTTTCAAGAATCTTTTTCTTTGCTTACTAATTTAGAAAAAAAATATTTTTTTTTCATTACTATTAGTTTTTTTTTTTTTAATTTTTTTGAGATTCTTTGGTTTTTATTTATATGAAAAAACATATAAAATTTTCTTGGCAATTTTTTTAAATAAATTTTTTTTTTTTTAAATAATTTTTTTTTTTATTATATTCTTACCCAAATTTATCAAAATTTCGATTAAGCTTGTCCGCTTTCTTTCTTTAATTTACACAGAGTAAAAACAATAATATAATATATTTTTAATTTTTTTTTTCTTTTAAAAAGTAATTTTTGCTACAATTTTATTTGTTTAAAAATTACTCTATTTGTTTTTTTTTTTTTAAGGAAATTTTATATTTCTTATATATCTTTTTTTGGACTTTTGTATTTTCTGATTATTTTTTTTTATAATTAATTTTTATTATAATTTTATCTGAATAAAAAATGTTCAATTTTTTTCAATGCGAATTTTATGTTTTTTTTTTTTGTTTTTTTTTTGTATTTTTTTTAGTAATTATTAATTTTTCTTTTAATAAATTTAAATTAGTTTTTTAAATTTTCTTTTATAAATTATATAAAAATATTTTTTTATTAATGTTTTTTTTTTTAAGAAAAATTTCAAGCCTAAAGAAAAACAAAACCAATAAAAAAAAACGCTTGCAAAAAATAAAAAATAAAAAAAAAACTTTCTCTGGCCAAGAATGCGCGCAGCTGCAACACCATGACGAACAGCAACAACAACAACAACAGTAATAAAAACAACAATGCCAAAACGCACACACACATACAGACACACACACACACATGCAAAGATGGGAAATGTGCTGCCGGCCAAATAACCAAAATAGATAGTCATTCATATGCCGCTTAGCCAAGTCACTCAATTCATTCAATTGAATGCACACTCACACACACACACACACACACTCATGCACACATGGACACACGCACAAGTGAGTTAGTTAAAGTTTGCAACTGGCGGGCAGCAACAACAACAAAAGCAACAAGAAAACAGCACCCGCCGCGTGTCGATTGAAAATTTATGATCACAATTTTGGTTAATGCATTTTCGTGTTTGTGCCATGATTACCAAATGTTATTCACGCTCAAATGCATCGACATGTGTGTGTGTGTGAGTGTGTAGTGGTCAGCAATCAATGCCAAAATGGCGCGGGCGCATTGCGACTTTTTGGTATTTACGGTTAACTAAACATTCCACCAAATGGGGCGACGGGCCACGACAAGCTGAAAATGCGGCTGCCGTTTTTTTGTTTTTTCTTCTTCTTGTTGCTGTTTTTTTTTTTTAAGTTGCCACAATCGACGACAGGCAAAAAAGAGTGGAAAAGAGGAGCAGCATAGAGACGACGCGCCATCGACCAGTCCAGTCCAGGCCAGGCCAAAATCAACAAACAAACTGAAAGTCAGAAAGCCTGGAAAAGTGCAGGAAATTTGTATGCTCGTATCTATCCCTCTGCATGTATGTATGTGTTAGTGTGTGTGTGTGTGTGTGAAAAAAGGGGGAGCTGCAGAATCGGCTGGTCAGGTGGGGAGCTGCAGCAGTGTCCGGAGTCTTCAGGTTCTTTTTCTTTCTTTCTTTCTTGTTTTTTTTTTTGTTTTTCTGGCCGGCCACCGGTGGCAGCTGTAAACATATTTTTGGCGTATTTCCGTTTTGTAAACTGCGGCCAATAACATTTGCACAAAGCGGCCAACAACGCCGCCAATGACAACGCCAACTTCTCCATAACCTTCAACTTCTCTTGGCTAGTCCAGAGAGCAAATAGTCTCAAATGGTTTCCCTAAGGGAGAAATTATATCCAAATCATCGAGTGGAAAAGCTGGATTCCAGTTTTGAGGTTAGCTTGAACTAGTTCAACCTGAGAAGGGGTCAAAGGGGTCGGAATGAAAACCTAAAGCCTTCTCGGAAAATCCACAAGTTCTGAATCTTTTATTTTTAGTAAATGTGTGATTATCCTAGGACAAATTTTGAGGTTATGTTGAACGGAATCAATACGAGAACAGAGTCCATCAGAGGTGTCAAAAAGGTCTCAATGAAAACCTAAGCCTTCTTGGACCTAAGTCTTCGCATTTACTCCGAATCTTTCTCGTTAACTTAGGGTAAATTTTAAGGTTATGTTGAACTGAACCAGAGACCGCAGATCAGAGTCAATCAATGCTGGTTCTTTTCTTTCTTCTAGGTAAGAATCTTCCACAGCTCCAAATATTTTCTTAGACCTTATAGCTATCTTAAGCGTAACATTTTGATGTTATATATCTCTCAATTACTGGTAAGTCAGAGTCAATCAAAGGTGGAATGGACCCTCAGCTTTCTATCGGGTCTGTACTTTCTTTCTAAGCTTGAGTCTTCTTTCCAGATCTGAATCATCCTACTAGGTCTGAGTTTTTAACATAGGCTTAACCCATATTTTCAGGTCTGAATCTTCTTCCAAGTAAATCTAATTTCAAATATAGAATTTCGAGTTTAGGTTAAACGCAATCAGCTTGAGAACACAGACAAAAACTAAGTCTTAACTTGGATTGAACAAGATCAGCGAGACAGCTTAATCAGTCTAGGATCAAACGAGCTTTTATAATGTTGAACCTTGTTCTTAGAAGTGATCCTGTCAACCAGATGTTCTATAGCTCTCTAAGAAGTAAAATTTAACTAACTGGATAAAGGAATTAAGCTGAGGCACCACACCGGCTTCACTACAGGAATGAGCAGGTAGAAACCGAAATCTAAGCTGAGGCATAATTATACTGAGAATACTTCTTGGGCTTAGTCTTGGGATCTTTAAAGAATTCCAAGAAGTAGAATTTATAGGTCAACCTTCAGCTAGATCTACTTCAGAATTAATTCAAAACCCCAAAGAAGCCCAAACCAAAAGTCCAACTTATACCTTTTTGTCAGGTTTTCAGGGATCTAAAAAGCCCAGAGAGAATCTGAATAATCCCATTTCAGATCTTCACTGGTTTCTCTGATCTAAGAGAACTGGCAATATTGATCTAAATTTCTGTCGATTTTGAATGAGTCCTGAAAGTGCCAAGTCAAATTGTGTGGGTAAATGAAAGGAGACTTTTTCATAGACTTGAAATATTTTTTTGTTGTGTTCAATGAACATTTTTTTCAACTTGCTCTAATTTTTATGGAATTTTCTTTTTTTTATTTTATTTTTCTTTTTCTTTTTTTTCGTTAAAGCCTTTTTTGGTTTGAAAGAAAGAAGAGGAAGAAGAAGGCGTAGGCAGTTGGTGGCTTCTCCTTGTTGGCTTGTTTCTTGTTTTTTTTTTTCGTTGTTGTTGTAGACTTTTTGTTGTGGCAAGTAGTTGCTGTTGTTGTTGTTGTTGTTGTCATGTTCTATGCAATTGAATTTGGCACTAAACGCCTGTTGGTGTCATTGTCTCTTGTTTGGATTTTCTTGCTTGGAAACAATTAGATTACCCGGGGCCAATTTTTTTTTTGTTTTTGGCCAAAAAGCCAACAATGTCGCTCCTTTTTTGTGGCAAGTTGCTCATGTTGTTGTTGCTGTTGTTGTTGTAGTTGGGATTGCTAATGTGTCTTGTAATTTGCATGCTGTGGATTTTATATTGTGATGCACTGAAGTGGCTTGGTCTGGCCTGGCCTGGTCTGGCTTGGCTTGGCTTGGCTTGGCCTGAAAATGCACATGTTGCCCATTTGTGAAAAGTGAAAAGCTTCAGGCTGGCCACACAAAATGTGGCATAGACTGTTTCTGCTTCTGTTGTTGTTGTTGTTGTCTGTGTTGGTTTGCGTTTATTATGTTGCGTATGCGTAAATTATGCACCGCAATTTACCGTTAGAGCGACAAACGCACACAAAACAGTAGCACTTACAATTCCCATATTTGGTGGGCTTTTGGATTTGGATTTGGATTCGCTTCAACTACAACAACAACCAACAACAATAACAACAGAAGCTTCAATAGGAATTTGTTGTTGCTTTTTTTCTGGGTGGCAAAGAAGAGTGGGCAGATCCGGGATCTGGCGGGGAATCGCAGACTCTCTCAGCCACAAAAGGCAAACACCAGGTGGTTAAGATGGTTTAGAGTTTTTCTAGGGGCAGGAAGGGTGGGGAGGGGGGGGGGGGGGCGACAGTTTTATGCGGCGCTTTTTATTCAAAATATTTCACATGTCAGTTGGGTCTGAGTGTGTATGGGTGTATGCATGTGTGTGTGATGAAAATGTCTCAGCATTCAATGAAAGAATTTTCTATGCTCTTTTTAAAAGCTAGAACAGATTTTCCTACTCTAGAAAGAATTTCAGTAAAAAAATTAAAAAAAAAAAAAATTTTTTTTTTTTAATTTCTCAAAATTTCTAGTCTAACATTAAAAAATCTTTAAAGGATTTATGACAAAGCTAAGTCAAGTTTAACCAAATTGATCTTTAAAATTTCAGTTGCCTAAAGCTGAGGGTAACTGAGTTTTGAATAGGCTGAAATGATATCTTTTGAGTTAAGGAGGAACTTACCAAAAAAGTCGAAAAAACTCTTTTATGGTTATAATTGCCCAGCCGAAAATGCTAAAAATATTTTATGCTAAATAGGTAAATGCTCAAAAAAAAAAAAAAAAAAAAAACGAAGAGAGAAAGAAACAACAACAACAACAAAAACTTTCCCCTCTCCTTTGGGCCAGCATTGACAAAGCGCCTGTGGTCTATTTGGGGCCCGTGGGCGTATGAGCAATGCGGTAGCTTTCACACACAATTAGCAGGAGGAGAGAAAATACACACACATAGGCACATTTGGAGAGGAAGCTGACTGCATTGGTTTAGTTTTGGCTTTGGCTTTGGCTTTGATGCGTGGGCGCTGTTTTGGCCAGGCTCAATTTAAAGAAATGCCCATAAATCATGCCAGCAATTGTTGTTGTTGTTGTTGTTGCATTTGGTTGTTAAAGAATCCTAAAGTCCAACAAACAATGTTGTGTGACACAATCAACACAACAAGAGCACCAACAACAACAACAACAACAACGAAAGAGAGAGAGAGAGAGAAAAAAAATTGATTTGGTCAGTTTTTTACTTGGCATTGTTTGTTATGTGTTTGTTGGCCAACCAACGAGCGATTGTGGCTGCCACAACTAGATGGAAGTTGTTGTTGTTGTTGCTGCTGCTTTGGCTGATTGCAAAGGCGGCGGCAGCAACAGCAACGGCAGCAGCAGCAGCAGCCACATGACCAAGGAAAATAAATGCCTTTGATTTTTTTGTATTACTTTTCTTTTTTTTTTATTTTTGACTAATGATACAAACGCTTTGCGTTGACAACACTCCAATGGCAGTAGCAGCAGCAACAACAACAACAACACTGGCAGCAGCAGCAACCGCAACATGTTGCTGACACGCGCGCATCGTTAGCATTAAAAGGATAGAAAAAATAAAAAAAAATAAAACCATGGCAAGAGTGGAAAAAAAATTGTCATCATCGTGTAGGTGTGAAAGTCCAGTCTAGTTTGAGAAAAAAAGGCAAAAACTGATCTATGTCAATAGTGTTGGCCGTGGACTCGCCATGTTGCTGCTGCTGCTGTTGCAACTGTGTTGCTCTGTTTGTGTTGCTCTTATATTTTTTTTCTCTCATATTTTAATAGAGTGTTTGGTTAACTTTTCTTGTCAGCCTTTACAGAGGTTTCACTGTTGTCATTGTGGTTGTCTTTGCTTTTGTTGTTGTTACTTTTCAGGGCTCTGTTGCTGCTGCTGCTGCTGATTGAGCACCTCAGAGCAATTGCTCAGGTTGCTGCTTTTAACTTTCGTGGAATCTTTACATTTCTTCTATGAATTTTCTAATTTTTGTGTTCTTTTAGATTTTCTTAATTTTTGTGTATAATTTTGATTCAAAAATTGAAAGATTCTCATATTTTTGGAGGCCCTGTTGCTGCCTCTGTTGCTCAGAGCAATTGCTCAGGTTGCTGCCGTTGCCTTCGCTTTAATCATGAGTTTTGTCCTTTACATTTTTTTAATTATTAATTTTCCAGAAATTTTCTTTATTTTTCACTAATATTTTAATTAAAAATTCAAAGTTTTTTATATTTTTGGAGGCCCTGTTGCTGCCTCTGTTGCTCAGAGCAATTGCTCAGGTTGCTGCTCTTGCCTTCGCCCTACTCATGAGTTTTGTTTTAAAATTTTTTTTTATTATTATTACTCCTGAAATTGTCTTAATTTTTCACTAATTTTTTTATTAAAAATTCAAAGTTTTTTATATTTTTGAAGGGCTTGTCGCTGCCTCTGTTGCTCAGAACAATTGCTCAGGTTGCTCATTTGTCTTGGCTGCAATCTTGAGGGAAAATCTCTTACCCACTGCTAAATTCTTAATTTTTCTTAATTTTTCTCAATTATTATTAATTATTTTAATTTAAAAATAATAGGTTTATTTAAAACCTGATAAGTTTCCGGAATTTCTAGAGTTCTTCTTGCTGTCTTCGGTGTTTCATAGCAATTGCTGAGTCGGCTGATCTCAGCTTTATATTTTTTTACTTTAGCTTGAATTATCTCGTCTCGGCCCCCTGCCATCTGCCCCCGTGCGCTGAGAGTATTTATTTTGATTTGTGTTCATCTTCTTGTCAATTTAAATCATTATCAGTTGGCTTAATCGTTTTATGGCAATCCGACACCTGCAAAAAACTCGACGTGCAACTTCTTGTTGCCACACTATATACATATATATATATAGATTTTTTTTTTTTGCTTTGCTTTATCGGCCACCCCTGGTCAATATCAGAAAAAGCGCGCACGTGACTTGGCAAACTGCAACCAAGCAAGCAGCCAGCCAGGCAGGCAGGCAAGCAAAGTGATAAAAGCGGTCTTTCCACATATCCGCATGGACTGCTCTGAAGTAGTCGCCTTGTAATATCATAATTCACACGCAAATGAAAAGGCAATAAAAATATTTAAGAAGAACATGATGATGATGAAGAAGAAGAAGAGGAGGCGTAGGGGGGAATGGAACAAAGAAGGCAACAGGTGTCCCAGTGAAAAAAAAGGAATTGAGCCAAGACCAACGACCTGAGAGTGCAACAAGTTGTTGTTGCTGTTGTTATTTTGCAGCTTCCGCATTTTTTTTTTTTGTTTTTTTTTTTTTTTGGTTAAAGTTTTGACAGAGCCAGTGGGTCTGTAGGTAAATTGCCAAGGTAAATAAACCGGCAGACAAGCCAGCCACCGCAACGGCAGGCCCAGTGGCACACATTGCAAAAAGGAATGAGATAAGTCAGAAAGAAACAACAAAAAAAAACAGAAATGCAGACCCAAAGACGACAATAAGCTTGGTATAAGCCAGACAAAATGAAACAAGCCAAAAACAGACAGGCCGGCCGACAGGGCCTGAAAGGTTGACTGGCCCAGGTAGCTTGGCCTGGGCCAACTGGTTGCATTGTGCCTCTGCCTTTTACTGGCTCTTGTTTTTTTTATGGCCTGTGCTTAACCTCGACTTAAAGGGTGCTGGTCTGTCCTGGCTTGTCCAGGCCGTCCCAGTTGGCTGGAGTGGCGTGGAGTTTGGCTGCTTCTCTCACCTTGGCAACAGGCAGCAAACCAGCTAAGCCCGGCTGAGCCCGGCTGATAGGGCACTCTTTAAGCCTCTTCTACCCCCTCTCTCTCACACTCTCTGTCTATCTCTGGTGAGTCAGTTCATTTGTCAAGCAAAAAAAAAGGGAATTTACCACAGCTGGGCAAACAGGGCGTATGCGCAATAGACTCGCACAGCTAATCAATGTGTGTGTTAGTGTTAAAAAAATTATAATAATAATAATAAATCTATCTATATAAATAATTATTATATAAAGATATACTTAGAACCAAGCAGGCATAATAAAAATGAAGGCTATCAGGCCAAAAAGACCAAAAACCAAAAAAAAAAAAAAAATGCTCAACCAAATCAAAATCGTACAAAATGGCAAATAAAATTAAAAAAAAAACACATTCACAGAAAGAAGAAAAAAATCATTATGCACAGTCACACACACACACACAAGCAAGCACACGCACACCAACAAATCAAAAGAAAAGAAAGAAAAAACAAAAAAAAAAGAAACTAGCGCGCGTGCAACCTTGAGATAATTTAATCGTTTCTGTTTGAGAGCAAACACACTGAAATACAATAAAAACAACAACAACTACAACAAGAAGAAGAAGAAGAAAAAGTTTGGGTGCTGTCGATTGGCACCCACAAACAATTGAAAGCGCTTTACACCAATCGAAAAAAATGAAACCAACTCGGCCACGTTGGCCAAAGGACCAAAGTGAAATATTCTTTTATTTAATTTTTTTTTTTTTAATTTGAGAAATAAAATAATTAAAAAAATAAAAATAATTAAAATACAAAAAATTATATAAAAAAAAATGGTAAAATCGTTTTGTCAAATAATTGAAAAAAAAGAAACTTGAAATATTTTATTTTATTTTTATATATAAAAATTATTTACATTAATTAAAAAACAATTAAAATTATTTAACAAAAAAATATATATATTTTTTTATTTTAATTAAATTTAAATTCAAAAGAAAATAGGAAAAATAAATATTTTAATAAATAAAATATAAAAATATAATAAAAAAAATATTTTAATAAAAAAAATATTTATTTTTCACTTATTAAATTGTAAATTAATTATCAATTGAATCAAATTAAAAAAGATTTATATAAAATTAATTCAAATATATATATAACGAATTAATTTTTAATTTTCTTATATTTTAAAAACAATTAAATTGAATAAATAAAAAAAAAATTTGATAGAAAAAATATTATAAAAAAAAAGTTCAGAAAAATTTCTTCAAGATTTTTTATCATAAAAAAAATAAGACAAAAAATGTGTTACATCATTTCTTTAATTTTTTCCAAATAAAAAAAATAAAAATCTTAAAATAAAAAATATTTATAAACAAAATCCTCTACTTGGTTTGGAAACAAACAAAAAAAAGTCCAAAAAATTTCCTCAAAATTTCTCCAAAAAAAAAAAAATTAAAGAAAGGAAAATATAAAAAAAAAACTTGCGAGTGCATAAAAAGTTCATCGGAAGACTTTTCGAATTTCCTGCAGAATAGAAAATTTTGGTTTCTCTGCTTGACTTGGCCGAGGCGAATCTAATTACACAAACTTTCGAGAATTGTTGGCTTGATTTGGTTTTGGCTCGTTTGCATTTTGTTTATTATTTTTTCGTGTTAATTTGGAAGGAGACTCGAGTGGATTATTTATAGGCTCGAGGCACACGCTTCCATCAAAGGAAATATTTCTAAATTAATAAATTATTCTCGCTTTTAATTGCATCATTGAATTTCGAGTCTTGACGATGCTTTTTTTATTATCTTTTCGAATTAGTTTTTTTTTTTTTTCTTTCATTTCAAATCTATTTTTGTTTTGGTTTCAAGTGAACTTTGAAACCGAATGCAGTCCCTGTGTCTTGTCAGACAAGAAATACCTTGATCATCGAATCATCATCATCATCATCATCATCATTTTTGAAGCCGCCGTCGACGTCGACATCGCTGTCAGCGCAGACTGATAAATTATTTGAAAGATTATATTTGCGTTGAACTTTGGCAACACGACCGCCGTTTCGGCAGCGGCATTAACATTAATATAAATAAGAACAAAATCAACAACAACAACAACAACAACAAGAGCCAGGCAAGTGCAACAAAAGCAAAAAGGAAGCACTCGAATCGAGTCGGAGAGACCAAAGCTACGTGGAGGCAGACAAATTGATAGGCACGCACACTGGGAATGAGCAGGTGGTGATGGAAAGGTGAGGGGGAAAAAACAGATAAGGAAACCAAGAAAAAAAAAGCTGTACAAGCCAGTTCCGAGAATTGATCGAAAGATCACGTGCATATAGCATTTTCCAAATTCCACAATAATTCTAGAAATAATCCTAGATGTAAGTCCAACGATAAATATTCATATATATATTCCGATCAGTAAAGACTGCCTGAGAATATATAAAAATGCTGAGAAAACGTTTAATAAAAAATTTTGAAAAATCTTTAGAGAATATTTAGGAATTTGGGTATATAAAAATATCGTTGTTAAGCTTTATAAAAATATCGGGATTTGAGTCTAAAATGACAGAGGAATTCTCTTGACTTCGTCTTAGGCTAAAACATAAAACTAGAGTCTGGGGATAAGATGTGATCGGAATTATATCAAAAATTGATTTGAAGAATTTAAGAAGAATGTAAGAAGTTTAGGGGAATATATGAAAATATAATTTCAGCCATCGAAATAATTAAAAATTTTCAGGGATATTTCCAAAATTGATTGACCTATAGAAATTGTTAGAATTTCCTTTAAATTTAAATAAATGTATAGAATCTTAGGTAAGTCAATCAAGTCAATATTTAACACGATTAATCCAATCGGAACTGGAATGAATAGCTTATGATTTTTATCTATATGGATATATGCCGATATTTGCCTGAAGAAAATCATCACTCATCATGAAATAAATTATCAAATTGGTAAGAAAAATATTGTTTCTAAATAAAATAAAAATAATTGAAAATTATGGACTCTCAGACAATTGAATTTTTGTATTCAAAACTTCCCTTTTAATTGGATAAAAATATGAAAATTAAAAGGCTAGGGTATATTCCATAACCAAGGAAGTTGAACAAGAACCAAGATATTAAAAGGCTAGGGTATATTCCATAGCCAAGCAACTTGGATAAGACGAAAATATAGATTATTTTAATTTGAAAATTTCGAGAGAATTTGAAAAGTTCAAAGCTATAAAAAGGAATTTTAATCAATTTAAAATTTAATCAATTCTAATGCTTTCCCTTTGTTTCTTCTCCGAAAATCTCACAATTCAAGCTAATAATTTTGAGTGATCTAAAGAGCTAATATTTATAAGATATGGTTAATCTTTTCAGATCCTTATATATATAAATTTAATTGAATAATTTTTATATAGAACCCAATTTTATTTAAGAAAATATTGGTAAGTTTTGAGATAAGTTTTCCCTCAAAGTTCAAGAAGTTCCTTTAACTTTGGTTGATCATTCTTCTGATCCGATTATTCTGATAGATTTGGGTTCGAGGAACTCTCTACTCTCTTCTCCCTCACGCTGCCATCAACAGAGCCACCGAAAATGAGGAGCAGAATGGAGCCGAAGCAGAAGCAGAAAATTAGAGAAGGCAGAGCAAAAGAAACGCCTCAGAGGGAAAGCCAAAGTCAAAATCAAATATCAGTCGAGGGCGGAGAGAGAGAGAGAGACGGTCCAAGTTTGAAAACAGTCTTGTCTTTCACCTGGTCACACTCACACTCGCACAGAGAGACGGTGAGACAGAGAGACGGTGAGACAGAGAGAGAGACAATCTGTATGCTCTGTGCCGTTCATTGGTAACAAATGAACGTCATGTCTTTGCCGTCGCAAAACAAATCTGAGCAATTTTTTATGATAAATAACACAGCGCGAGCCGCATTGCCACAGCCTTGCCACAAAGCCTTTAACCGAGCCGGAACTGGGCAAACGGTGTAAGGCGGGGGGGTGGCTGCGTGGGGCAGCGGGTTGGGTGTGGGGTGTGCCTTGCCAGTCAACCCGCATGAATATGCACTAAAAACTATAAAGACGAAGACGAAGAAGAAGAAGAAGAGGAAGAAGGCTGTGTAATATTTAGTGTGGCCCGCAGCGGCTAACGGATAGACAAGTCAAGACTTTTGGACAGAAACTGGGGTGGGGGTGGGGGGGAGCTGGACTAGCGGACTGGGACGGCTCTTGTGCAAACAAACAAATCGCTAGAGATTTATTTTAGTGTAAAAGCTAAAATTGCTCAGCCTTGCGTAGGCCGCGCCAAAGAGGCTAAATGAAAATATACAACAACAACAACAACAAAAACTATATATATAACACACTCACGCATGCCTTGAAGAAGAAGAAGAAGAGGAATATATCGAATGGTGGATTGAAAAATCGCTGCTTTCAACGCCGTAATTAAAAGATGAATCGTTTTGGCCAAAACGTTCCAAAGTAAAAATTCTCTCTTCTTTTTCCCTCCGTGTCCATCGATCTTTCTTCCTCAAAACTGTATCTGTGTATGTGTGTGTGTGCGTTTGTGTTTAAATCTAATAAAGAGCAACTAAAAAAAGGCTGAAGTCAAAGAAATATCGGAGAGGACAAATTACGCGTCATTAAGACCGATAACGCCCCATTTGCGCCATTTGAAAATTGAGCGTACCAAACTGCCTGATCTTTTCGAGTCTTTAGTTTTATTTCCAAACTGAGTATTTCATATTTTAAAGGCAAGAAGATTTTCGAAATGAAATGGTTAGATGAAGATCCTAAGCTTAGTTAGAAGAGGTCCTCATCTTTCAGGGGTGACGAGTTCACTCGAAGAATCTCAGGACCCTAGGCTAGGGCAGACAAGGTCCTCATCTCCCAAGGAAGAGGAGTTCACACGAAGAATCTAAAGACCTAAAGGCTAGGGCAGATAAAGTCCATATCTTCCAGGGAATACGAGTTGACTCGAACACTTTGAAAACCCTAGGCCAGGGCAGGCAAGCTCCACATCTTCCAGGGAAGACGAGATCCATCGAAGAATCTAAGGATTCTAGGCTGGGGCAGACAAGGTCCACATCTTTTAGGGGAAAAGGAGTTGACTCAAACATACTGTAAGCTCTGAAAACTGTAGGTTAGGTTAGATCAGATCCCCATCTTTTAAAATGCAAAAGTTCAATTGAAGACTCTGCAGACACTGAACTAGGTCAGATCAGATCCCTATGGCCCAGGAAAGATACGTTTACTCTGAAGACCCTGAAGATCTAATTAAGGAAATGATCGTCCATCTCTCAGGAAAGACTCTAAGCTTGATTAAAATGTGGGCCCTATTTTAGACAGAAATCTAGGCCTAAGGATTTGAGAGTACCAGCGGAACGAACCAACCAATCTATCCGATTAGACAGTCTCGAACCAGAACCTTTAAAAACTATAGATGAGGGAATCAAGAATATCTATGTACGAGTTGAAATTTTAGATATATATATTTTTTCTTGAGAGCATAAATTTTGTAATTATTTCAAACCGAAAAAGTTAAGAAATATTTTCAAGATTTTTAAAGGATTTTAAGATTTGATTTGATGATTTCACAATTCTTTCTAAGGAAAAAAAAGTAAGAAATAATTCGATTTTCTTCTTACTGAAAAAAAGGTAAAAAAATCCAAAACATTTTCCAAGCCTTTCAGAATTATTTTTCTCAAAAACAAGTTTCTTTAATTTCGAAAATTTCCTATTTTTATTAAGCTGGAAAAATTTTCAGATCACACAGAAACTGTACAAAAATTGAGATCATTCATATTTTTTTCCGAAATTCCCAGATTATTTTTCTTTTTCTGAAATATTTTGATCAGCTTCTCTCGAAAAGAGTATGGCAAATTTGTGATTGTTCTGAATGCACTGTTTGGCTTTGCCATTTTGCTGTTGTTGTTGTTGTTTTATTTTGGATGATTGATTGATGCTTTTATGGGCCAAAATGTTGGCTGGAATGCGGCTTTTGGCTGTCGACTTTAAGACAGTTTATAGCAACGTTAATAATGTTGTGGCTCTTGCCTCCTCGTGCCTTCTCGGTCGTCTCTGATGTCCGTGGCTGAGTTGAGCCAATCGAGTCGAGCAGTCGCAGCTGCTCGATTTGCTCTCGAGTCGAAGGCGCTTAAACAACTTTCACTTTCCGTTAGAACGGAAGTTAACGGTTCTCTCAAATTCAGACAATTCAAACTAATTTGTTTGTCTCTTGATACATTTTTTTCTCTTTAGTTGCTTTTGGCCAATGCTAATTTTTTTCCGGCAGCTGTTGAAAATAAAAGGTGGCACGAGCCTTTTAAACTTTCACCAAAACAAAAAAAAAAATAAAGGGTCGTATTTTTTCGTTTTGTTTTTAACCCTTTTTGGCAATTTTTGGTTAGTCAATAAAAATGTGTGGCAAGCTGATAGAAATCTACAGAATGCGGCAGGCCCTGAAATTGGGTCAGCAGGCAGCTGGCTTCGCTTTTGGGCCAATCAAACAGATGATGAGGAATTTTCTAAAAATAATTCTTTTTTTTTTTTTTTGCATATTTTTACCTGGTCAACACATTTAGAGAGCTTCAAGAATTTTGCACTCACCTGGAAGAAAAAAAAAGAAAGAGAAAATATGAATTAAAATATATTTTTTATTTTTTTTATTTTTTTTATCTTTGAGCTGGCCGACATGACCATCAAAAATTGATTACTTAATACACAATCGATCAACTGGCAACAGCAACAACAACAACACTAACACTGGTCACTCTACAACAAAAGCAAATGCCGACTACATCCAACAACAACAATAACAATAACAAGACATTATGTAAGTGCGGCAGTTGCAATTAAGCGCAATTCAGAGCCCCGACGGCTGCTGCAAGAATGAATGCGAATGTGAGAGGAGGAGCAGGGGGAAGGGAGCGAAGTGAGTCAAGTGCAAATAAATTCTCTTCAGAATTAGCCAAGAATTAAATACTCTTTTTAAGTGTCATTTAAGTTCAGGCTTAGAGAGAATGAAGCTAGAGCCTTAAGCCATTTCAGCTCTGAAATTCCTTTCCGAGTCAAGTCAAATTCTAATGATAGGATCTAGATGAAACTCTGTGGAAATATTTATCTAGGTATATCTAGATCCTATATAAAATTTCATAAGGCTTGTTCAATAAATGACCGAGTTATGCTCAGAAGCTAAATTGCTTTCCTTGAGGATTTTTTGATCAATCTTCTTGACCTATCTGCTTGATTTTAATAAATTTTTTGGGTGAGACCTATGAGAACTGAGATAAATGACCGGGAGTGTTACTGATACCAGGGCCGAACTCTTTTGCCTTATATCAGTTACAAGGCTCCGATCAGAGTGAAACTTAGGGGAAGTATATATCCATTTATTTTTAAAAAAATCATTAGTCAAATAGTCGAGTTATGCCCAGAATCCAAATTGGTTTCCAGGAAATCATTGAGTCTGAACAGTTTGAAACTTGGCAAAGCTGGAAAGATCTGACTGTCAGATCGGAGCTTTGGACCAAATTCAATATGCTCTTTTTGCCACAAAAAGGGCAGACACACACTGTCCGGCCAGCCCGACCAGCCCGACCAACCCGGCCAGCCCTGCCACCATTCGAATCTATAACAATGGCTAGAGTCGAGCAGCCAAGCGGACAAACAGGCAGCCAGGGAATGGGCAGGGCAGGGAAGCGAGGCAGGCAGAGTCAACGGCGGCGACAACCACGTCGACTGTGCGAAAATTGATTAAACTCATTCATCAAATGGCGCACAAGTTCAAATGCTTTGCCCGGTGTGTTTCAAGCGATCTTGCCCTCTTTATTCATTGCCTCTGGCACCTCCCTCGCCCACCCCTCTTCCTCACTCATTCACTCTCTCTGTCTCTGTCGCTCTTGGTCTGGTCCATTGGTGATAATGGGCGAGTTGTTGGATGGAAGAAGGAGGTGGGGAGGAGAACTTGGTTTTGGTATCCAGAATGCAACCGATTGCAAAAGGAAATCAATTGTTGTTACTGTTCTTATTGTTGTTGCTGTTGTTGTTGTTGTTGACACACAATGGCAACAGCTAATGAAATAATAGACATTTCAGGGCCGCCGTTCTCGGCTCGGAGTTGGTCGCTCTTGGTTTGACTCAGTTTGTCTTGGCTTAGCTTGACTTGGCTGAGATTGGTTGGCTTGTTGGCTGCTTGACTGGCTAAGCTGATCGTTTGGTTGGCTTGGCTTAGCTCAGCTTGGCCAACGCGGCGTATACGTAATATGACCAAGTACAGTCTTGACAAAAATAACGCATTGAAAAAACTGAAGAAAAAAATATGAAAGCTCACAGTTAACTGTGATTGCAAGAAGAGGAAGAAGAAGAAGACGAAACTTTAACTTTTTTTTTTAACTTTTCTATTTGCCTTTGGCCGCGTCGTGTGTTTGTTTGCTTTCGTGTTTGTTTTGTTTTACTTTTTTTTTGACTTGGTTTAACTCGGCTTTAGGGAATTTTGATAGGCACTTCAGAGCGAGAGAGAGAGAGAGAGATATGATCCAGTTGAATTTATTCGCGTGTCGCCACAAAAACTAACCAAATGCACCACAGGGCGCATGGCCAGAAAGCCCTCCCACTCCGTCGGCACAGTGGGACGAAGGTTAGAGATTTTTTTGAAAAGCAAATTGATTTAATTTTTTTTTATTATAAAAAAAAAGAATACAAATATATTCAACTATTTTTACTTTTTTATTAAAATTTTAATTTTTTTATTTTCAATTAATTTTATTTTTTTTGTCGTAAAAAAATTCTTGAAAAAATGAAATAAAAAAAATTAAGGTTATTTGTTTTTTTTTCTAATTTTATTTATTTTTTATTTTTTAATAAAACTTTGAATATCATTATTTAATTTTTTATTGTATTTTTAAAATTTATTTTTTTTTATTATTTTTTTTTTTATTATTTATTATTTATTATTATTATTATTATTATTATTATTATTATTATTATTATTATTATTATTATTATTATTATTTTATTTGTGTTGCTCTATTTTTTAAATTAATTAATTCGCTTGTATTTATTTTACTAATTTATTTTTTATTGACAATTATTTTTTTCTTTAATTTAATTTTTTTTTTATTATTTTTTTATATTATTTTTTTTTATTTTTTTTTTCTGAAATTATTTAATTATTTTTTCATAATTGTTTTGCCTAATTATTTTCGCTCCACTTTTTGCCACTGTGCCTGGTTTTTATTGCAGTTTTAGCAATTACAACAAAACACTTAAGCACACATATTTACACACACACACACACGCACACACACCGTCAGCTTTGATCTCCGCCCCCTAATTTTTTTTTTTTTTGCCTCAATCAGGGAAACATTTTCATCGCTAGAAAATTTAGCGACAACAACAAAAACAACAACACGATTAAATTGCATAAAACACAATTGGGCGGAGGGATTCACATAAAAAATATTGAAAAAAATAAAAAGAGAACAAACGACCAGAGAAACCGCTAGGCCATAACTGTAAACTGTCCCTAATGGCGTCCAGGATTTACGCGCCATTTTCAGTCAAAACTAATCAAGGCAAAAGGCAAAAATTCACAGAGTTGACATGAACCTGCCGGTGAAGGGGGAGAGGGGGTGAGCGAAGAGGGGAGGAGGAGGAGGAGGTGAATTGAGCCAATCTCTTTTCGACTGATACAAAGATGAATGACGTTCACACCTAAAGACAAACAGCGACGACACCGCGGGCGAAAAACAACAACAAAAACATCATCATTTTTGTTGTTGTAGTTGTTGTTGGTGTCGCCACTGACGTCGATGAAAAAGCGCGCGCGCCAGAGTCGTGGGAAAATGTTTTTCAGACTTTTCCTTTTTGTCTTTTTGGCAGACAAAATTGGCCACGTACAATTTCCCTCTATCTCACCCCCCTTGCCTTTGGCCCTTTGCTCGTAACTATTTGAGTGCCTCCCTTCCCCCTCTTCACTCCTCCGCAGCCCCCCTTTGCGACATATGCAAAACAAGTTGGGTGTGTGTGTTTGTGTGGGCCGATGAAAAGCCACAGCCGATTTGGCCAACGATGCTGACTTTTTTCCTAACTCTTCCTCTTCTTACCCTCTCTGCCTATCCCTAGTTCTGTCATCGTTTTCTTCTTCTTCTTCTCTTTGGTGTTTTCTCTGTCAAGTTGGATAGTCGGCAGGGCAATTCGCGCACTTCGAATGCAAATGCGCCGCACACTTAGACCAACGCCCCCTTCGCCCACAACCACCGCCACCACCACCAACTACAACAACAACAACAACAAAAACAACAACAACAACAACAACAAAAACAACAAATTCGTTTTGAAATTTCAATCCTTTCTGTCTTCCGCTACTTCTGCTCACGACACGATTTCATAGTAATTTTCACGCTTCAAATTCAAAGCAAAAAAAAAAACAAATAAAAAAAAAACGCTTATGAAAATTTCAAAACATTTTTGAGAGAAAAAAAAAACGTTGTTTCTTAAGTTTAAGATGAATTTTGTTATTCACAAAAAATTAAAAAAAAAATAATATTTACTAATTTTATTTAATAAACATAAATCAAAAACAAAAACTTATAAAAAATGAGCAATAAGTAAGAAAAAATAAAAATTATAAAAAATTAATGAATATCAATAAAATAAAAAAAATAGAAAATTTATATTTTATATATATATATATATATATACATATTTTTTTAATTACAAAAAAAAACTTGTTTAGTTCCCGATGAATTTTACAATTTACAAAAAAAAAAAAAAACCGAAAATATAAAAAAAAAAATATTTACTAATTTTGTTCAATTAAACAAAAAAAAAAAATTATCAATGAAATATTAAAAAAAATAAAAATAAAATAATAAGAAAAAATAAATAAATATTTTAGTATTTTTCTTTTTTTTCTCTTGATAGTAGCAAATAATTTTTTTGTCTAATTTTAATTATAAAAAAAAAATTATATTTATTTATTATTTTTTTATTTAATAATTTAAATTTGATTTGGTCTATTTCATTATTTTTCATTATTAAAAAAATATAAATTTTCATTTTTTTTTTCTTTTTTTGGTCCAATTTTATTTATAAAATTGATATAATATTTATTTAGTTTTTTTTTTTTTAATTTATTTAAATTTCATTTGATATATTTCATTATTTATTATTATTATTAAGATTTATCTTCCGTTTCTGGATTTTGATTAATATTTCTTTCTTGAAATAATTTAGAATATGGAGAATTTTTATTTTTTTATTTTTAGTTGAAATTATTTATTAAATTTTTTTTTTTTTATTTTATTTTTTTTTTTATATATATTTTTTTTTAATTTTTAAGGTATTGATTGACCTATCAAGTGTTTTTTCATTGATTCCCAGAATCGGCTTGATTTATTTTTATATCAGATTTTTTTTTTAGTTTCATATCTTTCATTTTTATTATGATTATATTTTTTTTTATTCAAACACATTCTTTTTGTATTTTTATTTATTTATTTTTATTTATTTATTTTTATTTATTTATTTTCATAATTTTCTGTTTAAAATTTTCAAATTTTTTTTTACCTTTCCAAAAATTATATATATATATTTTTTAATAATATTTTTGATTTCTTATCGCCCGAAATATTCGAATTTCTGCTAGCCACCACTCCCACCATTTCAGTCCACCGATCCCACCCCACCCCACGCCTATCCCCCCCAAAAAAATAAAAAGCAGCTTATCAGCTTTCGTTGCTGCTGTGTGTGTGTGTGTGTGTGTGTGTGTGTGTGCGTGTGTATGTGTGTGTGTGTTTTTTTTATCGCTGCAAATGCATTTTTAATTTTGCGCTACTCAAATTCTCGACTGGAATTACATACGCAGAAATAGAAAGAAAAAAAATACAACAACAACAAAAACAACAACAAGAAAAAAATATATATTTGAAAATTCCGATAAGCCAAAATATAACTCACCCTGTTTGCTTGGGCAGCACAGAACAACCACGAAAAAATAAAAACTATTTGAAAAATTTATTAAAAATTTTTTTTGTTTATTTTTTTTTTTTTGCAATTTAAAAAATTTAAATTTTTTTGTTTATATATTTTTTTTTTATTAATTTGTTAAAAATTTATTTCTTTTTTTATTAGACACGTGGCGTTCATTGTTTTTGCAACTCTAAAAAAAATATTTTTAAAAAATTTTTATTTTTTTTTATAAAAAAAAAAAAAATATTAAAAAAAAAATTATTGCACAATTGAGGAATTTTCGAATTTAGACACGTAGACGCGGCGGCGGCGGCGACGGCAGTGGCGGTGGCGGCGACGGAGACGGCAAAGACGACGGCTGAGGTGCACACAGAAAATGCAAGGGAACATGGGAAGGGTAGGTTGGGGTGATGGAAGGGGGGAGGTGGGGGGTTTGGCAAATAGGTGACGAATTCTAGTGAAAGGAATTGGAGAGAATTCGTAATGCGCGTAAGTTTCTCAATAGTCACGAATTTTTTTTTTGTTCACGAAATTATTTTAATTATTTTTTTAATTATTTTTAATTTTTTCAAATTATTTCGAATTATTTTTATTTATTATTTTGGAGACTGAAAAGAACTAAAAAAAAAAAATGAAAAGGCCAGTTGAGGCGCTGAGCGAGGCGTTGGCGCGTGCAGCCATAAGAAGAAGAAGAAGAAGACGAGGAAGATGAAGAAGAAGAAGAGCTAGATGAGAGATATTTTTAAAAGCCAGTGAAAACGAAATTGCCATTTAGCCTTGATCGTCAAAATGGGTATCACAACAACAACAACAAAATATTCATAATTTTATTTTTGTTTTGAATTTAGCAAAAAGGAAGCGGAAGCTTTGCCACTTATGCAAACAATTAAATAAAATATTCCTATTTTTTTTTTTTTAGTAATTTTTTTTTTAATTATTAAAAAAAAAAGATCAGTAGTTTCAGATCAGTAATTTAATTGTTGTTATCGTTTTGATTGAGGTTCCCAGGCCAGGCGCACCGAACCGTTCTCATCACTCGGAAAAAAAACAAAAAAAAAAAAAAATTCACTCACTTCAAATGCAACAACGAAAACAACAACAACTGCACGTCCGTTAAAAAAAAAAATTATTATTAAAAAAAAAATGAGCAGTAGCAGAACAGAGCAAAAAAAAAAAATCAGAGAATTATGAGAAATGACAACGCACACAAATAACTTTCAGCGGCTGTAGTAAAATGACAACTGAAACTGAACTGTGAAATGAAAACGAGTAACGCGCAGCGCCGAGCAGCGCAGCCCAGGCGACAACACGGCAAAAAAAAAGTTTAAAAAAAAAACACTACAAACAGAAACAATCTAAAACGCCAACGCAAACAGCGCTGCCAACGGAATTCTAACGCAGCTAACAACAACAACAACAACAACAATAGCAACAACAAGAACAGCAGCGACTGCGGCGACATCGGCGCGTGCATTTTGCCGTTTGCGTTTTTTTTTTTTTTTGTTTTTTCTTCTTTTTTTCATTGTGCATTCTCGAAGTTCTCGGCAAAGCAATACGACAACAACAACAACAACAACAAATGAGAGAATACACTTTTCGCAATTGAAATTTTTCTTGTTTTGTTTTTCTTCTTTTGGCTTTCAAGTGTTTTGGATTTTCCCAAAAAAAAAAAAAAATAGAAAATTTGTTTATTTTTTTGATCAAATTTTATCCTAAAAGCAGACTATGAATTGGCCGAAAAATTAAATATTCTCAAAATAAATTAATTAATGGTAAATGAATAAATTATTAAAAATATTAAAAAAAAAATAAAATATTTTAATTTTCTTATATACTTAAAAATAAAAAATAAATCAAGAAAAAATAATTTAAAAAGAAAAAAATTTCAAACCAACAAAGCAAAAATAAAAAAAAAATCATAAAAAAAATTTTAAAAATAATAATAGTTTAAATACAAAAAGAGAAAAATTTTTAAAAATAAAAGAAAAAATAATAATTAATAAATTTTATAGAAAAAAAAATTAATAATATAATTAAAAAAAATAATATTCAAAAATTTATAAAAAAAATAATTTATAGACAAAAATATATAGATTAATATTAAAAAAAAAATTAATAAATAAATAAATAACTAATTTTAACGAAAATAAAAATTTAACAATAAAGTTTAAGAAAAAAAATATTATATAATATTTGTTAAAATAAAATATTAATTTCTAAATTTTGTATTTTTATCAGATCATAAAAATATAAGAATTAGGAAAGTAAAAATAATAATAATAATAACGACAATAAATAAATAAATTTAATATCAAATAAAAAAAAAAGAAATTAATGTTAAAAAATAAAAAAAAAAATTAAATTTAAAAATAAATAAAAATTTTAATTTCTAAATTTTGTAATTTTGAGACCATAAAAATATGATTAGAATAAGGAAAATAAAAAAATTCATAATGACAATAAATAAATAAATTTATTAATAAAATTAAAAAAATAATTTCCAAAAATTAATCAATAAAAAAAAACAATATTTATAAAAATAAATAAAATAATATATATATTTATTTATAAGTGAATTATTTTTCACTATAAAAAAATGAAACAAAATTTTTAATAATAAAAAAAAATATAAAAATATGTAATAATTAAAAAAAAATTAAAAATTAATTTTTCAGTCCACTCCAAACAAGAGTATATCGATTTGCCTATGGTAAAAGTGCTGAAAAGGTTCTATAAAAATCATTTTTAATTTTTTAATCCAAAAAGAGTATAGCGATTAGCCAATGGTCAAGTGCTTAGAAGGTTCTATGCTACTTTAAAATAAACATTTTGCTGTTGTTCTTGTTGTTGTTATATTATTTCAAGCTTTTCACTTTTTTTTTATTTATCAACTGAGGCGGTAGCGCGCGGCATCGACAGCCAAAGCAAAAGCAAAAGCAACAGCAACAATTGCAAAAGCGCATTAGATTCAGAGCAGAGCGTAAAAACGAAGACGGTGGGCCGAGGCGTAGGGTGGGCGCAGTGGTCAGGCGGGCGGGTGGGCAGGGCAGGGCCGGCAGCGAAAAGCATCGCAGCAGAGAAACGCAGCGAAACGACGCGAGGCGACGAAATCGAACGAGCCGAACGACTAGAGTCAGCTGTTTCAGAGGAGTCAAGCGGGCGAGGGCGAGGTCGTCGCTTGCTGTGTGAGTGCGTGTATGTGTGTGTGTATGGCGGAAGTGCACAAGGCAGGCGGAGAAGCGAACGCAAACGCAAACGCAAAAACGAAACGCCGACGTTTGTTCGACTGCGTGGCAAAACGCAAGGCCAGACGCATGCGAAAGAGTGAATAGGCCTCACCCTCTGCGTGCATGTCTGTGCCTGCCAGCATGTGTGCCAATGTGTGCATGTGTGTTTCTTTCTGGCAAGTGTAACTGATCGCGTTAGCGTGCGGAGAGTGTACCCGTTTGTTTGTCTGTGTGTGTGTCTGCTTAGTATATGATTTTTTTTTCTTTTTTTTTTTTTTTTGTATGTCGTTATGTATGCACGCGTGCCCTTGAAAACTTAACCCAGCCAGCTGCATGCAGTGAAAAGCAGCCTCAAGTGTGATAGCAAAAAAAAAAAAAATAATAAAATAAATAAATAATAAAAATAAATAAATAAAAATAAAGACAAAAATGGCAAAAACTGAGCAACGCAACAAAAGCTCACGCCAAGCCATTTGCCTGGTCTGACCGTCTCTAACCAGGCCCTCCCCCACCGCTGTCCCCACCTCTCTTATGCAACCCAGGCCACCCTCATTTTTATTATTTTCTTTTTTGTTATAAATTTTTTATTTTTATTTAATTTGAATTTTTTTTATTTCTTTTTTTTTTTTGCTGACGTGTTTGTGCCGCAAACAAAAGAAAGTGCACAAATTGTTGAAATTCTTCAAATAAACAAAATAAGTTAGTTGATTTTTTTTATTCTTCTTCTTCTTCCCTTTCTTATTTTCGAATTTGCTTTAGTCATTTTCATTGGCAGCATTGAATTAGTTTGCTTTGGCAAAACAAAAGAAGAAAAAAAAAATAATCGGCTAAATTAGTTTTTCTAACATTTTTGGTTTCAAATAATTTTGGGGAGCCTGAAAATCCCCAAAAAAAATGCACAAGTTTTTTTTACCTGTTTTTTAGGGAATCCGAAAAGTTTTGAGAAATTTTTTCACTCACCTGAAAAGAGAATAAAAAAGAAAGAAATTTTTAGTCAAGTTCATAAAAATTTAGAAGATTTTTTTTTTAAATAATAATGAAAGACGTTTTAGATAAGATCTAAAAAAAAAAAAATTCTCAGGAACTTTGATATTAAGTCAAGATTATAAAAAAATTATTAAGTGGAAATAATTATTTAAGTCTGACTTGGCTCTCAAGATCTTCAGCTTTATTTGAGATATAAAAAAATATATACCAAGTTCAGCTTTTTAGATTTAGGAGATCTTACTTCAGATATATATTAATATGGAAGATATTTCAAAAATTTTTAGTTGATAAATTTTCAAGGTTTCCTAGACTGTTCAGACTTGGCTCAAGAGATCCCTGCTCATCAGGGAAAGACAGAGTGACTCGGGGTTCCTGAGGTCCAAAGTGATCCTAAAAACAACTTTTCAGATCTCAAGACTTTTTCAGGAATTTCTATATAAATATAAATAAATATGATGAACAATGAAAATAACAATTAAAACTCCCAAAATAAATTTTCAAGATTTTAAAGTCTGAGGAAATTTTCAAAATGTTTCCAAAAGGCCCTTAAAAATTGGTATGCCTTCTAGTTTAAACGAAAACAAAAGAGAAAAATTAAATTAAATTAAAAGAAAAACTTTCTATTGTTTAAAATTTGTGTTAAAACAAAACAAAACAAAAAAACCTAAGCAATTGCGAAATTTTCAAGACAAACAAAATTTCTTTTCAATTCGGCACACTCCTCCGCCCCAACAACAAGGGCAAGGGCATTCTCAAGGGCTTCGCAAATTAATAAAAATATTTTCAGAAGAAGAAGCAGAAAAAAGCACACGCAGAAATTTTAAATAGAAATAAAGTCACAAAAATAAAATAAAAATAAAATGCATAACAACAACAAAAACAACAGCAACAAAAGCGGCTGCAATAAATAAGAAGAAGAAGAAGAAGCAAGCTTGTGTGAGTGCGTGTGTGTGTGTGTGTGTCAATTACGCGAAAACGCGTAGAGACGCGATGAAACGAAAAAGCGCTGCCGCTGCCAGCGTAGTTGCTCTTTTTGTGCGCTCTGCTCGCTGCCTCTCACTCGCTCCGTCTATCTCTTTCGCACTCGCTTGTTGAAAATATTGTGAATTTCACTGTCAAGGTCGAACGTTGTTCTGAAGCGCGACGCGCAGCGTTTCACTCGCTGAACAAAATGCAATGCGCGATGATCAGACACCAAGTCCACGGAGGCAAGAAAGAGAGAGAGTGCGAGAGAGCGAGGGTGTGTGGGAGAGAGAAAGCAGGGAGTGAAGAGAGCTTGCCTGAGTGTCTGAAAATGATAGGAAGCCCCCAACTATGGGGGTGGCCAGAGCAAGAGGACAAACTCATGTGCATGTTTGCTCGTGTATGTGTGTGTGTGCATGTGTGTGTGTGTGTGTGTGTGTGCATCTGCGTAGGCTTGGGAGCGCGCATTCATGCGTCGGCGTTGCTTGGCGCGCAGCAGGCGGAAATTGACGAACAAACCAAATAAACCGACAAACCAAACCGACTTTGACGATTTCCAACTTATGTAAGCGGCATTGCCACTCTCAACCTGAAGAGGGGGCGGGGGAGGGGGGTCTGGCGGTGCATCTGGTCGTGGGTGAAGAGGGGTAGCAAAATTACAACGCAACAAGAACACACAACAACAACAACGGCACAGAACCTCCCACCCAACCCAAGCAGCCCCTAGGCACTCTGCCCATCCCCCTTGGCACATGGCACACCCACTGATCTAGCAATTAACCCCTTGTTGCCCCCTCTCAGGGACAGACCAACTGTTTCATTTTATTTTAGTTTAGTTTTATTTTATTTTGTTGTTGTTGTTGTTGTCGCCTTTGTTGTTGCTCTCGTTACGTCAAATGTAGGGGATTTCGAAAATATTCAAGAACTCAGCAAATTATAAAAAAATAAAAATTAAATTCCAAAAATAAAAAATAAATAAATAAATAAAAATGGAAAGAGCAAAAATACTCAATTAGATAAAAAAAAATAATAATAAAAATATAAAAAAAGAAAGAAAAAATATTATTAAAAAAAAAAAAATAAATATTTGAAACTCAAAAAATAATATAAAAATATGGAATAAAAAAAAGGAAAATTAAAAAAAAAAATTATTACACTATAAAAAAAAGTATATTAATATTATTTGAGAATATTCAGAAATTCGTAAATATTTATTATTTTTGTTCTTTATAAAAAATGCTTTCAAGATAAAAAAATTATAATAATAAAAATGAAAATATTCTTAATAAAGAATAAAAATAAAATAAAAATAAATCATTTCAATGTAAAAAAATAATTATAATAAAATTTAAAAAATTCTAAATTAACAAAAAAAAAAATAATAAATAAAAAAACATGTATACTTTTTAATTATATTAAAAGTTTCTTTAAAAAAATCAATAAAATATTTATTGATTTGTTCATTAAATTCATTAAAAAATATTTGTCAAGGCTTGAAAATAAATAGAAAGAAACAAATAGTACAAAATTTCTAATTAAATTAAAAAATATTACAAAAAAGTATGAAAAAATAAAATAAAATAAAAAAATTGTCTAAATAAAATAAATTAATTAATTCTCAATAAAAAAAAATATAATAAAAAAATCCCAACGTTATCTTCGGGGTGCCGAAGATTACAGACTCTTTTCGAAGTTGTTTCTGCCGTAATAATAATAATACAAAAAAAATCACAATAACGGGGTTGGTCAGTTAATAGGGCAAATTTCGATTTGTATGACAGCTATATGATATAGTAGTCCGATTTTAATAAAATTCAGCACAAACGCGTATAATTATGTAAAAAACGTGTTTGCTGAGTTTTGAAGAGATCAGTCAATAAATGTGCGAGTTTTGTGCGAGTTTCTCTTAAAACCGATTTAGGTTCGTATGGCAGCTATATGATATAGTCGTCCGATCCTTACAAAATTTGGTACATATATTAATTGCTATAAAAAACATATGCATATTAAATTTCAACAGGATCGGATAATAAATGTGTGAGTTATTCGCTAAACCGATTTAGGTTCGTATGACAGCTATATGATATAGTGATCCGATCCAGGCAAAATTTGGCACAATTATCTATCGTTATATAAAAAACACGCATGCCAAATTTGAAAAGAATCGGATAATAAATGTGGAAGTTATTGCCTAAACCGATTTAGGTTCGTATGACAGCTATATGATATAGTGGTCCGATCCGACCGATTCAAACTAGTGTACTACCTAGGTAAAAAAGAAGGCTATATACCAAGTTTCAGCAAAATAGCTTTTAAACTGACGGAGTAAATCTGATATGTACAGACGGACAGACGGACAGACGGACAGACGGACAGACGGACATGGCTATATCGACTCCTCTAGTGATTCTAAGTATTCTAGATGTAACTTTTGTGGGTCTACGATGTTTGGTTCTGTGCGTTACAAACATCAGAGCAAAGTGAATAGACTCCTTTTTCTTCGAAAAGAGTCTAAAAATAAATTGATAAGAAAAAAATATTACAAAAAAAATTAAATGAACAAAAAAAATTCTCAGTTAAATCAGAATAAAAAAAATTAATCAAAATTAATAAGAAAAAAAATAATAAAAAAAATTAAATTGAATTAAATTAATTAATTAATAAGGAAAAAATAAATTTAAAAAAAATAATAATTTAATTAGAAAAAAAATTAATAAAAAAAGTAAATCTAAATTAATAAAAAAAAATAGTTTAATTAGTAAGAAAAAAAATTGTAACAAAAAAAAAAATTAAATGAAAAATAATAATTTTTAAATGCATAGGAAATTAATTTTGGACCTCGTTTTTTTTTGAGAGGGCATCAAAAGGTCGACCAGACCCTAGCCAAATTGTTAGGCTGCCTCGCACTTGCCGCTTTATTTATTTATATTTTTGTTTCTAACAAGCCACGCCAACACATTTGCACAAATTGCATTATGCATTTTTTTTTTCAATTTTTTTTTTCAATTTTTTTTTTCACTTTTTTTGTTTTTTGAAATAGTTTTTGCCTTGTGAATTTGTTTCCCACGAAATGCGTAATCTTTCAGAGATTTGCTCTGGCTCAGAGTGCTGCGTCATCATAGGTCGCAAAGGGGGGGGTAAGAGATCTAGCTCATTATGAACGTGGCCGAGGGGAGCGGTGGAGGGGGGAGTAGCCACACCCTCAACCTAGGGCCAGAAATAAATGATAATGAAGACATAATTTGACATAAGCGATGTTAAAGTTCAAATGCCCTTTAAAGCTGGCAAGTCCCCCCCCCCCCTTCTCCCCCTGACCATGCCGAGTTCACTTGAAGCCTTGTCAAATCTGACACACCCCAACTGGGAGGGCAGAAAGAGAGAGAGAGAGAGAGAAGGGTGAAGGCAAAAAAAAACTACATCAAAGGCAACGCCAACAACAAAAGCAAAAACTATGCTCTTCTTCTTCTTCTTGGTCGTCGTCATCAACATCTTCTTTTTGTTGTTGTTGCTGTTGTTATTGTTGTTGTTGTGGTGGCGAAGCACTTTAACAACTTTTATGATTGACTTGTGCCGACGACGCAAGCGATAATGTCAAAGGCAGTTGTCGGCAGTTGGCCAAACCCGACCGAAACTAACCAAGACGACCGTTTAATCATCCAGCAAAAAAAAAAAAAAACAGAAAAAAAAACAAGCGAAATAAAAACGCAGTCGCCGCTTGCCTGTCAAACTTGCGATTAATCTCACTCACAACCAACAGAAAAGAGAGAAAAATCACACACACACACATGTACAAATATAGCGGACGAGAAAGAGGAAGACCAGCAGAGCTCAGCTCAAGCCTGTCTGTCGTCTATAATTGAGATATGAACTTGGTAATATTTCATAAAAGGCCTAGACCAAACCGCGAGAGCCACTCACAGGCGAAGGCGCAGGCGCGCCCAGTGTCCAAACACACAGACACACACACACATCCACACACACAGACACACGCATGCACACTAGGCTAGGCGAAGCACTTTGGTCAAACCAAAAATACTCCTGGCACTGTGGTGGAAAATCTATGGTTTTGTTGTATGAAAAATTTTCTGATTTAAAATTACAAAAAAATATATATTTTAATTTATTAAAAAAATATAAATAAATAAAATTCGAAGTTAATTAAGTTAAAAATTGTAATTTATATTTGAAATATTTTTAGGTGACCTTTAAATAATTTAAAAAAAAATCTTTTTCATTAACTATTTTTTAATTGCATTTAAATAGAATAATATATATATATTTTTTTTAATTTTTTTTTTTTGTCTAATTATTATTATTTATTTTTTTTTAATTAATTATGAATTTTGTAGCTTTATAATTTTAATTCGCATTTTTATATTTTATTTATTTTGTCACTTTTTTTATTTATAATTTATTTATCTTTTAAGTATTATTTTTTAATTATTATTATTTATTTTGTTTAATTATTATTATTATTACTTTTTTTAATAAATTATGAATTTTATAATTTTAATCCGCATTTTTATGTTTTATTTATTTTGTCACTTTTTTATTTAAAATTTATTTATCTTTTAATTATTATTATTTTATTCCATTTAAATTAAAATAGTTTTTAGCAAATTCATTATTTTTTAAATTTATAATTATTATTATTTTTTATTTCAACCAAATTTATTCGTTCTTCTTTTTTAATTTATTTAAAAAAAATTTTAATCATTTTTTGTATTCCATTTAAATTGAAATATTATTTTTTTTTTTAATTCAAACAAATTAATTTTTCTATTCCATTTAAATTGAAATATTTTTAGCAAAATTATTTTTATATTATTTCTTTCATCTATTTTTTTTTTTTAATATTTTTTTTTTATTACAAATTAATTTGAAAACCTTTTTTTTGGATATTTAATTTTATTATTTTTTTTCTGAATTTCCCTATTTTTTTATTTATGAAATATTTTAGAATAAAAAAAAAAAGAAATTCTATTTGCCTCCAAGAAAAATAATATTCGAACCACTGTGGAAGCAATTGTCCGAAGAGTGATCGAGGTGAGTGGCGGGGCATGGGAGCTGCTTGGGCTCCTTGCACTCGTCTAGAAATAACTTAATTGTCACTCAATTACTCAGTTTTCAGCTAAAAGCATTCATTGCTCTGGCTTAACGTCAAAAGAGCTCGGGCCTGCTGGAGACGGCCAAAAGCGGACCAAGACAGGCTGAAAGAGCTCGACCAGCCTAGGCCAAGGGAGGGGCTGACGGTTGGAGGGGCATGGCTATTTTTTTTTTTCACCTTCGCTTGGCGTGAATAATCGCCCAGAACCGTGAATGTTGAATGAAAATTGATGAGTTGCGACAGTTTTTGGCCAAAGGGCATAACACACTCACACACACACACACACACACACGAGGCACTCGTGCCAACTGGCCAAGGCACTTTGTCATTTGTGGCAAAAAAAAAAAAAATAGAAGAAGAAGAAAGAAGTGAGAAAGGAGTTGGTTTGGATAAAAAAAAAAATAAGCCTACTCAGCAAAATATTTTTCCACTTTAAGCGAATGCAATTTTCCCCTCCCCCCTCTCCCCCTTCTCCCCCCATAGCCAAGTTACTCTGCTAAATTGGCATTTCAATGCAAATATCAATCAAAAAAAAAAAGGAAAGACTTATCGAATCGCTTCGGCCGAGTAATGTGAAATTCTTGTCAAGAATTTGAGGTTAAGTAAGCCAACTGATTGACTGACGCCTGGATTGAGTGATTGATTGATTGATGGCCAACTTGATCGCTGGCTTCAACCATTTCCATTTGCTTAGACAATTCTAATCATTTGATATGATTTTCATATTTTTTTGGAAACTCATTTTTTTTCTTCATTCTTCAACAAATTTGATTGTTCTGTTCGTGATTGAGTTGATTGAGGGGGGAATGTTACGGCTTCACTATTTGGAGGAAAAGATCGAATATTTCTTTGTATTTTAATTTTCATGGGATCCTCGGTGGTAATTTTTCTATAATAATTTTTTTTTTTAGATTTTATTTTTATTTTATTTTTTTTTTAATTTTTCGATTTCTGATTGACTTGATTGAGAGGGGAAAGTTCCCGCCGTTCTTAAACATTTGAAATTTTCTATATATTTTAATTTTTATGTGATCCTCGGGGCTAATTTTTCTAAAATATTTTTTTTTCTTAATTTTTTTTTTTTATTTTTTATTTTTCGATTTGTGATTGACTTGATTGAGGGTGAATGTTCCGGGCGTTCTTTTTTCTGGAAACATTTGAAATTTTCTATTTATTTTAATTTTTATGGGATCCTCGGGGTTAACCTTTCCTTAATTAATTTTTTTATTTTCTTTATTTTCTTAATTTTTATTTTTTTATTTTTATTAATTTTTTTTATTTCGATTTTTATCTCAACTTTTTTCTTTTTGAATTTATATAATTCTTTCTGTTTATATAGATATTATTTTTTATGTATCCTTTAATTATTTTTATTAATAAATATTTTTTATACTAATTCTGCTCTTATTATTTTTATATATTTAAATTTTTTATATTTAAGTTTATTCAATTTTTTTTTTAATTCTTTTTGTTTTTTTACCATTTTCTTAATCATTTTTAATATATTTTAATTTGATTTGTAATATTTATTTCTTTCTTATTTTAATATTAATTTTTATTCTTCATTTTTTTAATTTTTTTTATTATTTTTTTTTTTATTTTTTGATTTTTTTTTCAAATTTATTATTTTTTTTTCCTATTTTTTTGTTTCAAATTCAGCAAGCCCTTTACTCCATTCTCTTTTTCTTGAAATTCTTCTTCTTCTTCTGCTTTGTTGTGACTCCAAAGTATTCCCATAATTTAGCCCCAAAAGATCTACATGGCCCACAACACCATAAATCCCAATCAAAATTGTAAGCAAACAAGCCTGGCAAAAAAAAAAACACAACGCGAACCACACAAAAAAGACCCAGAAAAAAGAAGAAGACGAGGAAGACGAGTAAGAAGAAGAAGAAGAAGAAGAAGCGTGCATCTATAAATCCATTAAGGCCATTTACCGTGCGATCCGATCCGATCCGAACCGATCCAAGGCGAAACGATTCGCTTCAAGCCAAACCAAAAGTATATAAATGTGCCAGTGTGTGTGTGTGTGTGTGTGTGTGTGTGCACACCTCAACACCCAAGAATCAAAGGCAAAAGGAAGATGCTGTTTTTTTTTTTATAGCCGAGAAAAGGACGGGCCTGGCCGACCAATTGCTCCATAAAGTAAAACTAAATTGCTCAATAATTTTGTCCACATTTGATTATGTCTTTTGGGCACAAAAAAAAAACAACAACAACAACAACAAATAGAGAAAGAGACAGAGTGAGAGAGGGAGAGGGGCCGAGAGAGAGAGAGGGTGAGAGAATAGCTAAAATAATGTTTGCCCGCCTGCAAATGCAAAGTCACGACTGTCGAATTCTCGGTGCCCACAAATCCAAAACCCATAAAGACATCAAAGCAACCAGCAAACTAACAGCAACAACAACAACAACAACAACAACAACAACGGCAACAACGACAGCAACGAGCTACGCGTGTAACAATTTGCCTACAACAACACACCGTGTGTTGTTGTTGTTGTTGTTGTTGGCCACAAAACGCAAATTAACAACATGACTACACTCGCACACACACACAGACACACTCGCACGCACACAACAAAAAAGAGTCAGGCCAAATGGTAGGCTGAAAACAGACGAGTCGTGTTGCTGTTGTTGTTGTTGTTGCTGCTGCTGGCTTGTTGGAGACAGACTCCAGATCCCAGAACAGGCCCAGGCACCCGCACAATTTACAACAACAAAAACAACAACGGCTAAAGGCAATAACAATAGCAAAAACCTTTCAACCGTGTCCCAAGTTTTAGTTGGAAATTTTTATTCAAAATATTTTAGAGAACTCAAAAAAGATTTTGAAAATTTCCATAAAAATAGAAAAAATTAATAAAATATTTTTAAGGCATCTCAGAATGAATTCTTAGAGTTTTGAAATTTTAAAGTTTTCCTAGAAAAAAATAAAATATCTTAAAAAGAAATTGTCAGCTTGATAATCTTTTAACTATCCATCGATCTAACTATCAAGGGGTCGAGGCCTTGGGAATATTTTGGGAAACTATTTTGAGGCTTCCACTGTTTAGATTATAATTATTGGGATACTTCCAAAGTTTCCTCTTATAAAGGGCAACTCCCAAGATTCCCTCCTATAAAGGACAATTTTGGTTTGTAGGGTTAGTTGGATTCCAAGGCTTAAGCTCTCAAAATAAAGCCTTTAGTTTCGGGGTTCTGAAATTCCTTCTTCCGAAATAAGCCTTTTCGCTTGGGATCTCCGGTTATTTAGAGCTTATAGTGTCTACTTTGATTTGGAGACTGAGAAGCTATATCTTTCCAGGGCTTCATCTCTTAAGGAAAATCCTCTTGGTTCAAGGTAAAACAGAGTTTCCATTGGGGTCCCCAGGGTTCGAGGGTTTCCAGTCTCTTCTAAAAAAATCCTCTTAGTTCGAGGGGTTCTACAATTTCAGGGCTTCATCTCTGAAGAGAATCACCTTGATTCAAAGTTTTCTAGAATTTCTTTTGGTTTCTTCAAGGTTTAAAGTCTTAAGGGGATGACCTTCATTCGAGGAGCTCCATATTGTTTTGGGGAGGCTTAGAGAGCTTCATCTCCTAAGAGAATCTCTCTTTCATAACTCCTTGATAGATGGAGCTCTTTCTTTCAAGGTCTCCAGGAACTCATATCTTATTATGACAACTTTGATTTAGAGACTCCGAAATTCCATCTTTCCAGGTCTTTAGCTCTTAAGAGAATCGCCTTGGTTCTAAAATTTCTTTTGGGATCTCAAAGTTTGTAATCCTCTTGGTTTAATGGGTTCTACAATTTCGTTTTGATTTCATCTCTTAAGAGAATCTCCTCGGTTCAAAGTATTCTAGAATTTCTCTTGGGCTCTTCAGACTTTCAATCTTCAGAGGGTTCCAGAATTCCACCTTTCAAAATAAGCTCTTGCTTTTGGGGTCTCCGGCTACTCATATCTTATAATGTGGCTACTTTGATTTGACGACTCCGAAATTCCATATTTCCCGCGTTTCATCTCTCAAGAGATTCTAAAATTTTCTTTTGAGGTCTCCAGGTCTTTAATATCTCAAAATCTTTGCTCTGCGGGATCTTTGGTTTGCTTTGGCTTGGCTTCACGATTGATGATCGAGCTGAAAGGCTCATTAAAAATGTGAAAAGCTTTCCCCAACTCCACTCGGCTTTCCTAAGATCACTACAGATTGGATCGAGTCTTTATTTTTATATATATATTTTTTTTTGTCTTCTTTCTTTTCTTTTCTTTTTCTCTCTCCCTCTCTCTTTCTGCCATTCGCCAAAGTGTGTTCTCCTGTCAACGTTAATCGCTTGATCTTAATTTACAGTAAACAATCAACAGCACAAGCTCAGGATCAGTCAACCTCGACTACCGGGCAACAACAACAACAACAACAATAACAGCAACGATCGATGCGATTTTGTTTTGAGATTGATTCAGTGTGTGATCAGTTTGGCTGATCGCCATGGCCAAATTGGCCAAAGCAACTTTCGCTTTTAGCTCTTTCGCTCTCTCCCCTCTCTCCCCTCTCTCTCTCTCCCGCCTATACCCATCTCCTTCTCTCAGCGTGTGTGTCTTTATTTTTCTCCTTTTTATTTTCTTTGCTAACGATCGTCAATCAACGGCAATTTATTTTACAGCCTTTCCCATTTAATCCACTTAATTTTTTTTTTTTTTTTTATGAAAAAAAATTTTTTTTTGGCTAAAAGGAAAATATTTTTGAATTAAATTTATTTTTATATTTTTTGGAGATTTAATTAATTTATTTTTTTATCTCTAGAAAAATCGTTAATTTTAATTAATTTTTTGTTAAATGTTTGCCCTTCACTTGGCCAGCTTTCAGTTGGCCTGTCTCACTCTGTCTTGGCCAAGTCAAAGAAATATTGTCAAGTGTTTGATGGCCGATTTAAAATGTCTAAAAATCATGTTGCCTTTTTGTTACTGTTGCTATTGCCTGGCGTCAAGAAGAAAAGAAAATGAAATCGCGTGGGCCAAAAACTCTGAGTTGGCCAACAATAGAGTTGTTGGCCGCAGCCGCCAAATGCACGGCTGGATTTTGACATTTTTTAGCACGCGGCTGCCAAACGGCATAAAAGTTGACATATTAAATGTCATGAAAGACACACACCAACACACACATGCCCCTCCCCCTGGCAATGCAATCCGTCCTTCAGCAATGTTGGCCAAATCCGAGTGACGGCCTCGATTCTTGTCCATGTGCGCGCACCAAGCTCGTTAAAGTCAATGGCGCAACAGAGCCCCCCCCCCCCCCCTCACACTTCGCCAACTCCCCACAAACCCACCAGCAAACGGGTGGGATTTTCTATTTCCAATTTTTCTTGCTGTTTTCGTTGTTGTTGTTGTTATTTTTGGGAGTGGGAGTTGTGAGAGTCAAGAAGTTGTGAACCGAAAGGAACGAGCAGGCAAAAAAAAAAAAAAAAAAAAAAAAGAGTTTCGGGCAAGTCAATCAGTCAGCTGCCAATGGCAACAGAAACAACCAAAACAACAACAACAACAACAACAATAACAAGTTGAAAACAGTAACAACAACATGGGGAGCCGACAACAGCCCAGCAAGACAGCGTGGGTGGGCCGTGAGTGGTATCGTGAGTGACTCTTTGAATCGAAAGGCTTTGGCGCAGGCGCATGCAATTTTTTTCTTCTATTTTTGTTTTTTTCATAATTTTATTGTCTCCGTCTTGGGCACAGTGGTTCGAGGTATATTAAAAATTTGATAAAAAAATTTTTTTGAAAATTAAAAGTTTGAGAATTTCAATAAAGGGAAATAAATTTTTATAAAGGTGATTTGATTTTATGATTAAAAAAATAAATGAAAATAAAAAAAATTAATAAACATAAAAATCATACAAAAATTCACAGACGAAAATTTGATTATTTTATTAGGAAAAATTTAAAAAAAAAAATATAAGAAATATTTTAGTTCATATTGGAAAAAAATTAAATCTTTCTAATTAAAAAAAAAAATTATATTTTTATTGATAATAATTTACTAAATTAATTTCAAAATTCAGAATTAATTAGAAATATATTAATATTAAATATAAAAAAAAAATTATCAAAATATAACAACAGAAATATAAAAAAAAAAAATTTAGTTCAGAAATCGGAATTAATTAAAAATGAAAAAATATTAAAAAAAATTTTAATAATTAAAAAATACCATATATAAAAAATTTTCAAAATATTTCAACCGAAATATTAAAAAAAAAAATAAATTAACAAATCAGAATTAATTAAAAAAATATTAATATTAAAAAAAAAATAAAACAAATGTAAAAAATTCTCAAAATATTACAACAAAAATATTGAAAAAATTATAATATTATTAATTTTTAAACTTCTTATCTATTACATAAATTAATTCAGTATTATGAGAAAAAAAAAATTCTAAATATCAAATAAATCAAAAAAAAAAATTAATACAGTCAATATAAATAAAAACGAAATATTTTTTCCTGCCGAAACAAGAGAATCAATATAAAAATGTTAACATTAAATGGCCGTCCCAAAATAAAATAACCATTTGACCACTGTGCCTAATCTGCTTAGGATAACTGCGGAAGAAGAGATGAAAGCGCAGAGAGAAAAAGACTACAACAAAAAAGTGGGCATATTTGCAGGCACCGTACGCACTTTTTTTCAACGGTTGTTTTCGTTGTCATGCGAAAAGATCAACAGAGACGAAAGCGATGACGCCGTCGGGGACGCCGAGAGCGACGAGGACGAAGACGAAGACGCAAACGACGAAGATGAAAACGACAAAGTCGTCAGATCCGTTTGAGATTTTAGCAAAGACACAAACCAAACAAACCAAAAAAAAAAAAAAAAACGAAAGAAGAAATCAATGTAATTTTTTTTTTACCCGAGCCTGAGTGCATGTGCATGTGTGTGTGTGTATGTGTGTGTGTGCTTTTGTGAATAACAACATTCTTATCAGATTGTTGAAATTTCGTTGTCGTTGTCGTTGTTTCTATTTTTTTTTTTTTTTTTTTTTGCTTTTTGCGTGCAGTTTGAAATTTTGTTACCGCTGTTTTTCAGTCGTCGCTGTCGTTGTTATTGTTTTGCACTCTCTCTCACTCTCTCTCTCGTTCTCCCTCACTCACTCTGGGTTAGTTGGTGTTTGTGTGTGATCTTTGTCACACAAGCCTTTTGGGTCTGGCACGGTGTATGTGTTTGTGTGTGTGTGTGTGCGTGTGTGTTCGAGGCTTTGGTAACATGGCAGGAAAACATGTAATGAAAATTATGACAAGCAAAATGCAACCAACAACAACAACAACAATATGCGCCAAATAAATAGATAAAAATGCAAACAAAACAAAACAAAACAAAAAAAAGGGTGGAGAAAGAAAGAGAGAGAAAATTGTAATAATAAAGCAAATATTGCCAGGCTGGAAAAGAGGAAGGTAAAATAAAATTCAAAAAGAAATAAACAAAAAAAAAAACAAAAACAAAAACAACAGAAACAAAATTGTTGTACAAAAAATAAAAAAAGGAAAAAATTACAATTCAATGGAAAATTGCGCCCACACACGCGTTCCTGGGCTCTCTGCAACCAACAACAACAACAACAACAATAACAGCAAAATATAATAACAAGAACTCCAACAACAACAACAACAATGAGAGCAACACAATTGTTCAGCATCTGTTGTTGCTTTCTTGTTGTTGTTGTTGTTGTTGCTTTGTTGGCTGATTCGTTTTGCTCTTGTCGATGTTGTCAAATCTTGTTGCGTAGTCAATAATTTTTTTTTTCCTTTATTTTTATTTTTATTTTTTTGCTATTGTAATTTTCGTTGCTGTTGTTGTTGTAGTTGCTGGAGTTGTTTACTGTGTTTGCTACATGCCAGTTATTGTTACACAAATCAATTTTCAATTGAATTGATCCGCGGGGGGAAAAAAAAACTAAGAAATTTTTTCCACAAACAAATTCAAATCGAAGCAAAAAAAAAACAAATGTTTGTCAGGCTTAAAAAATTTATTTATTTTTTTTTCAATAATTTTAATAAGTTTATTAGTTTTTATTTATTTATTTTCATTATTTTTTTATTTTAAATAAGTTAATTAGTTTTTGATCTTATTTTTTTTTTTTTTAATTTTCTTTTTTAATAATTTTTCCTTAGTTTTTGTTTTTATTAATATATATATTTTTTTTATTTATTAATATAAAAATATTTTTTAATAATAATTTTTTTTTTTTAATTTTCTTTCTTGTTGATTTATCATTAATATTAATTTTCCTTATAAAATGTTTTTTGTTAATATTTTTTTTTATTAATTAATTTTGTCTTTTTCTTTTAATTTTCTTTTTTATTGATTTTTCATCAAGAATAATTATCCTTAATAATGTTTTTTCTTTATTAATATTTTTCTCTTTTATTTATAAATTTGAATATATGTATATATTTTTTTATAATTTCAGTTTAATAATATATTTTTTTTTTAATATCCTTTTTAATACATTTTTTTTTTTTTTTGTTAATAATTTTTCTCATTTTTTTTTTATTTATTTTTAATGTTTTCTTTTAATTATTATTTAATTTTATCATTATTATTAATTTTTCCATTAATTTTTTACTTTTTTTATTAATAATTTTTCTTTTATTTTTTATTTATTAACGTTTATTTACTTTTTACTTTTATTATTTATTTTTACTATTATTATTATTTTTTATTATTAATAATATTTTTCCTAATTTCCCATTTCTATAAATTTTACTATTTTTTTTTGCAGTCCTATTATATTTTATCTATTATTATTTTGTTTGCTTCTTGCTTTTTTTTAACTATTCAAAATTTCACAGATTCCCTTAAAAAGTCCAAAAGTCACGTAGTCACTTATTTTGGTTTGGAGTTTTCCACCCTTTCTTATCGCCGTGGTTGCATGCCAAAGCGATCACGATTGAACCATAAAAAAAATGGAATCTGAGCTTAACGGTTTTATTTTTGGGAAGGGTTTTTCATTTTTTTAAGGAAAATGTTCCCAAAAAATGAAAAAAAAAGGTTTTCTTTTAATTTACAAAAAAAAAACTCACAGAAAATTACAGTAAATACAAAGAGTGCACAAAAAAAAGAGGAAGAAGAAGAGGAAATCACACACAAATTGCTGCACCCGTTATATGCATTGCGGTTTTCATTGACAATGACAGCGACAACAACAACAACAAAAAGAGCTTGCTTGCTGCTGTTGCAGTTGTTGTTGTTGTTGTTGTTGTTGCTTTGTCGTTTATCACGCATCGCTGTCAAACTGTCACTTTGGCTTAACGTTGCTTGGTTGTAATGCAATAAGATAAACAAACACTGAGCTGAGAGCAAAATGTCCAGGAAGAGAGCGAGAGAGACAGAGAGTGAAAGAGAGAGAGAGAGAGAGATAGCCAGCGAGATAGTTCCGTCGGCGCAGTGGGAAAGCCGCCAAGGAGCATGCGTAATAACGCATAATGTGCCAAACAGTAGAAGCAGCCACCAGTCACACACTCACACACACACACACACTCGCACAGCCACAACGAGGCTACAAAATCACTTTAATGACAGGCGAAAGCCACAAGAACCCCCAGAAATCTCAAAAGCCAACGAATTTCTCATACTCTTTTTGAGAGGATCCGAGCTTTGGAGTATAAAGATATGTCAAATTGGGAGACCCCAGAATTCTTTCAAGATGAAGCTCGGTGTGCTTGTGGGTTTAAATAGAAATCTTGGAAGAGTTTGGACGTATATATATATATGGATCTATATATCAGTAGCCCACGTATTAAATTATATCAAAATCGGTCGAAACTGATTTAGGTGCCTGGGATATAGTAGTTTCCCTCTCTCTCTCTCTCTTCAAATACGAAAAAGAAAGTCCCTTTGCGCTCTCATAAGCTGACTAATAAAGTGAAGAGACTATTTTGTTTTGTATTGACAAAAAAAAAAGAAGCAGAGAAGAAAAAAAAAATTGTATAACAACAGCGACGCCTGCGCGCCAACTCAAAAGGCTGCCGGGCAAAGGCGTCAAAGCCTCGAGAAAAAATCAGAAGACGACGACAACGATGACAACGACAACGACTGCACAAGTCGGCACGAGAGAGGGCGAGCTACCCGAATGCGTGTGAGTATTCGTATGCGTATGTGTGTGCGTGTGTGTGTGTGTATGGGGAGTTGGGCAACTGCTGTTTTGTCACATCATTATCAGCTTCGCTGTCTTCGCTAGTTTGCTTTGCCTGCACCTTCTCTTCTTACCGTTAGCGTTGACATCACGTGATCTCAGGCTTGTCGTCTTGTCGCCTTTTGCTTCTGCTGCTGCTGGTGCTGCTGCTGCTGTGACTGCTGTATTTTATTTTTTTCTCACCTCTTTTGAACACCACCTACCCTCCCTCTCTCCCACCCTCCTTCGGCGGCTTGCCTTCAGGCTTTTACTTCCTTTGGCATTTTCGACATTATTGACATGACAGACGGAGTGGCTGAAGTGCGGCGACAGCGAAGAGTTTCTCTTCACTCGCCACTTTGCAGGTGTGAAGGAATTCACGGCATGTGCACGCTTTGATTGGCCGCCTGTTAACCACCTTTTGGCGTTTAATAAAGTCATTTGCCCCCCAGGACTGAGGGGGGGCTGCCATTGTCGAATGACAGGCATCACTTAAACACAGAGAGAAAGAGTGAGAGAGTGAGGGAGAAGGCAATAGCGGTAGCCATCATATCGTTCACATTGTCGGCAACTTTCTATGGTCGATGGGTAATCGTGGGTAATCAGCAATTCAAAAAGGAATTGATACGTTTGAAAACTATCGCTGGGCCCAAGGAGGACGATGCGGTTGACATTGATGAAGTTAAAAGTCCCCCAGGTGGTCAGCAACAACAACAACAACAACTACCCATCGATAGGGGAAAAACTCATCGCTTTCAAACAAATACAATTTTGATACCTTTTTTTGTGGCATGAAAAAAATTTTTTTTTCTCTTACGATTTCTTTTTTTGCATTTTTTTGTTGGCTTCAAAAATTGTCTTAATTTATAAATCTTAATTTTACTAATTTTTTTTTCATTATTTATTCAGTTTTTAAGCATTTGAATTGGGTTTCTGCCAATTCTCGGTTTTAGTATTTTCCAGTATTTTTTATTTTTATTTGTTACATATTAATTTTTACTTAATTTTTTTATATATATTTTTTATTTTTATTTTATTTTTTTTTATTTTTAATAATTTATATATATATTTTTTTTTGATTTAATTAAAAATAATATTTTTATTTTTCCGTTTTTTTTCAAATTATTTATATATATTTTTTAATTTGTTAATTTTTTTTAATTATTTTTTTTTTTTTAATTTTATTTTTTTAATTCTTAAAATTTTTCTCAGATTATTCATATTTTTTAATTCCTTAATTTAATTTTTATTAATTTTTTTCTTTAATTGTTTACCCATTTTTTGTATTAATTAATTAATTATTTTTTTTATTAATTAAAAAATATTTTTTAATTATTAAAAAGAGTATCGAGATGTGCCATATGTGAACTATCTTCCCAAAATGGAATAATGACTTTGAAAATTCGCCCATCTCTCTGTGTGGTTGGCCAGATGAATTGTTGGCCAGGCCAGACCAACTCGGCTTGTGCTCCTTTAACTGTTTTTTGTTTGCTTCTAGTTGTTGTTGTAGTTGTTGTTGTTGCTTCTGTTGCATGAATAATTCATGGAAAGAAAAAAGAGTGGCTCCTTTCGAGGCAAAGAAAGCAAAACAAAAGAGAAGAAGAAATCAAAAAAAAAAGGAAGAAACAATATTGATAGGCAATGTTAGCCAAGTTAATAACCAGAAGGCAGGCAGCACACCAGCATTTCGACAAAAAAAAATACAAAAAAAAAGTGAAAGCTCATAAGGCAATCAGTCAAAACGTCATCAATAGAATTAAGTAATCAACTGAAAGCCCGACCACACACTCCTTGGGACAAATGGACCCGGCCAGGACTGACGGACAGCCAACGGCCAATGGACACAGGAACTGAGCCAGGACCACGACAAACGGACGGACGAATGGACGGACGGATGGACAGGGAGCAAGACAATGGAAACTGGTTGACCAACTGGCAGCAGATGCAGTCAAACAGATTGAAGAAACAAAAGCAACAACAACAACAACGAAAACACCAAAAAGACCACAAGCCAGAGGAAGAAGTGAAAAAGGAAACAAGACAAAAAAAAGCAACAACAACAACAACGAGAAGGAAAAGAAAACAAAAGCCTGGCCTGGCCTGGTCTGGTCTGGTCAGTCAGTCAGTCTAATTGGTCATTGTTTGTGGTCGACGATGAGAAGAAGAAGAAGAAGAGGAAGACGAAGAGGAAGAAGGAGTTGAAGAACTTTCAAGTATCAAAAAAATTGCTTTTGTTTTGAATATCAAGTGCAAAAAAAAGGGAAAACCAAATAAAGAAGAAGAAGAAGAAGCAGAATTTTATTGTTGTCTTAGGCAAGAAGAAGAAAAATACAACAGAATAAATTCTGAAAAGTTAAAAAAAAAAAATAATAATAATAAGAAAATAAAAAAAATAATTAAATAAAAATAAAAAAAAAATAAAAAATTGATTAAATATTTAAAATTAAAAAGAATAGTTCGAAATATATAAAAAAGAAAATAAAAAATAACTATAATAAAAAAATTTATATAATAAATTAAATATTTAAAATAATAATTCGAAATAATAAAATAAAATAAAATAAAAAATAAATTAAATATTCAAATTTAAAAATAATAATTCGAAATAATTAAAAAAAAAAATAAAAATAAAAAAATTAATGTAATAAAATATAAATTTAAAATTTTAATTTTGTCAAGAAAAAAAATAATTAAAATTAAAAACTAGCCAAAAAAATAATAAATCTTAAATTTTGAAAATTGAATCTAAATTTATAAAATTAAAAACTTGACAAAAAAATAAAATAACTTTTGAAAATTAAATAGAAATGAAAGAATTAAATTAAATAAAAAAATGTTTATTTTAAACAAAAAAAATTTAATTAAATATTTAACAAAAAATCCAGAAAATCTTAAAACAGAAAAAAGAAAGGGTAAAAAGCAATGAAATAAAAAATTATTTAAAAAAAATCTCAAATAAATTCAGATCAAGTAGAATAAAATAAAAATAAAGCTTGATTTCAAGCATTCCTCAGCCACCTTGCAAATGGAGTCACCTTAAATCAAAAGACCCCCTCTTCCCCCCTCTTCAAACCATGCCGCAAAGTTAAGAGAGAAGTGAATATGCCCTTGATGTAGGGGATTAATGAGCACTTAAAACCAGCAGCAGAGCTCAAAGGAAAGACAATCCAGAAGCCAGAAATGACAGACAAGGGCAAATGTGGTGTGCCTGTGTATGTGTGTGTGTGTGTGTTTGTCAGGTTAGCTGAAATATCCCCAGGTGCATTTTTATTAATTTTACGAGCTGAGCGAAGACGACCCAGGTTCACTTCACATATCATTTATGTTAATTTGACCAGCGACTAATTATCGCCCGAGAACCGACAGAAAGTCAAGGAAATTCAGGGAGTCATCCAAAATATGATATACTCTTTTTTTAAATAAAAAAAATATTAAATAAAAAAAAATTTTTTCAGATAATTTTTTTTTTTTGTATTTAATTTTTTTCCAGATAATTTTTTTATTAATTTTTTTTTTATATAAAAAGAGTATCTCTTATCTTTTTTTTTATAAATTTTTAAAAGTTCAGAAACTTTTTTTCTAAGAAAAACTTTTCCCAAAAAGAGTATCAAAAGCCAGCTGATTCAGTTCGAGACACGCGGCTAACTTGATGAGGCGACTGCCTGGCATAAATTAAAATCGAAATGTCTGCAAACAACAACAACAAATTAATTCGACCGCCTAGAAAATAAAATAAATAATAAACAAAAAAATAAAAACGACGACTTCGTTGGAGCCGTTTGCATTCTTTGTTCTCTTTCTTCTTCTTCTTCTTTGCTATAATTATTGCAATTATTTTAATTGCAAGCGCCATAAAAACTGTTCAAAATAATTATGCAAAGAATAAATAAAACTAAAAAAAAATAAATAAATGAAGAACCAGAAATTAACTAGACAAGTCAACTTTAAATAAAAAAAAATAAAAAAACAAGGGGAAAAAATATATAAAAAATAAAGAAATCAAATTAAAATAAAAATAAAATAAAGCTGAATTAAAACTTAATTTGAAGAAGACAGAAAAGGAGTAAAAATTAATAACAAAAACAAAAAGATTAAAAAAAAAAAAATGGAAGACGAAAATTTGATAAGAAATAAACTTAAAAAAAAATAAATAAAAATATTAACTAGAGAAAAAATAAACAAAAACAAAATAATAATAATTTGAAAACAAATATTAAAAAAATAAAAACACTTATATAAAAAATTTAATAAAAACTAAAATTAAATAATTTTAATGATTTATTTAGGCATTTTTAAAAATAATTTAAATAAAATAATAAAAAACTGAAATAATTACAATAAAAAAATATTTAAAAAGTAAATAAAAAATTCAAAATAAATATATTATTTGAACAATAAAATAAATAAAATTAATTAATTATAGAATTAATAATAGTCAATTTAATAATAAAAAAAAGGAAATAATTAAATAAATAAAACAAGAATGAAAATATTTTTGTTATATTTTTTAGTTCAGAAAAAAATTAAAATAGCTTTGAATTTGCTAAAATTATTATTAATTTAATTAATTGAGATTATCATTATTATGTTAATTTAATAAACCTATTAGTTTTTTAGTATTTTAATTTATAGAAATTAGTATTTTTTATTTTAATAAAATTATTATTATTATTATTTTATTTAAATTATTTTCGTTTCAATTTATAGAAATTATTATTTTTTTTCATTAAAATTATTAATAAATTTTTTTTTTAATTTTTGTTTTATAAGTTTTTTTTTATTATTCGCTGCCTTTGAATTTTTTTTTTTATATGATTTAATTTTTTGTTTGGTTAAAAAGAAATGAAATTTTTTGTTCAAAGTTGATTTAAGTTGTATTTAAAAATTGTGGCTGAAAATGATCTTGAAATTATTCAAAGTTTCTAAGTAAAATTTGCCCAAGTTCAACTAGCAACAACAAAAACAACAACAAACGGAACAATTGGCCAGAACAATAGAGCCCGAAAAGGAGAAGGAGGAGGAGGAAGAGAAGCGGATGAGGAGGAGGAGGAGAAAAAAAGAGCTGTGCAGCAATTTGAGGTGGCCTCCAAGTTCAACTAACATTAAAAATGAACCAACAGCATCAATGCCAACAACAACAACAACAACAGCAGCAGCAACAACAATAATAAAAAGAAGAAGAAGAAGAGTAAGAAAAAAATGCAGTTTTGTGCGTTTCAGCGGAGCCTTTGGAATGCACAAAAAGGCGGCAAAATCAAATTGGCAGGCAGAAGAACTAACAGATCCACCGAGAAGAGGGCGGTGGCGGTGGAGGGGAGGAGGGAAGGAGGAGAAAAAATGCAAAAGTAATAATAAAAGGAAGACAATTCGAGTTGCGTGATTTGCGTGAGCGTCGTGCGTTGAGTGAATTGCCATCGACAATGAGACTGACTGACTGACAGACGGAGAGACTTGACTGACTGACGGACTGGTTGATGGATTGACAGAGTGGCAAGCTGGCAAGCAGGCAGGCGAGGCATTTTCTCTTTGCCTCTTGGAAAATTGCCTTTGCGGGAGTTTTTCTTCTACTTTATTTTCTATTTCGTCAGTAAGAAAACTTCAAATAAGAAGAAGAAGAACAATTCAAAGAAAGCAGATCCGAAGGAGAATATGAGACTACCGAATACTCTGCTTTTTCTTGTTTTAATTAATTTTTTTTTATCTAAAACAAAAATTATAAAAAATTTATTTTTTTTATATTAATTAATTAATGAATTAATTAAAATTAATTAATTTTTTATTAATTAAAAAATTCCTTTTTAATTTTTTATAATTAAATTTTTTAATAATTTTTTTTTTAATTAATTTGAAAATTGATTAATTAGGAAAAAAACATTTTTTTTTTCATAAAATTTTCAAAAAAAAAAAAAATTAAACTTTTTTTTCTCACTCTCAAAATTGTTGCGTGGGCCAAGCGACTCGGTTTACAGTTATGGCAGAGAGATCAACTGCTAGGTTGCATTCAACTCAAATGCAACTTCAAACGAAATTATACACACACACACACGCACACACGCACACACATGGACACCAACACAATTGAAATTCCTTTGGCGCAGAAATTGCATTTCACGCTGAAAATGCGTGCTCTGCGTGCAGCAGCCCAAAGTGCAATAACAACAACAACAACAACAACAGCAGCAATAATAATAACAATAACAACAACAACCACCGACTCGTCAGTAGGAGGCTAGAAGAAGAAGAAGAAGAAAAAAAACGACTAAGAAAAAAGAACTGAAGAGACTTTTTACTTTGACTTCGGCCAAGCCAAGCCAAGCCAGCAGCTTCCAGGGCAAAAGTGTAGGTGCGCTGGCGTCGGCCTCAGCGTTGGCTGCGGCGTCGACTTAGGCAGGCTGCGTCGTCGCAGTGCCAGAATGATTGAGCTAGAGCAAACGTGAGACCGAGAGAAAGAGACGGAGTGAGCGGGTGGAGTGGGTGCAGTAGGAATTGGCCAAGACTTGAGGCAACTGTTGGTGCCTCTTTTTTATATACTCTCCTCCTACTCCTACTCCTCCTCTTCTTCTTCTTCTTCTTCTTCTACTTATTCTTTTGCATTTGGCTTAAAGCAAACAAATTGATTCATTTTGGGAACAAAAAAAATATATATATCCATTTTGCTTTGGGTAAGATTTTTCATAAGGATTTAGTTATTTTTTTTTTTTTTGGCATAGTGAAAAAATTTTCAGCAATTTCTGGGAATATTGGAAAAAAGTTTCTTTAGAAATTAAAAATCGAATAAAAAAATGTGTAAAAAGATAGGGAAATAAAATTATATTAAATATTACAAAAAAAAAAATATATCGAAAAAAATTTTAAAAATATAATAAAAAAAATATATTAAAAAAAATTAAATTCAATCTAAATTTAATTAAGGAAACCAAAAAAAAAAAAAACAAATAAAAACAGAAAATATTTCAAACCAACAAACAAAATGTTAATAATAATAATAATAATAATAATAATAATAATAATAATAATAATAATAATAATAATAATAATAATAATAATAATAATAATAATAATAATAAAAATAAAAATAATAATAATAATAATAAAAATAAAAATAATTAATCAAAAATGAATTTTCAAAATGAGAAAAAGTTTTATAAAAAAATTGTATTTAATTAAAAAAAAAAAATACTTCTTAAAATAAACAGAAAATATTTCAAACCAAAAAAAAATAAGAAATAAAAAAAACTCAAAATAAATCAAAAATTAATTATTTAAATAGGCAAAAAAAATTAAATAATTTTTTTTTTTGTAATTATTATCAAATTGAAAATTTAAAAAATAAATAAAAATAGTTCTTATATTTTTTAATTTTCCAATTTCATTTTGGAATTGAGCTTTAATTCGAATGATAAAAATATATTTCAAAAATTATATATCTTTCGATCCGATAGGCTTTCCAGAGTTATTTATATTCCAAAAAAATAATTCGAATTTTTCATAGTCCAAATTAGAATAAAGAATAAGAAATCCCTATCCTGCCTTATTTCTCTCAGAACTCAAGAAGAAAAGAGCATTCCCAAGTCATTTCAAAATTGATAAGAATTCTTTTTTTTTTCTCCAACTCTTTTTTTTTTTTTGTTGGCGTTTTGGTTGGTGGGGGCGACTTTATTCCGTCATGCCACAAAATGCCAAAAGCGCAACTTTTAGCTCGCTCCACTCGCACCATCACCCGCGCTCTCCCCCGCCCCGCCCCCGCTCACACCCCCCTTGCCAGGCTCCTTAAGTCCCACACTCCTCCAGAGATTTCCACTTGCCACAGTTTACTGCTGTTTCGGTTGCAGCAACGATTCCAAGCCAGCTTGAGCCACGTTCACTGTTTGAACTCGGCTTTTCATAGCTCTTTCGTGTTGTTGTTGTTGTTGTTGTTGTCCGTTGTTGTTGTTGTTGTTATTTGTCTGTCCATCCCATAACTTGCAGAAAAGTCACGTCTCCCCATGCAGAGTGCGCCGTCGCTTTTAGCTATTAGCTTGAATTTTGCGTGAATCGAATTTAATATTCTCTCTCACTCCCACTCCATCTATCTATCTATCTCTGTCGCACACTTTGTCTTTGCCTTGGCTGGCTATATAGTCTAGAGGGCCTCACGTTTTCACTAAATTTAAAAAAAATGCCCAAAAGTTTTCTCCAAAATTTCTGTTTTAGTTTGGAAAAAAACATTCCCAAAATGTTTCCATTTTCATCATAACTCGGGCAATTCGCCAGCTAATTCCTTGAAATTCCATATATCAGCTGATTTAGGTTTGAACTAGGATTATATCAAATTTGGTATGGCTGCGGCAATGAAATCATTACTTTTTTCACTGAAAAAGTAAAGAACTCTTGGGTCTAAGGTGGAGTAAAAGAGTAGGCAGAAGAGGGAGACAGAAAGATTCTCATCGTTATTGTTGTTGTTGTTTTTACTTTGTTGCCCAGCATTTTGGCTTTGATTATTTACTTTTGGGTTTGCGACTTCCCAAAGACGACTTACAACTTTGCCTTTCAATTTCAACTTTATCTTTTGCTGACACAACAACAGGAAATCAAAAATACACACACACTCACACACTCACATACACTCACACACACACACACACATATCCAGATTCTTCTAATTTTGCAACTCATCTCAAATTTTATCAGGCTTCCTTTCAATTCTGCCTGCCTCATCAGTCCGAATGGACTCGAATCGATTCGAATTTTTCGAGCTTTTAAATATTCCAATATTTTTCTGGGAATGAAAATTAAAAACTTGGAGTACTTAGGACAATTTGGAAGAGCTCTGAGGAAATCAGATGAAATGGATCTTTGGAAGCTTTTTTAAAGAAAAAACAAAGTCTTGAAATATTTTTCACAATGTTTTTGAATTTTTGAAATCAACAAATTTTTTAGGTTTTCAAATATTTCAAATTTTTCAAATCAACAAATTTTTTAGATTTTTAAACATTTAAAGTTAATTTAAGGAATCAATATTTGAGAATATTGGAACCGTAAAAGTAATGGGAAATTCTTTAAATTTCACGAGGAATAAAAGAAAATCCTTTTAAGAAAATTTATGGAAATTCTCGAGAAAAAGAGAATCTTGGAATTTTTGCCTAAATTTTTAATATATTTTGATGGAGAATTGATGTAAAATAATGATATAATCTAAGGGTTCCTCGTGTATTATAAGAATAAAAATCTTGGAGACAAAAGGACCCGACAAAAGGAGCCAAGAAAAATTACTGAAAGCCTCTGAAAATTCTCAAGGAACCAAAGTAAATTTTCTCGACAATTTTTGTAAAACGAATCTTGGAATTTTAGTTTAATATTTTTCAATATTTTTTAATGGAGAATTGATGTAATATAATGATATAATCTAAGGGTTCCTCTTGAGTTATAAGAAAATAAATGTTGGAGTCAAAAGGACCCAAGGAAACTACTGAAAGCCTCTTAAAATTCTCAAGGAACCAAAGTAAATTTTCTCGACAATTTTTGTAAAAAGAATCTTGGAATTTTAGTCTAATATTTTTGATAGGGAACTGCTTGAATATAATGAATAAATATATGAAAAATAAAAGAACCCAAGGAGAGAAGAAAGAGTTTCTAATAATTCTCAAGGAAACAAAGAAAATCCTCTCTAATATTTTCAGAATTCCTAGAGAGTTCAGGATCTTGAAATTATCGAATAAATTTTTTAGATATTTCAAAGATTAATAAAATTTATAATGAATGAAAATATTTGGAAAGAGATCTGTGAATATTTTTCTCTTTCCGAAAATTTTCTTCTCAACTTTTTAAATAGTTTAAATTTCTTTAAATATTTTTATATATAATTTTGAATCCCAAATTATATATATTTATAATATTTCTCTTGGTCAAATAATAAAAAAATAAGAACCTATTAAATTACCTTAATTTCGAAGTGAAAATGATGGCAAAAAGGCTTCGTCCTTTATTTTTTTGCTTTTGGCATTTAATTATTTCGGCCGACATCGGACCAGGAAAGTCCATTAATAAATAATGTGGCCAAAAAAAAGAAGAAGAAAAAAATGTTGCGGTCGACTCACCTGCAAAAAGAAAAAAAGAAAGAGAAAAAAATTTTTATTGAAAAAAAATTGAAATGAAAGAAAAATGGACGATTATGGGGAAAAGAATTTCATTAAGTGTAATGTGAAAATTTTTTGCTTCTGATATATGACAAGGGGGCGTGGAAGGGGGGCGGGGTGGAGAAGGTGGGAATAAAGTAATTTGTGGCAGGGCCAAAGGGGTGCGGCCAAGGCAAGAGAGAGGGTGGTTGGTTTGGTCAGGGGTTGTCAGGGGCATATCAAAATGGCGGTTCCGACAGCAGCAACAAAACTGCCGCAATGCCACCATAATAGTTTACACACACACTGACACACACACACATAGACACACTTGCACTCTGGCACACACACGAACCTATTAATAAACCCAAAAGGCATAAAAAAAGGTTGGTCTTGGGCCAAGGAGGTGTGTCTTTTTGCGTGTGTCAACTTTTTTCCAACAACAAAAACAACAACAAAAAACAGAAAACGCGAAGAAGAAGAAGAAGCAGAAAAAGTAACCATCTATTTGCTTTGCACTCTATCTTTGCCCCGATATGTGTGCGTGTGTGTGTGTGTGTGAAAGTCAACATATTTTCACACGCCGCCACTGCGACAGCCCCCTCAGTGTGGCCCCCTGCCACCGCCCTCCCAACTCTCTATGAACTAAGCCTGCCCCTCTTGGCTGCTTTCGGATGTGTTCGGTGCGGTTGAGCGGTTTGCAAAAGGCGCAAATGGCTCAACCGACTCAACAAAATGAAAAAGAAGTAGAAGAAGAAGAAGAGGTAGATAAAACTCATAAATAAATATATAAAGAATTATTTATACCCTATAATAAGCTGGGGGAAGGGAAGGCCTTGATTCAAATCTAAGGGAAAAATTATTTAAATCGATTTCGATTGGGAACCAAATTTTAAGGGTTCACCGAAAGTGAATACTTTTGATAAATATTTTCCTTAATTGAGAATCTTAAAAATTAATAATAAATTAAATTTAATCACAGCAAAATATTTCTAAAATAATTCTAAAAAAAAACATTACCAAAAATAATAAAAAAAAAAAATAGTTCACTTAATTTTGACAAAATAAAAGTTATGGAAAATTTAAAAATACAATAAAAATATTAAACAAAAAAAAAAAAATTGGCAAAAACTTGAATATTTTTAATAAAATAATAAAAATAAAACAAAATTTATGGAAAAATTTTAAATTAATAAAAAAAAAAATATTAAACAAAAAAAATTTACAAAAATAAAAATTTTAATAAGAAAAAAAACTGACACAATAAAATTTATGAAAAATTTAAAAATAAAAAAAAAAATTGACAAAAGGTTGAATATTTTAAATCAAATAAATAAACAAAAATAAAAAAAAATAATAATAAAAATCAACTAAAACAAATTTAAAAAAAAATATCGAAAAAAAATTTCTTCCACTTCCCAAACAGAAAATGGTGAAAAATTATTTAAAAAAAATTAATAATAATTAAAAAAAAAATAAAGTAATAATTATAAAAATTAAAAAATAATATTAAAAATAGCTGAGAAAAATAAAAAATTTGTTAAGTTAAAAAATAAATAATAAAATTCGAGCCAAAAGTCGGGCAATGCAATTTGTGCAATGGCCGACCAGAGGCCAACTGCATTAGCCGCTTTTTCCCCCTAGGCCAGGCCAACGAGAGAAAGTGAGACTAACCCAGCCAAAGACGGAGTGAGAGAGAAAGAGAAAGGGAGAGGGATTGTTTTTTTTTCTTTTGTGTGTGTGTGTGTTGAGTGTGGAGTGTGCGTGTTGGCTGTTGGCTAGGCTCGCTTGGCTCGTCTGGCTGCCTGGTTGGCTTGCTTGGCTGCCTGCCTTGGTTGTTGGCTAAAAACAACAACAACAGCAACAACAACAAGAGAAATAAACGTAATTCTCGTAACCAACGCCAACGCCATGTAGACCGCCTACAATTGCGCCAGAGTCCGCCTGCCAAAACTATACCAAAAACAACAACAACAACAACGAAAAACCAACAAATAAATGGCAAGAAGCGAAACAAGCAACCCCCGATTTATTTACAAAGCCAGCAACCCTAAAAATAAAATAAAAAGAAAATATAAATATACACACACACACACACATACACGCATACACACACACATACACGCATATACTCACACACATATACAAGCAAAGCCTAAGTCAGGTAAGCCAGGCACGCATATAAGTAAAGGTAGGCGTGTGTTGCCGCTAGGTGTGTGCGTGTGTGTGTGTGTGTGTAGAAATAGTCCAATTTGAAAGCTGCCTGGGTTGGGTCAAAAAAATGAAGAAGAAGAAGAATAAAAAAACACTGAAACCTTATTTGCCTTTGGGACGGAAGCCAAAAGACATCCCTTCCTTTCCTTGGCCAAAAATGTGTGTATGTGTGTGTGTGTGTGTGTGTGTGTGTCGGCTGGGCTAGCTACGAATTTCAAGTCAAATTGAAACAAAAGACTTTTTCTTTTTGTCTTCTTCTTCTTCTTTTTGAAAAAAAATTTGTTTACCCTTTTTTTTGGGTATGACAAATTCTTTTTTTCTTCTTTTTTTTTATGGTAATTTTAAGAATTTTGAAAATGATGAATTTACTTTAATTTTGTTGAATTCTTCTTCTTCTTTAAGGCAGTTTTTAGTTTTACTTTCACTTGAGTTTTCTTCTTCTTCCTCTTTTGATGAATTCTTATTCTTCATAAAAGAAGAAATTTTAATTTTATTTTATTTTTCTTCTTCTTCTTTTTTTAAATAAAAATTCTTTGATCACAGCAATTTTTTTTCCTCTTCTTCTTTATTTCTTATTTTTTTTTAGAATATTTCATTATTTATATTTTTTAATTTTCTTCTTCTTCTTCAAAGAATTTTCAGTAGTTTTCTTCTTCTTCTTTTCTTTCCTAAGAATTGAATTGTTGTGATGATGACAAATAATTTCTTCTTTGTAGAATTTTAAATTCTTCCATGAGATTTTATTTTCTCCAATTTTTTCTTATTTTTTTTTTATTTATTTTATTTTTTTCTTTTTATTTTTTTATTTATTATTATTTTTTTTATTAAAAATTTTTATTTATTTTTATAAGTTTTATCATTTTTTTTTTTTTTTGGAATAAACACAAAAAAATTGTATGCAAAGGGTTAAGGGTTGCTCACACAGACACACATACACGCATGACCTGTGTGTGTGTGTGTGTGTGTGTGTGTGTCTACCTACCCTAGTCCATGCTTCCTAAGGAAACATAGAAAACAATTTGGGTTGAAAAGAGAGAGACTCATTTTCATAGTTCAACGGCCATTTTGATTTTTTCTTTTTTTTCAAATTAATTTAAATAGTCTAATTTATTTTTAAGCGGAGATTAATTGGAAAAAATTATATTAAATATGTTACAAGAATTATATTAAAAAATATATTTATTATTATTTATTTTTATTTTAATTAAGAAACCATTTAATTTTTCAAATATTTTGCCCGATTTTTCCCAATCCAAAAATTTCAAAATTTTTTCAATTTTTCAAATAAAAATTTTTTTAAATATGTAAAATAAAATAAACAAAGAAACTAAAAAAATTTTATAAAAAAAATTGAAGTCCCAGGAAATTTATTTTGAAACCTAAAAAAAAAAGAAAAATCAAAAAACCACAACAAATTTCAAAATTGCCAAAAAAACATTTCCTCAAATAAAATTTAAATTAAATCTAACTTAAAAAATGTGTGAAAAAAAAAACAACAACAAAAAATTCACATCAAAAAGCCTGCCAAACCTTAAAAATATTCATTCCAATTGCCCTCAAACTGTAAGCGCCTTCCAAACTGTACTTCAATCAAGCCGAAACAAACTTCCCATTTTGACAAAAAAAAAAAAACAAAAAATTGAGTAGACAAAAAATAATAAGAGTTAATTCGTCATGTTAATGCGTTTTTGGCCAAGTTGCAAAAAACAACAACAACAAAAACAACAACAAGAAAAAATCAAGCAAAATTTTTTTGACACTGACATTGAAATTCGTTTCACTTCGTTTCGTTTTGAATTTGATGACGAAACTAAAAAAAAAAAAAAATTATACCACAATGTAGGTAAAATATATAAAAGTGTATGTGTGTGTGTGTGTGTGTGTTGGTGTGCTTGCAAAAAGTACTCGAAAAACGCCCCTGAGAAAATAAAAGCCTCCCTTGATTTATTCTAAAACATCTAGAAATTTTTTTTAATAAATTTTTTTTTTATTTATTTGTATTCCGTGTGTGTGTGTGTGAATGTGTGAATGTGTGTGTGTGCTGCACATTCAGGCGGCTCTTCAGTGTGGCGTTGACGGCGCCAATGCTGCGCGCACGCGCAGAACTTGTTAGAAATAAGCTTCCTTCCCCTCCCCCCCACCTCACTCAGCAAACACACACACAGAGACATGCAGACCTCTCTCACTTTGCTTGTTCCATTCTTTTTATTTTTTTTTTGCAAAAAAAAAATATCACCGCATTTGTTCAAGGTTAACACGCTCGCGCGCAGTTCGCTCAAGTGTGCAGCCCACTATGGGTTAGACAGAGATGGCATTATATTTGGTTATATCATTGAGAGAGAAAGAGAGAGAAAGAAGTAGAGGAAGAGCGATCGGCTTAACCGGAGAGGGCAATGTGGTTTGTCAAATGGCTGAAGGCTTGTCTAGACAAAAGGCACACTACCAATGGGAGGAGCGGCGACGGCGGCGGAGACGGCGGAGGAGGAGGAGGTTTTCGCCACAACAATTGGTCTGGCCTGGTCTGCTCTTTCGTATACAAACAACAACAGCAATAACAATAAAAACCAACATAACTAAACAATCCAATTTTGGTTGCATGGCAGAGTATAATTTTTTTTTTTTTTTGTTTTTTTTTTTGTTTCACACACCTTCGAGTCTTTGTCTTTTTTACCAAAAAAAAAAAAAAAAAAAAAAATACAATAATGAAAGCAGGAAATAATCCACCATGATCTAAATAAAATTTGGATTAATTAACAAATCAAATAAAATCAAAATGGAATTATCCGAGGGAACAAAAAAAAAATGGGATAATTTTTAATTAAAAAAAAAGAATTGATAAAAAAAATAAAAAAATATATTTTAAATTAAAAAAAATATATATAATTTATAATTAAAAATATAATGTTTATAAATAAAATCTTAAGAAATATTTTTAAAGATTTTCTAAAAAATTAAAGGGTCAACTGTACCTTTCTCCCAGTGGAATCCTCAAGCTAGGTGGTAACTCTAATCGGATACACTCAGATGGACTCTCTCACTTTTAAATCACTCTTGAAAGTATTACAAAATATTGAAAAGCATTGAAAGCAATCTCAATGCGCCATCTAGCGGTTCAGTCAAAAAGGAGCCTGAGGAATATCAAAGCTCAATTGAGTAAAACTCGTGTATTTTTAGACCGTTTTGAGTCTTATTTGTTATCAATCAAAAGTTCTCTTAATTTCCCAAAGATTTCAGACTCTAACAGGAAAAAGATTTCCCAAGTTCGAACAGCTTTATAATTCTCAAGACCTCAAGGGCAGAGGACTTCAGTCCAAGCAGTCCAAGTCAAAGCTTGAATAGCTCCAGACCCTCTAGATTCCTAGATATACCAGTTATAGTCAGAGCCCTTAGCTTTCTTAGCTTTCCAGTACAGTTAGCTGCAGAGCTTTATAATTCTCAAGACCTCAAGGGCGGGAAGGGCAGAGCCAAAGACCTTTAAGAGACTTCAGGCCAAGCAGTCCAAGTCAATAGGTGGAGACCCTCTAGATTCCCAGATATAAACAGTCAAACCCCTTGAGATCCGAATTTATCGTCTTAGCTTTCCAGTCTAGTTAGCTTTGACTTTGGAGATTTTCATCATTTTGATTTGGAATAGTCCAGTCACACTTAAAACTTCGTACAAGCAGCACACAAAATAAATCTTTTTTAAAAATATTCGAAATAAATGTTTCTCGGTTAATATAAAAAAATATATATATATATCAAATAGATATACTATATATATCTAGCTATATATATATGTATACGTTGAAAATTTAGGCGTGTGGTTTTAATTCACTTTTAAATCGAACAAATCGAGGTAAATCGAAAATCAAAAATTTTGCAAGCCTCAAAAAAAATTTATAGCGCTTCGATTCTGCTGGGAAAAGAAGATACCGAAAAATTTCCTATTTCTGTTTTTTTTTTTCTCTCTCTTTGGTATTGAAACGAGTTTTAAGTATTTGTGTGTGTGTGTGTGTGTGTATTTTATATCGAGACGTATGCAATTAAATTTCTGTAATCAAACTAATCAAATCGAAATCGCCATGCAAATCAAGGGAAAAGCTCCATCACAGACCAATGAAGACGTGAATCCTGGAGTTAAGAATATGCGTCAAACTGTGTCGGATAGCCCGATCTATATGGCAACGAAAATAAAGAACCGACCAGTGCTGACCAAGGAGCAGAACCGTGAGAAACGCAATAAGCTGATTCAGACTCTGTCCCGTTATAAGCCGGCCGATGCCTCGCCCCTACAGTTTTACAATTTTCTCCGGGAATTCTGCATTGTCCACAATTGCAGCATAGACGAGGCCATTGAGAAGGCCAACAAGGCCTGGCCGGATGTGACACCCAGGCAAAAGAACCTATACGATTCGGTGAGTTCGTTGAATCAGACTATATCGATTCTAACCTTTCCTTTGAGTAGAATTCTAAGAAATCTTAGGACCTAGCTTACTAGAACTCTAGTTATCTTTATATCAAGTTTGAGTATTCTGTGTCTTACACCAAATCGGACCATTATATCATATTGATTCTAGTCATAACTCAGGCATCTTTCAACCTATCTCTGAGAAATTTCGTGTCTACACTAATGAGAGACCTAGTTATCTTTGTATCAAATTTGAGCTCTCGACTATAGCAATGACATAATATGGCATATGTCTGAAAATATGTCTCAATATCATATTGATTCTAGCCATAACTCTGGCATCTTTCAACCCATCTCTGAGAAATTTTGTGTCTACACTAATGACAGACCTAGTTCTTTTTGTATCAAATTTGAGGTCTCGACTATAGCAATGAACCTATATATAATAAGTTTCAAAAACGTTCCTCGAGTATCTAGAGACTTATGTGACGTTTCAAGTTAGAAGTTTCTATATAGTCAATATGACATCTTAGATATAATCTCCAAGACATTAGAGCCTTGGATATCTATCCATCATATTTAAGCTCTCTATATCTTTGGCAGATCATAAGGCTTCGTTTAAAGCCAAGTTGTGCCACCATATCATATAGGTTCTGGGCATAAATCTGGCAACCTTGAGCCCATCAATAACCAGAGCTCAACACACCTTAGTGAGAAGCAGAACTCATTGATACAGATATATATTTCTTTTTGACAGGAACGGCATGCCCAGCTGCCCATACCGGTGCCGACTCACTTGCTCTACCGAGCCTTTCAAATGGAACGCGATGGCCTCTGGTCTCTGGGCCGTGCTCCGGTTGGCGATAGGGGAGCCATTATGTACACTGTCGAATCCTATCGGCCAGCCCCTCCGACAGTTCGGAAACGCAACCATATACGATATGACAATTTGCCATCTCCCAAGCCACCGCCACAGCCCATCAAGTCAAAGCCCATAGCCGTGGCCTTGCCAGCTACCAAGACAGCCGAGCCACCAAAGTCCACCAACTTGCAGCGCCAGAAGAATGTGAAGCTCTTGACACCGCCGGCCCTCAAGCATCGCCAGGTGAGGCAGCGTTCCCTGGATCGTATACTCACCCAGCAGAGTGAGACCCGTGTGCTGGGGGCTGACAAGGGAGGGCGTCGTGCTAACCCGGAAACAACAAATACCAAAAGATTTCGCAAGCGCTCGTCGCCCCTATCGAGGGGCAAGAAGTTCAAGAATAAACCGAAAATGTCAGCCGAAGAGGAGCAACTGGAAAATAGCATAATCGAGGTGAAGAGGCGCCTGGCCGAGCATTATAAGGGACGAAAGTCCCTGAGCGATATATACTCACAGTCCGAACCCAAGTCCGAAACGAAAAAGTCACGCAAAAAGGTGTTGAAGAAGAAGAAGAAATCAACCAAAATGGAGGATAAAAATCAGACTGGCAATAGATATGGCTATCGTATGTCGGATAAATCCCGATAATGATTCAATTTATTTTTTCGCTCTTGTTCTTTTTTTTTTTTTTTTGAAGTTTTGAGTAAAAAAAATTATTTTTAAATTTCCTAAATCAAATATTCCAAATTAGCAAGCAAAAATAAAAATAAAAATAAAAAAAAAAGTTTAAATTTTTTTCTTCTTTTTTATTAGTTTTTTTTTTTTTGAGAGGGGAAAAAAATAATACAGCTGTTTATATAAAACCTAAAAAAAGACGACACAAAAAAAGTAACTTTTTGGCCAAGCGAATCTATTTAAAAATTAACCGTTATCTATTTCAAGTACAAAAAAAAACAACAAAAACATGAAGAAGAAGAAGAAGACTAGGCAATAAAACATTGTAGAGACAATAAAAACGCACAAAGATAAATACAAAAAAAAAAAAAAAAAAAACATAAAATAAATAAGACAACAAAGAAAAGAAAAAGAAGGAAAAAAAATTTGCAAATTAAAAAAAAAAAAAAATGAGAAGAGCAAAAAAAAAATGCCAATCGGCACGCAGCGGTGATGTCGACGAGGCAGTTAGCAATTTGACCCAAATTCGCGAAAAAAAAAGCACGCAAAAAATATAAATAAATAAATAAATAAAGCGACGGCCCATTATTTTTGTTGTTGTTGTTGTTCTAATGCTTTGAGAATTCCACACACACACACAAAAAAAGAGTGCGAAAAAAAGAGAGCGCCGAAAAAGGGGAACCAAAAAAAAAAAAAAGATGGCATCTTTGCGAATTTTTTTTTTTTTTTACTTCCTCGTAAATTTAATTCTTTTAATTTCTTTTTCTCCAATCAATAAAAAAAAATAAGAATAAATAAACGTGAGCTTTGTAATCTCAGCCGGAGCATGTGTAATCTCTCTGTACTTTTTCTTTTCCCTGTTTTGTTCTTCTCTTAATTTCGCAAAAATTCGCAAAAAAAAAAACAAAAAATTCAAGAAGAAAAAAGTTGTTTTTTTTTTTTGTATATTTTTTAATTCCGCCTTGGCGAAAGAACAACAACAAAAAAATAGATGAAATGAACAACTGTACACAAAAGGCGGCTAAACTGACTGCCGACTGCTGGCGAGTTTGCGCCGACAGCGCTGCCAGCGTCGCTGTCAAAGCGCCTACTGAGCTCTTCCCCAGCTGAGGCAGCGTCCGCATTGAGCGGGGGAGAGCGGCGTGTGCAGAGAGGTTTGCGAATTTTTTTTTTTTTGCAAATGACCAAACGACTTAATGGCAAACTGACAGAGCGATTGCCTGCCTTTTTTTTCTTCTTCTAACTGTCGATTTACAGTGGTTCAAAGCAGTTGGAAATTGGGTGAGGTAAATAATAAAAAGGAGGCATAATTTATTTAGGAAAATTTCTTTTGATTAAGTTTCCTCCATTACTTTTGAAAGTAGTATTCGAGAGTTAAATAGTATTTGCCATAGGCTAGCAGAACTCTAGGAGGCAGAAGATCGGTCAACTATATAGAAGACATATAGAAAATGGAATAAAAAATCGAATCGTCCATGAAACCAAACATATAGCATTTGGTTTTAAGGGTCCCAAATTTGAATCGTTTTAATTCCCATGGTTTCAGTTCAATCATCTGGAATATTCCATTCCAATTTTTTTTTTTAAGAAAACAGTTAAATTTGTTTGGAAAACAAATCTAAAATATAGGGAAATTTTTTCATACTTGAATTTTTTAAATGGCTTCAATTAAATCTAGAGAATAAAAATTTTATCAAGAAAATAAAAAATAAAATAAATAAAAAAAAAAAATAATTAAATTAAAAAGAACTCGAAAAATAAAAAAGAATTAAAAAAAAAAAACTTAATAAAAAACAATCACAAAATTAAATTTTTTCCTCCAAAAAAAAAAAAAAAAAAAAAAAATTTAATACTTTCATTTAAATTTGCATAGAGTTGGTGTCAGTGTGCCTGAGGCGTTTTGTTGAGTCGCCTGCCTGACTGTCTAAATTTGTGCCCGCTTACGCACGCATATCTAAGCACACACACACACACACACAAACACACATACAGGGCATTTGCTCTCTTTGCAAATTCTCTCAAAAATTTCAGTGTTTCTTTTTTTTTTTGTTTTTTTGATTATTTTGTTGCTCTTGATCTTTTCTTTTAGTTTCGTCGGCCGATTGACGGGCACGTCATTTCGACAGTTAATAAAAAAAAAAAAATTATGTTTCTATGCATTTTTTAGAAACGATAAACACACACACACACGCACACATACACAGGCAAAAAGATATCTGTTTGAAAAAAAAAAATATTCAGGCAGATCGCACTGTTGCCAAGTGTGTGTGTGTGTGTGTGTGTGTGTGTCTAGAGATTACGCAATGCGTTTTATTTTATACTCACACACACACACACACACACATGACTTTTGTTTCGTTTCCGCGATCATTCGCAAAAAAAAAACCTACCCAATTGGAAATTTGGCATAGAAACAAGCGTCGAAAGAAAGAAAGAGACGGACTGAGCGAAACGTTAGAGAAATTTTTTTTTTTTTTGGGCTTTGACTTTTTTTTTTTGTTAATTTCCTAGCGGGTCTAGCGAAATGAAATAATCCCACACATGGAAATTATTTATTTATTTTTATTTATTATTTTTTTTTTTTTTGCTTCTGCTCAAATTAGCTCAGTAGGTGCCTCATCTTTGTTGTTGTTCTTGTTGTTGTGTCAGCGTTCAAAATTAGTTTCGCACATTTCGAGAGTCATAAAAAAAAAAATATCTAAGAGGGAAGTGCCAGCCAGAAAGAGGGAGAAATACGAAATAAAAAATTCGCACATATCTGTCCTTGACACACATTGCGTATACGCAATCTACGCAATATCTACACGCACACACAATCAGCCAGCAAATGGCTACAAAAACAACAACAATTACATAAGCAAATAATCATTTGAAGCGTTTTGTCAATTGCTTTTATTGTTGTTGTTGTTGTCTTTGGTGCGTAAGCCTCGTCATGGCTCGACGATTGTTGCTCTTGTTGTTGTTGTTGTTATTCGTTTTGGGTGCGTGTTTTTTTGTATTCTTAATTGTGTGTGTATGTATGTGTGTGTGTGACTTTTTGTGTGTGTGTGACCCACTTAAATAAAATCTTTGATAGTGTAGATAAGAAGAAACATATGTTTGCAATTTTTTTTTTTTGCAAAAAAAAAATAATAATAATTATGCCAAATTGCTTGAGTTTCTTTTATTTATTTTTTTAGGCAGTTGGAAAAATTTATGTTTTTTATTTTTGTATGGAAAAAATATATTTGACTGATTTGATCGAGCAATCCCAATTTTTCGACTTAATTTTTTTCTTTTCTTTTTGAGGAAATAATAATTTTTTTCATTTATTTCTTCTTCTATAAAATTTTTCATTTAATTTGAGATTAATTTTGTTAAGCTTTTAAAGTCTTCAATTTATTTTCCGTTTTATTTGGATTTAATTAAACTTTAAATTAATTAAAATTAATTAAATAAAATTTTTAATTCATTTCCTATTGAGTTTAAAATGATTTAATATATTTTTTTAAATTATTTTTTTAATTTTTAATTTACATATTCCCAATTATGCTTTTAACGATTTAATTATTTTGTTTTTTTTTTAAATTTTTTATTTAATATTTTCTTTTTAACAGTTATAATTTCCTTAATTAATTTATTAAATTTTCTGTTTATTTATTTATTTATTTTTTTTTTTTTTAATTTTTTATAAACTGAATCAACCTTCTTTTCACTGAATTTATTTTTAATTTATTTAATTTTTTAACTTCTATTTCATTTCTTAATTTCCTTAATTAATTTAATTTTTTGTTTTTTATTTAATTTTTAGCAACTCATTCAAGTTTCTTTTTATTAAAATTTTTTTTATTTCATATTTTCAACTGTTTTTTTTTTAAATTTCCTTAAATTATTTAATAATTATGTTTTTTATTAAATTTTTATCAACAGAGTCAAGTCTCCTTTTTATTGAATTTTATTTTTTTTACTGTTATTTTTTCTTTTAATTTCCTTAAATAATTTAATAAATTTTTTTTATCAATTTGATCAACTGAGTCAAGTCTCCTTTTTTTATAATTTTTTTTCCAATTAATTCATTTTATTAATTAAGTTAATTTGTCTAAATTTTTATTTCTGATTTAATTTTTCCAATTTTTTATTTTTTTTATTTTTATTTTTTTTTTAGCTTTGAATTTATTTCAGAATCAATTTTGATGACTTTCCCTGTTCAGTTGGATTTCTTTTTCTTAATTTTCCAAGGGTTCTAATTAATTTTTTTATTTTCCTCATTCCCAAAGATAAATAAAACTCTAATAATTGAAGCTTTTTAGCCTTAATTAACAATTCGCAATTAATAAGAGAATAAATAAAAATTCAATTAGCTTTTTGCTAGACGAAATACATTTTTTATGAAAAGATCAATTTGGCTTTGCTTTTGTCTAATTCTCTTATTTTTGGATTTATTACACTTTTCTGGTTTCTTCTTCTTCTTCTTCTTCTTTTAATTTTATGTTCAATCAATTTAATTTCTGTGTATTTTTTTTTGTTCGCCTCTCTTCAAACATTTTGTTTGATCTATTTAAAGCGGAAGTATTTCTTTTTGCAAATGTTTATTTTTTTTTTTTTTAATCAACTCAATTTTTTTTATCGGACTATAAAAATAATTATTATAAGCCAAACAAAGAAAATTGAGTACCCAAAAAAAGAATCTGATAAATTTGACAAAAAAAAAAATGGGTGATAATTTTTACTCAATCAAGTTTTTAGTTTTTTTTTTTTAATCTTTCTTTTCTTCTTCTTCTTCTTTTTTGGCATATGTTTGCCAAACATGCCGAATTGCGTAAGCAAAAAAAAAAAAAGTTTGTCAATTGCCAGCGAAGAGAATCCAAAAAAAAAACTGAAATAAAATTATCACAGACACGAACGTGCCTAATGTTTTCCATGTGTGTGTGTGTGTGTGTGTGTGTGTGTGTGTGTGTGTGTGTGTGTGTATTTTCTATATAAAAGAAGAGTAAATATAGAGCAAAAAACATTTTTTTCTATGCCAAAAAAAAAATGCGCGTTTGCAAAAAACGCAGAAGAAGAGGAAGCAACATTTCTGTTTCGCTGCTCTTCAACTTGACTTTGAAAAAAGAAAGAAAGAAACAAGAACAACAATAAAAATTTGCCTTCATGTTTTCTCTTCGCACACACACACACACACATACGCACACGCATAGAGAGACGCAGGCGCAGGCAGCTTAGCTCAGCTGAACGGCAGCTATGAAATTTGCCAGCCGAAAAGTGGGTGTGCTTTTTTTTGTTTTGTGCTTAAGAGAGCAACAGGGCCGGTGAGCGCGCAAGAGAGCAAGCAAAAGCTTCTATGCGTAAGCTCTCTTCGTTTGCTTAGAGTTTTGCTCTGTGTTGGCGGCGGCGGTGGCGGCCGCAGAATTTGTGCGTAAAGTGCTTGCCTGCTGTTGTTGTTGTTGCTGCTTTTTGTGCTAGTTTTACGCACTTTTTAGATTTTGTTGTTGTTTTTTTTATTGCGAATTTTTTTTTGTGATTTTTGCCAACGCCAAAAGTTCATTGACTTTTGATTTTGCTTGGTGCGTGAGGCGGCGGCAGCGGCGGCGGCGTCGTCGAGCCTATGATTATTATTTTTCTGTTGTTGTTGTTGTTTTTTATACACTGTTTTGGTGCGTGTCGTTGATCTTTTTGAGCAGAAGCAACTACAACAACAACAATAAAACACACGCAGTCAAACGGCCGACCGACTGAGCGGGTTCATTGAACTATTTTGCGCTATGTTGAACATTTTTTTTTTTTTTTACCCCCTTTTTTTTGGGTTTTTGTTTCGTTTTGTTTGCCATTTTTTTTTTTTTTTTTGTTTCGGCTATTTTATTTCTATTTGTTGTAGTTGTTGTTGTAACGTGTAAAGCAAAAGTTCAATAGACTCGCAAAAATTAAATCAAATGAAATCATTTTTTTTTTTTTTGTTTTTCGTTTTCTTTGAATTTCGCGCCCCCTTCGAAGGTGTTTAATCAATTCTAAAAAAAAAAGAAAAAACTTAATAACAATTCTAAACGGACAAAAGAAGTTTGAAAATATTAAATAATTAAAAATTTTCAAAAATTAATAAGAGCCAATTTGGTGGAAATAATTAACAGGCATGATCATGGAGGTCAAAAGGTTAGAATTGCTTTGGGAAAGTAAATGAAAAAACTATCATAATAATAAAAGAAGATAATAATAATAATGAAATAAAAAAATTAATAATAATAATAAAATAAAATAGTTAAATAAAATAATTAAAAAGAAAGCAAAAAATAAAATAAAGATAAAAAAAGATTATAAAATTTTTACAGAAAATTTTTCAACTCAAAAACAAAATAATAATAATAATGAATAAACAAATAAAAAAAAAAATACTTAAAGAATTAAATAAAAAAAAATATTGTTAGTAAATTACGAATTTTTTAATTGAAATCAAAAAAATAATTATGAAAATGTATATTTATTTACATTACATTTACAAATTAAGAAAAAAAAAAAATTAAAAAAAGGAAAAAATAAAATAAAATAAAAAAATATATAAAATGTTATTATATGCAACTAAATTAAATTTAATAAAAGAACAAAATTAATGAAAATAATTATTAAAAAATTAAGCAAAATTTTTGGTTAAATTTAAAATAAAAACATTTGAAGAAAACTTTAATATAAAAAAATAGATAAAAAATTTGGAAAATATTTAATATTTTTGTTTAAAAAAATAAATAAAAAAAATTGTATATTATTAAGAACAAAATAATAATAATAAATTAAAGAAGAACTAATTAGAATTTAGAACAAATAAATAAACACAAAAAAAAAACAAATTCCTAAAAATATATAAAAAATTTGGAGTCGAAAAATTAAAAAAAAAATAATAATAAAAATGTATACAAAATAAAATAAAAAAAAGTTCGAATCAAAAAAAAAAATAAATTTAAGTAAAAAAATTAAATAAATAGACAAATTAAAGAGGAATTTAGAAAAAAAATTAATAATAAAAAAAAAACAAAATTCTATAAATAGCCAAAAAAAAGTTTGAGTTAAATTATAAAAAAAACAACTATAATGAATAAAATTCTTCAAAAAAAAAGTAATTGAATTAAGTAAAAAATAAAAATTGAATTAAATAATTAATTGACAAAAGAAAAAAATTAAATAAATAATTCAAACGATTTAAAAAAAAAAAAAAATTCATAAAAAAATAAAATAATAATTAAAACAAGTAAAAAATAAAATAAACAATAAATTGAAAAAACAAAGATATTTAAAAACTCAAACAATTTTAGCCAAAGAAAAAAAAAATATTAAAAAAAATATATATATTAAATTTCCCCAAAAAACAAATTATGAAAAATTCATTAATTTTTTTATGAATTCCAAATGAATCGAAGATTTATGAAATATTTAAAATAATTTTTGCCAGCCTTATTGAAATATGAAAAGATTTTTAATTAAAAAGAAAAAGAAAAAAGAATGGATCAACTTTCTTTTCATTGAGTGGATTGTTCGACTCTTTCAACAAGTCATTTTGGCCAAGTCAATAAAAGTCGAGGCAAATCAAATCAAATCGAGGCAAATCGAGTCAAATCAATTTGCCAAAATCTTAAATCAAGTTTGAGAATTTTCAATCTTGTTGAGATTATTAATCTTTGTTTTGGAAATTTGCCGGGCCACCTTGGAATTTTGTGCGAAAAAAAAATCCCCATCAAATTGGCAGTCTTTTTTTTTCTCTCCATTCTCTTTTTTTTTTTTTTTGGTGAGATTTTTGCGAAGCGCCATCGATCTTTTTTTTTTAGGGGCCGTTTTAGTCTTGGCTTAAATGGACTAAATTTTTGAGAGGGCCCCGCGCATAATTTATGCCAAATTTATGCAATTTTTGAAAAGAAGAAAGAATTATTTTTTTTTTTTTTGTAACTTTCGAAAGTTCTTTTGGTCATGGGAAATTTCTCTACCTGTCTCTTTCTATTGCTTGGGTGAAATTTTTTTTTTAACTTGGCTTGGCTGACATGGCAAAAGGCATTTAGTTTTGGCCCTGTTTTTTTTTTTTTTTTTTGTTTGTCACACAAGAAAGTTGCCCAACCGGATTCGTGTGAGAAAAAGAAATAAAAAAAAAATAAAATTAAATAAAATGAACATAAAATTAAATAAAATATTTCATTTAAACAAATAAATTAGAAGAAAAATTGTCGCCATGCGCGACTTTTTTTTTCCACTTTCAAAGTTTTTTTTTTTTAATAATAAAAAAAAAAAAATATATGAGACAATCGTCAGCCCTTGATTGGCTTATTCCAAATTGGCCAATATCAGCGGAAATGTTTATAAAAATTTTCTAGTTGTATTTGTGGCGATCGCATTGTAGATACATTTGTATCTTTTTGTGTATCTTTTGGGGTCCTTGGCTATAATTAACCCACAATTGCATACAAACCAACCGCAAATAACACGCAACAGCCAAACCTAATTCGTCTGACCCCAGTCACCACCCCCCACCCCCTCCCAACCACGACTGGACTGGTCAGGTCTGAGCTGAGCTGAACTGAGCTGAGTTGGCGTGGTCTGACTGTACCTTTGGATTGTGTGCACGGTTGATCAGATAATTTTTGCCATTGGCACCTCGGCTAACCGAGCTAACCGAGCCCCAACCTGCCACAGGCAAAATGCTAATTGCCCACTGAACAGACCAGCTCCATACACACACACACACACACAGACAGGGGCGAATGTATTTTTTTTATGCATTTCTCAAATGAATTGGCTAGTTTTGTGTGGTTTATTTTTTTTTTTGCTTTTGTCATTCTGGTCAAGCCAAATTGATTATTTTTTATTGTTATTTAAAAAAATTTTATTTTTTTTTTTTTGCTCAATTAAATTGTTTTTTTTTATATAAATTTTATCTTATTTTATGAAACTCATTTATTTATTTTTAAATTATTTTTTTGTCATATTTTTAAATTTTGTATTTCGTTGTATTTTATTTATTTTTATTTGCTTTATTTTATTAATTTAAATTTGCCGTAATTATTTTATTTATTCGTTTTAATTTTTTAATTATTTTATTCTTTATTTTTCTCAATTAATTAATTTATTTAACTTATTTAGCTATTATTATTATTTTTGTAATTCATTCTTTTTTTATAGATTTTTTGTACATATTTTTTTACTACTTTTTATTTATTTATTATTTTATTTTTTCAATTTTTTCCCCCTTTTAAGATTAATTTTTGATTTTTCTTACTATTTTTTTTATTGAGTATTAATTTAATTTATTTATTTAATTCATTTAGTTATCATCTTATTTTGTATCTTATTTTTTCATCATTATTTTTTTTCATCTATTATTTTTTTCTATAGATTTCTTTTTTATTTTTCCTATTTATTTATTTATTTTTTATTACTTTTTATTTATTTAACTTATTTAGTTATTAATTTATATTTTTTATAGATTTCTTTTTATTGTTTTACAAATATTTTTTATTAATTTTTATTTATTTAACTTATTTAGTTATTATTTTATTTAATCTATTTTTTTCTTTTTTTACTAATTTTTTATTTATTTATTTTATTATATTTTGTTTATTTATTTTATTATATTTTATTTATTCTTATTTTTTTCAAAATTATTTTTTTTTTATTAATTTTTTTTTGTTTCTTGAACTAAATTGATTGTTCTTATTTTAGATTTTAATTATATTTTTATTATTTTTTTATATTTTATTATTTTTATTTTCCTCATTTAATAGTTTTTTTTTCCTGAATTTATTTTTTATTTAATTAATTTTTAATTTTTTTCTTTCTTTTTTTCTTCTTCTTCCTTTAATATTTTATGATATAAATCATTGTGTATTTTTGCAAGAAAAAATTATTAATTTTTTATTTCATTTAAATTTTCCAAAAGAATCGAGTGCCTTTCTTTGCCCCATGTCCGGTCTAGGGTTAAGCTTGGTCTAATTGTTTTCCTTTCATTTCTATTTTTTTGTGGCCATTAGCTTAACCATTAGTGCCAAACGGCCATAATGCCAACTACAACAACAACAATAATAATAATAAAAAAAGACTTACACGTGTTTCGTGTCACGCATTTGTTGCACACACTCACACTCACACAGAGGCGTCTCATTCAGAATATTATTTTTCATATTTTCCTTAACCAATCATCATCATCATCATCATCATCATCATTGACATTGTGATAATCGTGTTCAGCGTGTGTTCCCAACCCCAAAAAAGTCACCCCTTTTTTATTTTTTGTTTTGTTTTGTTTGCATTTTGTCCAACCTTCTTGTTTGGTCTGACTACGTTACTCATACGCAATGTGGGTCTGGCCTGGAATGGAATGTTTATTGCAACTGCTACCGCTGCTGTTGTTGTTGTTGTTGTTGTTGTTGCAGCTTTTGTGTAATTATATGGCTTGGAAAAGTTTACATAGTTTGCTACTTTTAAGCATGCGTGTCTTTGTCTCTGCCTGTGTGTGTGTTGTGGCCAAATGGTATTATTATAATTCGCATTGTTGTTGGCCTTTGTGGAAATTACAAGGCGCTAGATTAAATAAAAGCAGCGGTAAAAATTTTTAAAAATTATGAAAAAAGCAAAAAGAAGAAGAAGAAGAAAAATGTTTGATGCAACTTCAAATGAGGCAAGACCGGCTTGTATGAGTGCGACTTGGCTGGCCAAGGGTTAAGTCGGAGGACCAAAAAACTGCTCTCTTCTTCTTCTTCCTCTTGCTTCTCACGGAGACCACTTAACATGCGCAGAATGCTCTTTGGTTTTTTCTTGGAAAGTCTTCTTCTTCTCCTTCGTCTTCATTCTTCCTCTTTGGCTCTCGCCCTTTCTCTTTGGGTCTCACTCATGCTCTGAGTTTGCTCTCGGCCTCAGCCAACTCAGCTCTCTTCTCTGACTGGGCTGCCCCACACCCCCCTCCTTCTGTCATCCCCCCTGCATAGCTGCCTGCTCAGCCCACTGGTGCCTTTCTTGTTGCTGTTGGCTTTCCCCCACCTCCCCCCCCATTTTGTTTGCGTTTACTTGCTTATTAATCACTTCCTTTTGCGTTTTACACGCACACACAAACACACACTCACACACACAGAGAGACACACGCACATGGGTAAAACTACCCCCATCTGCCACCCATCAGCCACCCAGACATGCATTTTGTGCATTTGTCAGCATGAACACACAACCTTGAAGTTTCTCGCATAATAATCAAAAAATACAACAACAACAACAAAAACAAGAAAGAAAAGAATTTTTGGGCACATGCTAAAAGAGGCGAAGGGGGCCGCATGCAAATTCGAGGGTAAATCAGATTGAAGCGATTAGATTATGGAAAACAGAAAGAAATTTTAGAAAAAATAAACTAATATTACTTTAATATTTGAAAAAAAAATATATAAAAAACATTATAAATAAATAATTACAAAATTTTAATAATACAATTAAAACCTACAAAAAATTAATAATAAATTAATAATTAAATTTTAATAAAAAAAAATTAGAGCCAAAAAAATAATAAATTAATAAAATGAAAAAAAATTAATAAAAAAAAAAAACAAAGCCAAAAAAATAATAAATTAATAAATAAATAAAAAAAAAAAAATTGTGCAAAAAAAAATTTTTTTTTAAATTACAAAGAATCAAAGCAAAAAAAAATTGATTAATAACATTAATAAAAATATATTAAGCATATTTGATATTTGTCAGAATCATAACGTAAACTAGAAATATTAAAAATAATAATAAAATTTATAAAAAAAAAAAAATGTAAAAAAATTAATCTATAAAAAATATTCAGGATTCTTCACAAAATTCTAAAAAAAATTTTTCTAAGCTTAAAAAAAAAATTATTTTAATAACAAAAAAAAAATAAAGAATAAACCATAAAAAAATAATCAAATTAAGAATTCTTCAGATTTTTTCCCGAAGCTCCAAAAATTTTATATTAAAAAAAAAAGAAAATGGAAAAATTTATTTGTTCAGACTTTTCAGAATTTTCTACTTCTTCTTCTTATTTTATCTTGGAAGCATTCTAAGCACATTTTTTTAATTCTTCTTCTTCTTGAATATTTTGAAAAAAAATATGATTTTCTTCTTCTATTTTTTAATTCTTTTAATAAAAAAAATTCAGATTTTTATTTTTCTTTTTTTCATAAATTTTTTTAACTTTTTCCCCCTCAAATTGAAACCTAAAAAATGTCTTAATTTTTTTAGGAATTTTTGAATTAATTTATTAACTTTTTTGCAAATTGTAAATGAAAAGAATTTGAAATATTTCTTTATTCGTTTTATGTTTTTTTTTTGTTTTGTTTTGCGCTTATCAAAGCTTCCGCATTGCCTTGGCCAGTTGAGGCGTAACTCGCATATTACGCATACGACGCGTGTGCGGCTTTGCCTGGGTGCGTGTTGCATTTGCAATTTCCACCAAGATTGGCCCAGGCGATTTCATAAAATTCATTTCATTTTTTTTTTTTTTTTTTTTTTTTTGAGAAGGGAAGGGGGTGGGTAGAGCTGGTGTGATTCCCTCCTCTATTATTATTTTATATAAATTTATTTATTTTTTTTTTTTGTTTTGCTTTTGTTTTTATCGAAGGCGCGTGCTTAGTTGAGCATTTCAAAATGAATGCTGGTGTGTGTGTGTATGTAGTGTGTGTGTGTGCCATCGCCAACTGGGTGAACGATGGCGCCACTTTCATAACTCGAGCACGCACCAAGCTGAAAATGATTAGCGCCAATTATATGAATTTTATGCTGGGTCTGACGTGACCAGCTGACTGCCAACTGGCAATGCTCCGAGTGCATTGTTCTGCCCTCTTTGCTCACGCAGTCCAGTAAATAGTTGGCCACAAGTTAAGAGGGAGAACTGGAATCGAGATAGTCGAGAAACTCTTGACAAATTCCTCTCTGGAATCACAAAGAATTGGAGGATGGACTCCTCCAAAAAGCCTAAAAGACTTTGGAGTCTTATAGAATATCTCTTTGAGAGATTCTAAAAATAATCGACTTAATCTGCCAAAAATCCTGGAAACCTTAAGAAACTTTTTGATAATTTCTGGAAAACTTCCAAACTGGAATTGGAATTATAAAAATTGATTGGGAAAGCCTTGACCTAAGAATTCACAGCTGACCTGATTCCTCCGATAGATATTTCTTTCTCTTTTTACAGAGAACTGGAAATATCGATACCCACATAGATTTATCGATAGTGACTTAAATATGATGGAGACAGCCTGTTAAAACCTTTGAAAACCAACGACTTATAGATCAAATTGATCGACTCATCAATAAGGCAAATTTTTAATAAGAAAAGGTTCAATATTTCCAGGAATTATCTATACCATTTATCGGTTATAACTATCGACAAATTATAGACAATCCAATCTGAAAAGCTTGTAGATTTTTCCAGCTCCCTATATGATTTATGAGATATATTTATGTATATGACAGATCGGTTATAGCGATGGACAAATGATAGACAAACCAAGCCGAAAGACTGATTTAATCGTTTTTTGAAAGCAGACTTTTCCAGCTCCCAAAAATTTATCGAAAGAGATTATTATTTCAAGAATTCATCTAATCGGCTTATGAGATATATAAATGATTTGGAATATATCATATTTAAAAGTATACCCGATCTTTGAACGAATAAAAATTCTGAATCTGAATTGAATAAAATCGAAAAGATTTTTCCTATTTCAATAACTTTTGCCTTGACTTGATTAAATATTTAGATCAGAAAATATACATATATATATTATCTTCTCTCTTTTTCACTCTCTCTCTCTCTCTCTCTGTCTCTCTTTCTCTCTCTCTTTCTATCTCTCTAACGGTATAACCAAAAAGTAACCCATCACCAAATTGAGCTGAGAGGTAAGAGGCAGTGCCTCTATATTTCTGATTATTTGCATATGTTGGGTTCCCCTTTTGTTATTGTAGTTGTTGTTGTTGTTGTTGTCACTGTTAGCCACGTCATTTGCCATTAAATGTCACAGGTTTTGCGGCAATGATAACGGAGTCGCAGCCGCAGTCGTTTCGACCGTGCGAAACAAACTGTGAGACTCGAAAAGCTTGACTCTTTTTTTTTTTGTTGTTTTTATTGAAAAAGCTTCTCTCACACCGGCAAGAAGAAGAGGAAGAGTGCAAAGGAGCAAAGAGAAGGAGGAGGAGGAGGAGGAGGAGAGAAAACTCTCAGCTCAAGTGAATAAAATTGATTTGTCACGTTGCGCATAAATTGCACATAATTATGTTGTTGTTGTTGTTGTTGTAGCAATTGTTGTTGTTGTTGTTGGTATTGTTGGCGTTGCCGTTGAATTCCCCGTTGCATTGTTTGGGAAATCATTAACCTCAAACTTCTTCATCACCATCAACTTTGTTGTCAATTTTTTTTTCTCCTCTCTTTTTTCTTCTTCTTCTATTTTTACCACTTTGTCTTCTTCTTCTTATTTATTATTATTTTTTTTTTTTTAGTCATCATTGTCATCGGTTTTCAGTGTCATTCATTCATTCACTTATTCACTCATTCATGTTGATTATTTTTGCTATATGTGTGTGTGTGTGTGTGTGTGTGTGTGTGTTTCGATTTGGTTAGGCACTTGTCTTCTTCTTCTTCCATCTCTTCTTGCCTTTGCTTTATTTCTTCTTCTTATTTGTCTTTCAAACTTTCCGCTGTGAGTTTGTCAGTTTGTCTGATTGTCAAATTGACTGGCTTCCTTTTTGATTGATCAATCAATTCGCTTCTTTTTGTTTGTTAGAATTTTCTTTACTTTCTTTGGAAAAAGGGAATTTTGATTTTTGGTGGTGAACTAATTTTTCTTATTTTTTTTGAACATATAATGGGTCAGCTTTATTCTTTAAGTGATTTTATTTTTTTTAATTTTTTTTTTCATAAATATTTTATTTTTAATTATTGTTATATTTTTATTCTATTTTTATAAGTGATTTTAATTTTTTAATTTTTATTTTTTTTTATGCAAATTTTATTTATATACATATTTAATTTTTTAATTTTTATTAAAATAAATTTTTTTTTTTGTATTTTTACTTTTCTCCTTTTTCTATTGTTATTCCCTTTTTAGAAATTTAAATATTTTTATTTAATTTTTAATTGGAGCAATAAAATATTTGAGAATTTTTTGCTCTATAATTTTATATAATTTTTTTAATTAAACTTTTTTCTTGTATTTTTATTCTAACCTATTTTTGCATATTTTTTATTATTATGAACGATTATTTATATATTTTATATGTTCTTTTATATGTTAATGAATTTTTTTTTATTTAAACTTTTAATAATTTTTTTTCGTTTTGCTTTTTGTGTCTAATAATTTTTTTTAAATCTTTTATCTGTTGTTCAATTTTTTAATGTTATTTATTTTTTATTGATTTTTTTTAATTTCACCGAAATTTTTTAGTATTATTTTTATTTACATATTTATTATATATGTATATATATATATTTTTTTGGTTATTAAATATTATTTTACTTCTGCCTTTCACAATTTGATTTCATTTATAAAAAAAAAAATATATTTTTTTTTAATGTTTTTCTATTTTATTTTGTGGGAAATAAAAATGATTGAATGCCCCTAAGAATGCAAATTCAAATAAAACAAGAAAGAGAGAGAAAAATATAAAATAAAAATGAAATAAAAGCAAATTCGATTTGCTATTTATTTTTGTCGTTGTTGCTGTTGTTTTTGTTGTTGTTGTTTTGTTTTCGCAAAAAACCCAGCAAGAGCGATGTTTGTTGTTGTTTTTTTTTTTTTTTTTTTGCTCTGCTCAAGGCCAAGGCCAAAATGTGCGCCATTTCTGTGCTCTGCTTTGATCAGCAGACACACACGGTAACAGCGAAAGGGGTGGAGTGGGGAAGGGGGAGAGGTAGGCGGAACGCAATGCACACTGCCAGCAATCGTTCAGGCAAATCACTAAAAAGGGGGATGAAAGCAACAAAACCAAAAACAACAACAACAACAAAACTAAAGCAACGACGTCAGTCGAGCTGACCGAACGATCAGCGGAAGTAAATGCGACGACAAATTCCGAACCGAGGCAAAACGACGAACGCAAAGAAACGAAGCAGAAAAAGAAGAAGAAGAAGAGGAAGAGCAAGGCCAGAGGAAAATGAAACAGAACCGAGAGCCATCAAAGCAACGGCTTCCTCAGCCAACCCAAAACACAATGGAATCAAATCGTTGTCAGTGTGTGTGTGTGTGTGTGTGTCTGTGTGTGTGTGTATTTAAACAATTACCTGGCTTCTATTTCGAGACAGACAGACAGCTGTTTTACGGGACAGGATGTGTGGTGGCACACAAAAGCTGAGCGGGAGGGCGGTGTTAGGCAGAAATGAAGGAGGTGAAGTGAAGGGGGAAGGGGAGGCGGGGGATAGACATGTCATCAGTCAAACGTTTGATCTCGGCCAGCCAACATGGCGCTTGCCCAAAATTCTTCGCTTCCTTTGTCTTTGTTTGTGAAGCGAAAGACTTTTCTTCTTTTTTGGACATTTTTTTTTTTTTTTATTAAAAAAATTATTAAAAAAAAAAAATTATTAAAAAATTATTATTTAAAAAAAATTATTTATTAATTACAAAAAAGTTTTTGTCCAATTTAACATAAATTTTAAATTATATTTTTATATTTTTTTTTCATAAAAATTTTTCAATAAAATTTTCCAGTTTTTATTTTTTGTTTAATTAATTTATTTCTCATTTTTCCTTTTTATTGAGGCTTCACTGTGCTTATTTTTATTTCTATTTGATTTGATATTTTTGCATGCGTTAATTGCAGATTCCAAAATTAGCAGCGCAAATGCCGCCGCGATCTCTCATGTTCAGGGCTACTTAACCAGCGACAACAAAAAAAAAAAAACAACAACAACAACACCAAAAGCTTTTTAATTTCTTGAAGTATTTTTTTTTTTCATATTCTTTTTTTTTTTATTTTTGATTGACAGCTGCCTTAGTCGCCATCGCCTGTCTAAGCGCACCCGGCCATTTGTCTGAGTCTCGGGTATTTTCTGTCTCTCTCTCTCTCTCACTCGCACCCCTTCCCACCTTCCTCACTCTGACTCTTTCATTTGCTAATGCCGAGGTGACTTTAATATTTTTTTATGGTGCATAAAAATTAGAATCCATCAGAAAAAAAACCACACACAAAATAAATTTTTTTTTCCATGAGAAATGAGATTTCATTTTTTTTTTAATTTTTTTTTTTTCACCTGAATTTTTTTTTTCGCCAATTTTTGCTTATACACAAAATGATTGATTGTTTGTGTGTTTCCTTTTTTTCATAAAATTAAATGAATATTTCAAAATTATGAGAAGCAGAATAACAAAATTTTTATTTCCCTCTGATTTTTTTTTTGGGTAAAATAAAAATCTTATTAAAATTAGAAATTTTGCTTGAAATTTTTTTTTTTTTTTTTTTGGAAAAATTTTGGAAAATAGTTTTGGAAAACTTACCTTAAACTAAAACACTCGCCAGTCGGGCGTTACCCGTCCAGCAATCCATAAGTTTCAATTTATTGTAATTGATTTTTTGTTGTTGTTGTTGTTGTTGTTGTTGTGGGCCGTGGTTGTTGTTGTTGTCGCGTTTTTGTTGTTGTTGCAGTTTAGTTTGATTCCTGTTGTTGCAGCTCTTGCCTGTTGTTGTTGTTGTTGTGATTTGATTAATTTCTTCTTCTTCTTGCTTCACTTTTTGCACACAGAAACGAGCTTTTTCATTCGCCGTTTTACAACACTGTATAAATTTTTTTTTTAGCTTTCTTGAATTTTTGTCCGAAAATTTTCGAAAAATTTTCTTTCCTTTTTTTTTTTGTAATATTTTATTATTTTTTTTTTTTTTGAGTTCAGAAAAATTTTCTCTTCTGTCCAAAACAAAAAGTTTCAAATTTTCGTTTATTTTTTTTTTTTTTAATTTAATTTGGAGTTTTTTTTGTTTTTGTTTTTATTTTTTAGTTAAGATTTAATTGGTCCAGTTGGTTTCGAAATATTTCATTACAATTTTTGTGTTTGTGCAATTTTCTGCCTGGTAATGTGTGTGTGTGTGTGTGTGTGTGTGTGTCTTTGCTTCGGTCTGTGTAGGTGTGTGTGGGTGTCGGTGTGTGTGTGTGTGTGTAGAATGCAAAAATTCCATTTAGTTCATTGGTTAAAAATTTTTGTTTTATTTTTTTATTTTTTAATTAAATTTTTTTTTTTTTTAATTATTTTTTTTTTTAAGCCAGAAAGCGCTGCCGGAATTGTAGCGTGTTTATTTTCCTTGTTGTTGTTGTTGTTGTTGTTTTGTAGATTTTGAAATAAAATTGTTTAAAATATTTGATCAGTTGTACTTGTTGTTGTTGTTGTTGTTGTAGTTTCAATTTGCCGAAATTACTTTTTTGGATGAATTTGAAAATCGAAATCAAAAGAAAATCGATGAAAATTTTCGTTATTTTTGTTCTCCTTTTTGAGTTTTACACGCTTTCTTCTTTGTGGAAATTTGGAATTTTGAAGAATATGCTGAAAATAGAAGAAGAAGAAAAACACAAATGAAAATCAAGAAAATTTTTTGAAAATATTTTTTTTGGTTTAATTTTTTTGGCAAAGTTGGAAAAATCTTGTCACTTTTTGCCTGAAACTTTCACTGTTTTTAATTGCTCATTTGTTGTTGTTGTTGTTGTTGCTGTTTGTCTTAATGGAATGTTAGGGTGATGCCACCACCCAAAACACTTTGCCACCTACTTCGGCCTTCACTTCCTCTTCTTCTTCTTCTTCTACTTTTTGCTTGTATTTTTGCCAACCAAACAATTTCAACATGGCAGCTTCTTTTGTTGTTGTCTGACTGTCTCGGCAAGTCTGCCAACCGTCTGCTTTGGCTTTAAGTGTTCATACACACACACACACACACACATATACACACACAGGGAATCACCTACAATAAAGTCACGTGGGTCTGTGTGTGTGAATAAGTTTTCATAAAATGTTTGGTTTATTATACAAAAGTTTTCATTGTTGTTGTTGTTGTTGTTGTTGTTGCTGATGGTGCAACACACTTTTTATTTTATATAAAAAAAAGTCAAAGTGACAAAGTTGAGGCAAGTGATGAAATTTTCAGAAAAAAAAAATATAAAAAAAAAATATAAAAAAAAAAATATAAAAAAAAAATATATAAAAAAAATAAAAAAAAATTAAGTAAAAAATTAATAAAAAAATTAAAAAAAAAATAAAAAAATTTAAATTGAAAAATTTCATAAAAAAATATATAAATAAAAAAAATTATTTTATTATAAAATAATTAAAAAAATAATAATAATAATTTAAAAAAATTAATAAAAAAAATTAATATAATTGAATAAATTTAAATTGAAAAATTTTATTAAAAAAAAAATAAATAAAAAAAATTAATTTATTATAAAATAATTTAAAAAAAAAATTAAATAAAAAAAATTAAACACTAAAAAAATTAGAATAAATTTAAATTGAAAAATTTCATAAAAAAAAAATAAATAAATAAAAAAAAATTAATTTATTATAAAATAATTTAAAAAAAAATAAATAAAAAATTAATAAAAAAATTTAAAAAATTGAATAATTTTAAATTGAAAATTTTCATAAAAAAAAAGAAAAACAAAACTGTCGAAAATATTTAAATGAAATGCCCTGCAGTCAATGACGTCATCGAGGCATCAAGGCATTCCTCTCTAGTCTTCTTCTTCCTCACTAGTCTTCTTCTTCTTCTTCTTTATATTCTCTTTGGTTTTGGTTGTGTTGTTCCTTTTAGCAGTTTGAAAGTTAAATTATCACATCTGCCAAGTTGGAGTCTCTCTCAAGTTCTTCCACAAAACTTGGCATTGAAAAAGTTTTCACTGACTTTGTTGTTGTTGTTGTTGTTGTTATTGTTGTTTTTGTCTTTTGAGTTGGTTAATGTGGGCTTCTTTGGTTTATTTTCATTTTCTCTTTGCGGAGAAACTTGACTCAAGTTCACATGACTTTTTCAAAGTATTCAAAAAAAAAAAAAAAAAACGAATGAAAAAATAAATATTTAAATTTTTCCCCAAAAAAAAAAAAAAAATTAGAAAGAGAATTTTTTCTTCTTCTTCTTCGTTTTATTTGATTTAGTTTTGGCTTAAATGTCAAGCAAAAAAAAAAAAAACCAAAAAAAAGTGTAGGAAAATAAAACAATAACCACCAAGTGAACTTGTCAAGGCACTTTTCAGTGCAAAAGTGAAATGAAAAGCGACAGCCAACAACAACAACAACAAAAACAACGACAATACCAGCTGACCAGCAACTGGCAGCTTAGACAGAAAGTCAAACAGACTGGAGATATGCAGTCCGAAAGAAGGAACCAAAAGACCCGGGAACGAGACACGAGACAGTTGAAATCAATGCCCTGACAAACAGACAAACAGACAGACGGACGGACAGACAGACAGACGGACAGACGGACGGATGGACAGACCGACTGAGAGGTGGACGGGTGGACTGACCAACAGTTGGACAATTCCAGACAACGGCTTGTCAGTTAGCCAGCCAGTCCAGTCAGTCCCGTCAGGCGGTAAACAATTGTCCCCAAGCCAACTTGACCATTCCAAACAGTGGGGCAAAATTGATTAACAATTTCAATCAATTTTAAAAAATAATTTTAAAGGGGGTGAAAAATAATTCAAAATTTTATTTCTTTTTTATATTTCAGAGATTTTTGAATCCAACAGGTTTTTAAAAAATAACTTTAAAGAGAGTGAAATATAATTCACAAATTATTAATTTAATTTTTTTCCAAAGATTTTTTAATGCAGCCGATTTTATTTTTATTATTCTTATTATTTTTTTTTTTTTTGTTTTATGATTCAAATAGAAAAATACTTTATTTTATTAATTTTTTTAAATTATTATAATTATTTTTTTTGTATTTTTAATTATTTAATTTAATTTTTTATAAGATTAATTATGTTTTTAATCATTATTATTTTTTTATTATAATGTTAATTATTTTATTTTATATTATTTTATATTAATTTTTTAGACAAAAAAAAAAAATATTTGTTTTCTCATTTTTTAATTTTGCTGGATTGGAAGAAAGTCTTTACTTTTTTTTAGAATTAAAATATTTGATTTTATTTATTTATTAATTTTTTTTATTTGTTTATTTTATATGTTTTATTATATTAATATTATTATTATTTTCATTTTATTGCATTTCATTTTAAATATAATTCTTTTTGTTGGATTCCATTTTCATTCAGTTAGTTGAAATAAATTATTATTACCTTTTTTTTATTAATTAGATTTAGAATTTAAAAATTTTATTTTATTGATTTATTTATTATTTTATTTATTTATGATATTATATTTTTCTATTTATTTGTAATTAATTTTTATCATAATTCTTTTTATTGGATTTGATTTTTATTTAATTTATTTATCTATTTCGTGAATTTATATATTTTAATCTGTTTATAAATTAATTCCTAAAATACTTCGTTAACTTAGTTTAATTTAATTTGTATAATTTAGCCATTTTCGATTGTATTATAATTTTAATATTATAATTATTTTTTCATTATTCAATTTATTTCAATGCTTTATTTTACTTATAATTATTTCATCAATATTTTTAATTTTTCACATAATTAAATTATTTAATTAATTTATATACATATTTCATTCGCAATTATTTTTTTTTTTTTTGTAATTTAATAATTTATGCCTAATTATTTTTTTTTATAATTCTTTTTATTTTATTTTTTTTTATAACTTTTTATGTAAATTTATCTATTTTAATTATTTCAAGAAAGCAATTTAATTTAACTATTTATTATTTCCTTATTTAATTAAGAAAAATATTTGAAATTTTTTTTAAGAAAATAAAAATTGGACCCACTGTGCCTGCAGTGAGGAATGACCAAAGGAAAGCGCCTGCGGCCCCGAGGAGGCAGGAATAGGAAAAAGTTGGCGACTTCAGAGAATGACAGACACATTGAGGACTTACAGGCCAAACGGACTGACAACCTGACTGACTGACTAGCTGACTGACGGACTGATGGACTGACGGACGGACTGGCTGAGTGACTGGAAACATTTTTGCCTGAATTTGCGCACAGCTGTCTGATTTGAATGTCGTCTACCTTTTTGGGGTTCCCAGCAATTCAGATGAATTTGCAATCGACATATTTTCTAAATGTTTGAGAATATTTTTAAAGAATATTTCCCCTTCCCCCCGCCACCCCTTATCCTGGTTAAGTGGACTTTTTCATTTGAAGATCAAAAAGTCAAATTTTAGGCAGGTGAATTTTTTTTTTTATAATTTTTTTTTTAATTTCTTTTTTTTTTGAGGTACACCCTACTTTTTCATAATTATAATTATTATTATTTTTTTTTTAGTTTTTGTTTTTTTTTTATTATTTTTTTTTCTTGACGTTTCGGTCTGTTTATTTTTTTGGTCTTATCGATTGTGTTACCCCTTTTGCCAGAATATCTCCTTCTCTATCTGATCCGTCCGTCTGTCTGTCCTCCTGTCTGTCTGTCTGTCTGCCAGTTTGTCTGTCGTCGAGTGCAATCGCCCAGTTATGATAACAAAAATTATGGCCAGACTGTGACAAGGACACGCAAAAATATTTCAACTTTGCCCAAGCGTGACGAAATGAGAAAAGCACAAAATGAAGAAGAATAAGAATTCAAAGAAGACAAAAATGAAGAAGAAGAAGAATAAGTAAGAAATGTACAAGTCAAAAAGCCAACGGATCCTGTGTTGACAATAAATTTTATGCCATAATAATTACAACAACAACAACAACAAGTACTTAAAAAAGAGACAACAACACAACCACAAGCACACACAAGGCGTGAGAGAGAAAGAGACGGAGCAAGTGAGACTCTTTTTGCCAAGAACTTCGGCGAATTTTAAAAGTCAAATTAATGCGGGACAGGTGAGGACCAGAGGGGCGGGGGGCGCCCTCCACCAACTCAAGTCTCAACTTACTTTTTGGTTCAACTTTAACTCTCTCTCTCTCTCTCTCCCCCTTTCCCTACCCCTTTCCCCTTCACCCTTTCAACATTTGGTCTAACCCGATCAAGTGCCACCACTACTCACCACCCCCCTCTACCCTCTTCCCGCACAGAACAAAACACACCAAATACACATGTCCAAAAGGTAAAAACAATAAAATAAATTTAAAAATAAAAAAAAAAAAAAAATCTGCCTAAGTTTGCATTTTTTTGGTTTGTTTTGGAATTTCTCTTTCGTCATCGGTCAGAAGAGTTTTTGGGTCGTCGTTTCGTTGGTTTTATACAATTTCAGAATTCCCCAGAAAGTTTTCAAATTTCAAAAGTCTTCGGTTGCCGTCTGTGTCGCCGTGTGTGGCTGAGACCGTCTGCCCCTGCCCAACTCAGACAAAAGGAAAGTCAATTCCAAATTCAAAACAAGAAATTTTTTTTTTTTTTTTAATATTCGAAAGAAATTCGAGAAATTGAAAACAATTAAAGAAAATTAATAAAAAAAAAAATGCAAAAAAAATCTAAATTTAAAAAAATTTGAAAAAGAAAAAAAATTAAAATAAAATACAAAATTATTGTTTATGCAAAAAAAATAAAAAATAAATAGTAAATAATAAATAATAAATATTAAATAATAAATAATAAATAATAAATAATAAATAATAAATAATAAATAATAAATAATAAATAATAAATAATAAATAATAAATAATAAATAATAAATAATAAATAATAAATAATAAATAATAAATAATAAATAATAAATAATAAATAATAAATAATAAATAATAAATAATAAATAATAAATAATAAATAATAAATAATAAATAATAAATAATAAATAATAAATCTTGAATCATTCATTAAATTTAATCTTAATTATTTTTTTTCTTTTTATTATTATTTAAGGATTTATGAAATCATTGAAAAAATATTTAAAAATTATTGAAAAATTTATTAAAAATATTTATTTATTTTTGAATTTAATTTAAGCAAAATTATTGCTTAATTTTTCAAATTAATCTCAACATTAAAAATTTAAAAAAATAAATAAAAAAACAACTATGAAAGTTTCCATAATTAAAAAGAAAATATTTATCTTTAATTATTTTAAATTTTTCAATTTTTTTCAATAACATTCCTTTTTTTTAATAGTTATATTTAATTTTCATTTTTTTTTTTATAAATTTTTAAAAAATTTTTAAATCATAATTTTATTTTTTTCATAATTTAATAAATAATATTTATTTTTAATTAATCTTATTTTTTTTAAATAATTAATTTGAATTTTTTTCATAATTAAATTAAAAATATTTATCTTTAATTCATTTTAATTTTTTTATTATTAAAGAAAAAATTGAAATTTAAAATAAATAAAATTCTTCAAAAATTTCCTCAGCTTTTGTTTCCTTCTTCTCTTTTATAGCAAATAAAATATTCCTTTTCCGCCTAAGACAAAAACAGAATCATTGGTAAAAAGAAAGGACAAAAAAGAGAGAAAGAGAAAATCAACAAAGAGCCAAATGGAAAAAAGGGCCTGAACCAGAGTGTCCAACGGATTGACTGGCCGCTTGACTGTCTCATTGACAGACCAAGACAGACAGACAGATGGACAGGGGGGACAGGGGACATTTGATTTGACTGACAGACGGTTAACCGGGCTAGACCAGCCACAACAACAACAACAACTAGAATGACAGAAGACAAAGACAACCCCAAAAGCGAGCTAAGCTAGCCGAGTTCGACCCCCTCTCAGCCCCCTCTCCGTCACCCCCTCTGCCGATTGGTTGGCCTGGCTGACGCGTTTGTTGCTTTTTAGCGCGTCTGCAATATTTGCATAAATTATTGTACAACAAATAATAATAATTTTCTGTTGTTGTTGTTGTTGTTGTTATTTAGTCAAACGAGACAAACGAGGCGTTGTAGCATTTTATTTATTTTCCAGAAAATGACTTGGTGAAAAATGCAGCGTATCAGTGGCTAAAAATTCCTGGAAAAAACACATAAGCAAAAAATAAGAAAATACAAAAAAAAATTTACAAAAAAAAAAAAGAATTTATAACAACCAAGAAAAATACCAAACCAACAAACAACAACAACAACAGCAGAAATGCTCAAAAGTCAGCAAAGTTGGCGAGTGATCGGTCCGTGGCTTCGGGTTGGTCAATCCGTCCGTCCATCGGTCGGTTGCTCCGAGAATATGAAACCTCGGCAAAATTGTCAGCAATTTGAAAATACACTCAATCTCCCCCCCCCCTCTCCGAGCTTGACCACTTGTTAAAAAAAAAAATAATAAGAGTAAGAAAAAAAAAATGAAAGAAGAAAAACTGAGCAAAGATCCGATTGCAATTCTCGGACCCACCACAAACCCAATCAGATCCTGACTGAAGCAGAAAACCCAAAGAAAAACTATTTTTTCTTTTTTTATGAAAATGGAAACTTCAAAAATAAAGGGGGAAAAATTTTGAGTTTCAAATTTTTTTTCTATATATATATATATATTTTTTTTTTGGGTAGTAAAAATCATTTCTTCGACTTAATAAATTAATTATTTGCGAATGAATGATAAAATAAAATATATATCAAATTTGGGATATAAAATATAATAATAAAATATATAAATTAATTAATTCATTAAAAAATAAAATAAAATGAAATAAATTAAATTAATTAATTTATACATTTCATAAATATTTTTTTTTTTTTTGTCAAATTTGATTATTTTTTTTTAATTTAATTTTGATTTGGAAATTCATAATCTGAGCTAAGTACCCAGCCTAGCCAGGCGACTCACATTCTTATTATTTATTTAATTATTTGATTATAAATAAATACGCTTTTTTAATTTAATTATTTAGTTTCTGCCAATTGCTTTTTTTTAATTCATTTTAATATTTAATTTTTCGGAGATTAATTAATTCATAATTTTATTGATTTAATTTTTTAATTTAATTTTTTATTTAATTTTATTCATTTAATTATTTAAGGTTTATTTTGTTTTTTTTTTTCTCTTATTTTTTTAACCCTTTTTTTTATTTATTTGAAAACTTTATTTTCGGCCATTTTATCTTTCTATTTATTTGCTTTTATTTCTTATTAATTTTTTTTGTTTCAAATTTATTTTTGCTAATTTTTTTTAATATTTATTTTCTGTTATTTTTTTTATTGATCGATTTAATTATATATATATATATTTTTTTTTTATTTATTTAACTATTTTAATTTTTTTTAAATATTTTTTTTCAAATTTATTCTTGCTAGTTTTTTAGTTTTTTAAATAAAAAATATTTTCTTTCAATTTTTGTAGGATTTTTTTCTTCAAACTATTTTTTCTAGCTTTTCCTGGTCTCAATTTAACCTCACTTATTTTCTTTTTCTTTTTTTTTTTTTTGAATTTTTATTTTCAAAGAAAATTCTAATGAAGTGTGTCTGAACTGAAGGCAGAGCCCAGACAAGCCATGACGACCCCCTCGCCACCCCCCATCACCCCTGGCCATTGCCAATTCCTAAGCAGATGCAGCAAAAATGTTTGATGACAAAGTTGCGTAGGCTCTCAAAGAGACTTACACACACACACACACACACATACATATGGGCACACCCACACAGATGAGCGCTGAGCGCCACTTGAATGTTGCCTTTCACTGTGCGAGTGCGAGTGTGTGAGTGTGTGTGTGGGTGTGCGAGTGTGTTATGAATAATTTTTTTTAAAGACGCTTCGCACACTTGAGCACGCATTTTAGGCGGCGTCAGCAGCTGCCACTTGGGCGCATTTGTCGTTTGAAAATTACAACAACAACAACAAAAAAGGAGGAAAAAAATAAAAATTGCAATCGATATGGGCAAAAAAAAGGTGGGAGTCAAATTAGATCAAAAGAAGACTCACAAAGAGACAACAACAACAAAAATTATTGATTTAATTAAAAAAAAAAAAAATTAAAGAAAAAAAATTTACAAATTAAAAAAAATTAAAATTGTCGGCAAATTCAAAAGTAAAAAAAAATTAAAAAAGTTGACAAAACTTAAAAAGAAAAGAAACACTTGAAAAAATCACACACACACATACACACACACACAAAAGGCAGCCTAACAAGGAGTAAAGGGTGAGGGGAGGGGGGGCTGATGAGGCAGAGGAAGTGAGTTTCATATTTTTATTTTTTTGTTGCAATTTTGCGTTTTCTCTCTCGGGGCTCGGGCTTTGGTTTTCAAGTGCACTTGACGCACTCACACACTCCCCTCCCTCTTCCCTCCCTTTTCTCATCATTTTTTTTCCAGTGCGAAATAAATTAAGGTTAGAGCGAGACGGCATGATTAGACGGCGGCATCAAGTGAAAGGAACAAAGCAAAATGCCTTTGATCCTGGCATACGCAGTCGACGCATTTGTCGCGACGAGAGGAGACGAAATAAGAGCAACAACAACAACAGCAACAACAATAGTAACGGTAAAAGTAACAAAAACTTTGCCAAAGGCAACGAAACAAAAAAAAAAGTAGAAAACGAAGAAGAGAAAGACTTTTGCATTTCCATTTCGTTTCGTCTGTCGACGCCTGGCTTCTTCGTCTTTCTCTTTTCTTCTTCTTTGGCTTCTCCGCTTTCTTCTTCTTCTTCTTCTTATTTCACTGAAGCTGACAACAACAACAACAACAAGAATGAGCCCAATGCCTGTTGACAAAGCCAACAACAATGAACTTAAGTAACATTCTAGTTGGAGGCGTTGTCTTCCCCCCCTTCATCCTACCTCACCATACATCGTCTACGCCCACTACACACACCCACACCCACACACACACTCATTCGCCCTGACACTTTTCTCACATATTATAAAAGGTCGCCAAAACGCAGCGTAGTGCGTCATATAAGGTTCCGTTATGTTACCCATCCCCCCCCCCTCCCCTCACCACTCTCCATCCTCCCTTGGTCTCTGTCCCCTCCTTCTCAGCAGTTGCTCTATTTTCATATCATGTTGATTGTGACAGTAACATGGCCCGGCCGGGCTAGGGACCCGGTGACGTTAAAGGGAACAAAATACGCCATAGTCAAAGCAAGGACCCGCCCCACCCACTTTACGCCCAGCCTTGCACATATATTGCGCATCATGGGAAAATAGTCTACCCGTAATACACTAACATGTTTTGGATAAAACCCCAAAGCTTACGAGTCTGAGAAAGAATCAGAAAAGCTTGAAAGAATTCGAAGGCCCGGAGAACCCGATCCCTCAGATATATTTCTCAAAGCTCAAAGACTTAGTTGCTCGATTGGCTTTAATTCAAGAATTTTACAGATCGGAAAAGCTCTTTGCTTCTTTCGTTTCAAGAAAGGTTTTAATTTTTTTTATATTCAATTTTTTGTGAGAGTTTTGGAGAACCCAAAGGGCCAAGCTCCTGTCTATTCCTTTCTCTACCAGAATCCTTGGAAAGCTTTTTGATTTCCTTTGAAATCTGTTAAGCTTCTCTAATTTATTTTCTTCTTTTTTATATTTGATTTTATTTTCAGAATTTCCTGCAGATCAGAAAAGCTATTTCCAAGGATTTTAGTAAATGTTAATCAAAGTTTGAGGAACTTAAAGATATATTTAAAAATGCCTTGGATATGGCAGAGATCTCTTGGGTCCGATCCAAAATCAATTCTCGAAAAGGTCAAGGATATATCAAAATTTTAAAAGAAGCTTGTTTTGAGTAGAAAAAGCTTTGATTATAATTTTTTCTTCACTTTTATAAAAAGAGTATTTCCAAGTCGACTTGTTGGCTTGGCAAAAGTCAATGGCAAGAACTAAAAACATTTTGTTTGACTTTGTCTTTTGTCATCAAAAGCCGCGAGATGTCCTGACACGCACACAAGGTGCACACACACACATATACACACGCACAGGCACACACACACACACACACACACACACACACACACTCATCAAGGATGATGATGTTGCTAGAGCATTGTTGCAATTTGCTGCTGTTGTTGTTGTTGTTTTTACTGCTGTCAAAGTCGATTTGTCTTGGGTTGTCATCAGTGAGCCTGATAAGCTGCGTAGCCAAGTCAGCAAGCAATACTGCAGGGCAACAACAACAACAACAAGAACAACAACAGCAGCAATGAGCTGACGAGGTAACTGAAAGACTGGGACGTTTGGGGCTTGTTCTTCGTGTATGGAGAGGGGAAGAGGGAATGGGTCTTGGTGGATGAAGAGTGGTGAAGGGGAAGGGGGGGATGGGAGGGGTATATGGTGCGCATAGGTAAAGAGGGTGGCATATAGCTTTTTGCGGCCATTTGGGGGCTTTCAACTTTGCCTGTTTGCATTTTCTAATTTTGCTCTTTTTTGTTGTTGCTGTTGTTGTTGCTTGTAATTTTTAACTTGTCAGAGTCCGTATAGGAAATATCCTGGGGCTAATACAGCTATTCTTGTTGTTGTTGTTGTTGTTGTTTTAATTTTTGAATTAACATGATTCATTTGACTCGCTGAGTCCTTCGAAAATAAACCAAGTCTTTTTTTTTTGGGAGATTTTTGAAAATATTTTTTGGGAGATTTTTTTTAATAATAATTTGGGATATTTTTGAATAAATATTATTACAAATATATTCAGTTTTTTATTATTTATTTTTTTTTATTTTTTTTTTTAATATATATTTATTTTTTTGTCATATTTTTTCTAAAAACCAAACCAAGTTTGTTTTGGGAGATTTTTGAAAACTTACAAATAAAAATTTTTTAAATAAATATTTATATATTTTTTGACTATTTTAATTTAAATTGCTATATTTTGTCCAAAAAAAAAAAAAACAAATATTTTGTAAGACTTTTTATTTATTTATTTATTTTTTTTTTATTTATTTTTTTTTTTTTTTTGTTCTTTAATGATTTTCAATTTTATTTTTGAACTATTTGAATTGATTTTCTATATTGTAAGATGTTCTTATATATATATTTTTTTAATTAGTTTATTATATATATTTTTTATTTTTTATGTATATTTTTATTGTATTTTTTAATATATTATTTATTTTTTTACTATCTTAATATATTTTATTATACATATTTTTTTATTATTATATTTTGGAATAAATATATTTTATTTTATTTTTTTGAAGATTTTTTATTTTGTTTATTTTTATTTATTTTTTTTTTTATTGAACTTGAGTTTTTTATTTTTATAATTATAATTATTTTTTAATTTTTAATTTTTATATAAATGTTTTATTTTTTATTTGAATATGATTTTTTTTATGATTTTAAAATTTCAAGTTCTTCAGCCTTTTGCTTGAAATAAATTTTAATGAATTTCTTATTTTATTTATTTAATTTTTTTTTTTTTTTTATTGAATCAATTTTTAATAATCTTGTTGAAATATATTTATTTTTATTTTAGTATTTATTATTATTTTTTTTATGAAAATTCAATTAAAATTTTTTTTTTTCTGGCCAAAATTAAAATTTCTTTTTTTTTTAATTTCCCAGGAATGTTTCAGTTTTCTCTTTTTTTTAAACCTCAAAGGGGGGTCTGTCTCAGCTCTCCCAATTTGTGTCGCATACTTTTCCCCCTCCGGTCTGCCCTGAGTGCCTAATTACCTGAAGGGTTCTGGGAAATATTCAAAAATAAGTTGAAGCTAAAAAAAAAAAAAACAGGTTGAAATATTTTTTAAGCGGCTTTTGCGACTTGAAAAGTGACTGGCAGATGTGCAATTCTGAGACACTGTCTGACCATGTGTGTATGTGTGTGTGTGTGTGTGTGTTTCACGGCATGCGACAAGTGCCAAGTGCAGCCAAAAAAATGTTCAAAAAAAATAAAAACCAAGGGGATATTTTTTTGTATTTTTATTTATTTATCCATTTTTTTTTTTTTTTTTTTTGTTTTTGTTTTTTTGGTCTGTGCAATCGCGATGACGCCGGCTGCTGTTTTAGCTCCTTTTTTTTTGACTTGTCGAGCGGGGCTAATAAACTCGAGGAATTGAATGCCGAAAGCGGACGGAACGGGACGGGCCTGGCCAGGCCAAGCCGGGCCGGGCTGGGCCGGAAGTGCGTGCAATGCGTCGTAAAAATGAGAAGAAGAAGAAGAAGAGGCACAAAACCAACAACAAAAAACCACTCAAATAAATGTCCAAAAAATGCACACAAATTTTTCGTTGCTGCTGCTGTTGTTGTTGTTGTTGTTGTTTTTGACAAAAAGTTGTCCCCCTTGATGAGCAGGAAGACAAGTGGCAGTTGGGGTTGCCAGCCAAGTCAGACTCGGGGTCTCCTCTCCTCTCCCCTCCCCTGATCTGCCCTGCTCAGCCCGCGTTACACTTCACAAAACACACACACACACACATACACATGTCTGCTGTGCAAATGCAATTGCATGGGCCGCTGACAACCCCGAAAAAAAATGCAGAATAAAATAAAAATTCAACACAAAAAAGGAATTGCCAAAAATTACCAAAAAAAAAAACGAAATACGAAACACGAAAATATATAAAAAGCGAAATTTACAAGAGGGTTAAGAAAAAAGGAAAAAGAAATACAACAACAACAACAACAACAAAAGCCTTCAACGTCATCGTCATCGCATCGTCCTCATTGTCGGTTATCCTGTCGCGCGCGACGTTTTCGTCATGTCCTGTTTAACCCTTTTTTTTAGGCATTTTTTATACACGTTTTTTTTCTGTCCTGTTTTTTTTTTTGCAAGGATACACGAAAAGTTTTCGGCGAATGTGTTACAAAAAAAAAAAAAACACACAAGCCCACTGAAAGCGGAGGGCAAAACTGCATTGCCCAAAATGTGTGAGCGAGGGAGACAGGGCGAGGAGAGGAGAGGAGGCGGCAGGGCCGCACAGACAGTCTGTCTTTCTATACAAAATGTGCGAGTGTGTGTGTGTGTGTGTGTGCAATGCAAACGAATATTATATTGGTTCCAGGAAAAAATTACAACAACAACAAGAAAATAGCAAAACTTTTGCCCACCAAAAATTTTGCCGACAAAACAGAATTCACCATTTTATTTATTTTATTTCCTTTTTCAAAAAAAAATTATTAAATTTTAATTGAATTTTCTAAGGATTAAAAAAAAAAATTGAGGAAAAAATATTTAGAATTTTTTGGAATTTAAATAACATTTTTTCCCCCAAAAAAATTATTAAATTTTAATCGAATTTTTCTTAAGAAAAAAAATTCACAATTTTTTGGAGATTTAATAATTTTTTTTTTTAATTTCACAATTTTTTGGATTTTTAATAAAATTTTTTTTAAATTAAAATTTAATCGAATTTTTCGCAAAGATGCAAAATTTTTGGAATTTTTTTTTTTTAAATATATTAAATTTTAATTTTTTTTCGTATTTTATTGTATTTTTTTTTAATTAAATTGAATTTCTTGATAAATATAAAATAATTATCTTTTAAATAAAAAAAAAGAACTCTTTCAATTTTTTTTTCTAAAAAATATTAAAAATAAATAAAATCTTTTAATGAGTAAAAAATTATCAATATTAAATTTATTGAGTAAGAAGAAAATAATAAAAAAAAAAAATAGAGCAAAATAAATTCTGCTCTCCTCACTCCAAAAAATAAAATCTTGTATTTTTTGAATAGTTAAAAAAATGTATATATCTTAATTTTGAAAATATTTGTTTGAGTAATTCTGGAAATTCTAATTTTTAAGATTTTAAAAATCCACAAATTTATCTTCGGAGTAAAGAAAATCTTATTGAAATGGAAAGGCGTAAATCATATTGGTTCGGTGATTAAGACCGATTTAGGTATGACGGCTATAAGATATGTAAGGAATTTGAGACTGATTTAGGTCTGACAGCTATAAGGAATTTGAGAAATTCTGAAAATTTCTTTTTCAAGTTTTCAAAAATCCCCAAAAAATCTTAACGAAATGGTAAGAAGTAAATCATATTGGTTCGGTGAGTAAGACCGATTTAGGTCTGTCTTTAAGCCCAAACCAGACTCGATAATTTCTTCAAAAAGTTTATACATGTTTCAAAAATCCAATTAAGAAATTCCAAAATTTTCTGATATCTTTTCAAAATTTTTATTTTAGGAGAAAAAATTTATTTCCCCTAAAAATTCAACTTTTCTCTTGGAGTTCATTTTCTTTCCAAATTTTGTCAAAATTAAAAATATTAGTAATATTTTTATTAAATTTATAAATTTACCAGAATAAATTAAGCAACTTTCTATTTTATTTATTTATTTTTTTTTTTTTGTTTACTCTCCGCACTCTTTTTCTTTCAGTTTCGTTGGAAAATAGAAATGGGACAAATAACCAAATAACCCGCAAAGCAGAAGAAGAAGCAATGAAAAAAACTCTTTCACACACACACACACACACACACGCACACAGATACATGAGTATGCAAATTTTACAGCCCTCAAACTCGCATGCACTTGAACAGGCTACAACCAGCAGCTCCCAGGGCCCTGGTGGGTCCCCGCCACCCCCCACAGTCCCATCACCCTTTCGGCTGGCTTGATCAACCCAACAATCGACCCCGAATGCAGCCAAAAGCGACGCATTGCCAAAAAAAGCAAAAAAAAAGGATTTATAAAAAACAGAAAATTTTTATATATTTTTATATGGAAAGGAGAAGGGAGTGGAGTGGGTTGGGTTGGTGTGGGGTGGGGAAGGAATCTAAAGCGAAAAGCACGAACTTCCACACCAAATTGGGACAAAACAAAAGTTTCAACACACACAATATTCGAGTGCTCGTCTATGTGTGCGAGTGTGTGTGTATGTGTGTGTGTGTGTGCAGACAGACGAGAGAGGGTGTGAGGCCAGGTTGGTGTTGATATATTCCGGTCGGTCTGATTTGGTCGGTGGTGGGTTAAAATATTTTTAAAGCCGCTGCATTTGCCGCCTTTCTTCTTGTTTCTTTTTTCACACAACAAACACACACACACACACACAAGCTTACACAATTTGTTATATATAAATTTTTATGTATGTAATTTTTTTCCCCCCGTCTTCTTTTACAACAACAACAACAACAACGCTGGCGGCATCTTCGTTTTATTTATATTTATTTATTTTTTTGCCTTCTTCGTTTCTTCTTCTTCTTCTATTTTGGCTTCTTTTACTTGCTTTTTTTTGGCAATAAGCTTTCGTTTGGCAGGGTTGTATTTGCATTAGCGCAATATGCAACCCCCACCCACTGGCACAGCACCACCCCCTCCCACTCTCCCACCCACACACAGCCAAACCTGGTTCTATGTGAATTTGGTTTTTTTTTTTATTTTTTACCCTCACTCGGCAAATTGAGAATTTTTTGGGCAATAACGGTACTTTAAATATTACACATTTTTTTTGTGAGAATAAAAATTGGGAAATTGTTGGAAATAAATTTTCCCCAAAGTTAATTTGTTCTTTTAAAAATAAAATGATTTTCTTTAGAATTTGACTTTTTTTACTGTTCCAAAAATGGGGGGAAATAAAACTTTTGGATCTGAATTTTGGTTGATATTAATTTTTTTTAAGATTTTAAATTTTTTCTATAAAAATTCAAAGTGGAAAGAAAATTTCTTAAAAATTTAAATAATTTTTCCTCTTGTTAATTTTATGTTTGATTTATTTTCTTTAAGCTTTTCCAAAAATATTTCAAGAATTTTGAGGATCCATCAGAATTATTTAATTATTATTATTTTTTTATATGATTGAGTCAATATTTTTCCGAATTAATTTTAAATTATTAATTTTTTATGAATTATTAAATATTTTTATTTTATTATGATTTTTTTTTTAATATTTTATTTCTATTATTATTTAATTTTTATTATTTTCTTTAGATGAATAAGTGAGTCAATAATTTGTTACCAATATTTATATACATATATACACATATTTTTTTTTATGATATTAATTTTCAATTATTTTTTTATGAATTATTATTTATTTTATTTTATTTTTTTTTTTTTTTTAATTTTTATTATTTTTTATTTTTTTTTTTATGAATTACTTATTCTTTATTTTAAGTGAGTCAATAATTTGTTACCAATATTTATATACATATTTTTTTTTTAGATAATAATTTTAAATTATTTTTTATGAATTATTATTTTATTTATTTTTTTTTTTAAATTATTATTATTTTATTTTTTATGAATTACTTATTTTTTAATTGTTATTATTATTTTTTCTTTATTTTAAAAATTCTCAATATTTTTTTTATTAATTTCTTTCTTTTTTTATTTTTAAAAATTCTGCATTTTTCTTAGTTTATCCTCTTTTATTTTTTTTTTTTATTATTTTATTTTGACTTTTTTATATTTTTTTTATTTCTTAATTAAATCTCTCTTAGTTAATTTCAAAATTGATATAAAATTTTTTTGTTGTTACACTTTTTGTTCAAGTCTTTCCCACAGACACTCGGAGACACGCAGGGGCAGAGCCGAGCTGCTCATTAGACTTGCCACCTCGACATTTCAACATGTTGCAAGTCCACAAGTGCGTGTCTGTATTAATTCTACATATTATTTCTTATATGAAAGAGACACACATACACACATACATATACATATAAATTTGTATATATAATTTTGCACCAAGTCGATCAGAAGCGTCTGCCAAAGGACGGAAGGACGGAATAATGCAATTTTTTAACTGGCCAAAAAGCGTCGCACGCGTCGCACCACAAAACCAGTTTCATTCTTCTTCTTCTTTAGTATTTCTTTTTTTTTTTATAGTTATTGTTGTTGTTGTTGTTTGTGGCAAACCAATGATATACAAAGCAAGACATATAAGGAATAAAATAGAGAAGAGGAGACCCTAAAATCGACCTACCCCGTTTCTGGTTCTGTGTTTTTTTTATTTTTTATATTTTCACAATTATATTTCACATGCAATGGAAGGCAACGAGCCATGATGGCCTGACGGCTGTCCAGGTTGTCTTCTGGACTCTGTCTGGGTCTGGAGTTGTGTCTCTCTGCCCCTGCCTCTGCCCCTGCTGCTGCCTTCGACTGGGCCACTTGGCAGCACCCTTAAACCGTTTTCGTATTGCAATTTATACACCTGACCCTGTGCGCGCAAATAGCTCAGCCCTTGTCCTAGCCCGACTCGACCCGGCCTGCTCTGCTCTGCTCTGCTCTGGTCTGGCTTGGTCTGGTCTGGCTGGCTTGGTCTCGGGTCTTGGCTGGAACCCCAGAATGTAATGATGTCTGCCGCCATTGCCGCTGACACCAACACCGACACCAATACCCACTGTAGCTGGTCCTCCGTCGGTCACCACCACCACCGACAGCGTCACCACTGCCACCACCATCACTGCCACTGCCACCACTTTGGCTGTTTGTTTTCGTTGATTATCTTTGGCGTATTTAGAGCGTAAAGCGTAGTCAGACAAAAATACAATTTTTTTTTTCCTTTCGCACAAAAAAAAAATTATAATAAAAATGACGGCGTCAGGCACCCCCGGAGCCTGGCTCAAAAAAAAAAAAATTAAAAGTGAAATTTATGATTAGACAAAATTTGCTCATTCAAAGGGAAAAGAAACAAGAAGAAGCAACAAAAAAAATTACATAATCAAAATGCTTTGGCCTTGGCAGATGCATTTCTTGCTCAAAGTGAGAAAAAAGGGCAAAAAGCGCTCGAAACTTGACACCGAATTTTGGTGCACACAAAACGAAAGAAGACGAAGAAGAAGAAGAAGCAGAGGCCCGAAACAGGCTCAAAACATTCGCATGAAACAGTCACACACACACATACACACACACGAACTCCCGGACACAATCAACACAGCCTCTGCATCAGACGCACAGTGGTTTGCGAATTATGAAAAAAGTGAAGAAAATTTTCAGTTTTAAAATAAAATTGAAAAAATTTTAAAATGGAAAATTTGTTCAATTATTTTGAGAACCAATCAGAAGTTAATAAAAAATAAATGAATTTGAATAGGTATTTTTATAAGAATTATCAAATTGAAAGTATGAAAAAAAATAATATATTTTTATAAATATTAAAAAAAATATATAGATAGTCATTATTTTATTTTTTAATATATTTAAAGAAATTAATTGTGGAAAAATAGGTAATATAGTTTTTTCAAATCTTTCGATATCAGATTAAACTTTATTTTTAACGCAAAACATAATAAAATTAATTAAAATTTCAATTTTTTCGATCTTTTTATTTTATTAATTTTATTATATAATTTTAGAATATAAAATTTATTATATAATATTTCAAATTGAATTTTTATATTATACATATTTTATTTAATATCTTAAATATTTCTAAATTTCTTCTTCTTCTTTTTCTTCCCAAAAATATTAAAAAAAAAATTTATTAATTTTAAGAACAAAAAATTAATCATAATCATTTTTGCCCACTGTGGCCAAAGCCAGCCGTTCTTGCACATTTAATATCCAAAATATTTCACTTATAAATTTCTAAATTTCTTCTTTTTATTTTTCTTCTAAAAATTATTAAAAAATGAATAAAATTTTAATAATTTTCAGAAGAAAAAAAAAATCACAATAATTTTTGCTCCACTGTGACCAAAGGCACACGTTCTTGCACATATCTTTGGGTTTGGTCTGTCCCAAAGTCTCAGCAGCTTCCTCTCGCTCACTTCGAGTGCCAACTCCCCGCCCCCCTTATCCCGTTTGTCCTCAGTCTTCCCAGGGACGAGTGTCCCCTTGTCTGAGCTGCGGCGGGTTTGCGCCTGCGCCTGCGCATTGCGGTAGCATTGATTTAATCATTATCAATTATATGCAACAGCAAGTTAATATAACAACAACAACAACAATAACAACAACAACAACTTTGTAAGAAGCAAAACTGCATTTTGTCTTGGCTTCGACGGCGTCTGCGTTTTGCGTCTTCACCTGCCTTCTCGCTTTTGGTCAATTCTTTTTATTCCAATTCCCCCTTTACCTTCCTCCTCCTCCTCCTTCTCGTTCTGGGAGCATTCTGTCTGTCTGGGTTGGCGCTTTATAAATGCAATTAACATAATGACAAGCAACACTTGTGCGCATGCCCATTTCACTTGGCGAAAACTCATAATGAAGACAAACCGAAATCATCATGATCATCGCATTTTGCTTCCACCTCTTTCTACTCTCCTTCTTCTTTATCTGGTTGCTCGTTTTTTTTTTATATATATTCCCACCCAAGTTCTGGCTGTCAATGGAATAATTGATCTGTTCTTTGAATCGAGACACCAGCCTGCGCGAATCCATTAAGCAAAAATATATTTCATTTTTTCATCTTTTCAAAACTTTAAAAATAAAACTAAAAAAAAATTCCCTGTTAGATAAAATCAATAATCCCATCAGTCTAGGCACACAAAATATATATATAGAAAATGCAAAAATCAAATTGAGAAAGAAGAAAAAAAGAGTTACGCACAAATATTACGCATACGCCATGAGGCCGGCCAGCCCTTTGCTGGCTCACGTTTTGCCCATCAAATCAGCCAGCAGTCTGTGGATTTGAGGAAATAAAAAATAACACACAAAAAATTGTAGCAAATTAAACAATTTTTATATACTCTAAGCCCGAACGAAAACGAGGGCCTTTGGGATTGGTAAAGAGATCCTGGGAACTAGAAAAGCTGGAAACAAGAAACTTGGCATATTTATTCCTGAGGCAAGGGGAAGTAATATATTACAGGTTTACTGATTTGAATATTCGCTAGAGTCACGGTTTTGGTTAGTGGGAAATTCTTTTATATAGGCTCAAAAAATATAGAGTTCCGAGTTATTGGCTTGGATTCAAAAGTGGATCAGAGTGGACCCCTATGATATTCCACAGATCCTGGGAACTGTAAAGGCTAAGACAAGGAAACTTGGCACTTTTAAACCTGAGAGTAATAGGAGAAATACATAAGAGGCTTCTTAGGTCCCAACCTTACCATACCCTCGCTATCTTCAAGTCTTAATTTGGGATAAGTCCTGATATAGCCAAACAATTTTTAGTTTGATTCGATTGAAAAAAATCAAGGTATATTCCAAAGTCAAAATTTCCTAATTTCATTTTACTATAATACCAAATCTCAGGATCTAAGACAGTTAACACCTGGAAACTTCATATCTTTACTCCTGAGCTGGAAAGCTTAAATAAATTCAGTTTTTCTTGGTTCAAAGCTTGTGAAAAATCTGGATACTCCCAAATTTATATTTGTGGGAAATTATATTTGAGAGTATATTGAAGTCATGGTCCAGTGGGCACTGGCATATTTACATTTGCCAAGTTGCCTGATTGAGAAAGAGAGACAAAAATGGTTCAGTGTTTTAATTTTCATTTTTTTTTTATATTTTCGTTCATGTCTGGCGATTGCTGGGGTCCAAGCGCAAGGAAATGAAAAATAAAATACAAAAAAAAAAAAAATAAATTAAATGTATGTATCGGTGTTTCAAATCAAAATAAAAATAACAGAAAGAATTAAGCCTCTCTATTTGTATTTGAAGAGAAAAAAATAAATACAAATTGACAAGGATCAAAATGGGAGTTGAGAAAAGAGAAATGAGGTGAGGGGGGAAGTTCCGCGTAGACAGGACAACCACGACCAGCACGACTAGAAGGCAAATGAGGCAATGTAAAATTTTTTTTGTGTTGTATTTTCTTTGGTTCCTTATTTTATTTTATATATTTTCTTTTTTTTTTTTGAGAGCCGCCGTCACTCGCACTTCAATTAATCAGTTGCTTGGGCTGGCAGTCAACACTGTCGTCTCTGGGGGGACTTTCGGGGTGGTTGCGAAACCCTGAAAGAGACTGACTAATTTTTTGGTACAGTTGTGCCAGCCAGCCAGTTGTGGAAATGGGAAATTTCCAATATTAACATTTTCATTTCCATTTCAATCAGATTCGATTTACTCAGTTCCTTTTTGGAAAGGCCGAAAACAGTCTCACTAAAATGGCTAGGAAAATAAATAACTAAATAAATAGCCAAAGGCAAGTGGCTAACACAAGTGGACAGAGAGAGAGAGAGAAACCATTTAATGAGTTAATAATTTTCACTCAACGACGACGACGACGACGACGACTCAGTCGATGGGGTGGCCAAAAAGGCAGGAGACGGGTGAGACGGGCGAGACAACCGCCAGTTGCTCATTAGTTGCACAAAACAAATAATAATTAGGAAAATAAAAAAAAAACAACAACAACCAACGAAACTGTTGCACATAAAAAATAAAACTACAACAACAACAACAACAAGAAAACAATACACAGAAAAGCCCAACGCAATTACGCGAAATCGTAATGAATTTTTGCATTTTCCACTAAAGACAAACAGAAGCCACAAAAAATTATAGCTTAAAAAAAAAAAAAAAACTATAGGAATATAATTTGCCATAACTACAACAACAACAACAACAACGCCAATCAGAAGTGAGTACCCTGCGCATGTGCAACACACCAAAAGACATGCAACACACGCACCAAAAATACAATTTTTAAGAGGTTTTTCTTTTTTTTTGGAATTTAATGTAGTTTTTTCTAGGTTTGAGAAATTGAATTTTTTGTGGAAAGAAAAACCTGAGAAGATTTATTTCAAAAGAGAACCTAGAAATTTTTAATGGATTCTTGGTTTTATCAATTTTGTTGAGAAGTTCAGAGGGAAATAGAGGAGATTGGTCTGTTCTATTATTCTGGGTATCCCTGGTTATTTCTTTCTGTGAAACTTGATTTATAGTCTCCTTTTAGACATACGAAGAACCATATACCTTTTTTCACCAGACCCAAATCGGGTTTTGAAAAGATCTCGCCTATTTATACTCCATAAAGTCTCATACAAATTCGATATAAGAATTTCCTATATAGCCTTACAATTAGGTCTCTATATTCAACTGGCTGGGACCATTATATCATATAGCCATTATACCCAAATCTATTTAGGCAAGACCCCTTAAGCTTTGGAAGCAATCTCTTTGAAAATTAAGACTTCAAATGCTTATCAAGTAAGACACAATTATGCCCATCAGATCACTATATTATATAGCTGCCTTACAGACCCAAATCGATCTTGGGATTTTCAGTAAAATATATTGAACAATTTCATACAAATTTGGGCTTGTGGATTTCTTATAAAGCAGTTCAAGTGTCTACCCAATTTCACTTGAATCGGGATTCTCATACCAAACCTAGTCCAGCCAAGTTGAGCAACTTTGAAAAGGATCTTTAGCTTATTATTTTGAATATAAATTCATTTTTATTATTTAAAAAAATACTTAATAAATTTTACTAAATAAGCTGGTATAGGGTTCTCAAGTCCCCATGAAAGGTTGGTGAAAATAATAGGCTTAATTCTTTTATATATCTATAAGTCTTTTTTACTTTATTCTGTTAGGGTTTTTGGATTTATTTTTATATAAATTTATTATTTATTTAATTAATTTTTAGTAATCAAATTACTTCCCAATTTGTTGACCAAAAAGTCAGACCTTTTACGGTCTGTTCTCATTTCTTTCGGGATCCTCAAAAGGCCTTCAAATTAATTCAAAATTAGCTGGCCAGAAAGTCAGACCTTTTCGGGTCTATCCTCATTTCTTTCTCCTCAAAAATCCTTCAAATCAATAATTTTTTCTCAAAGTTCTTGAAAGAGTTAATAAAATTTAGTTCCAAGCTTGGTGAAAATCTCGCAAAGATTCATCTATATTTTTATGGTAAAATCTCTGAAAGTTTTCAAATAATTCCATTTCAACCTTGAAACCTGACAGTTTTTTCCCCTATCCCTCTCCACCCCCCCTCGGCAAAGGTGAACAGGAAAATAATGAGCAAGTGCGCTTAGCCTGGTCTGGCCGGGTCTGGTCTGGTCAGGTCTGACCTGGTCACTGGCAGTCTGTGGGGTCTTAAGTAGTTTCCTACTCATTTCTGAGTCATTAAATTTATTGCTTTCTTTTTTTATTTTCAGAATTATTCGAAATTGCATTTTGGACAGATGTTTTCCCCAATTGCCTTTTCTGACTGGGAAAGGCAAGTTTGTTTTTTTTTTTTTTACCTTCTTTCAGACCAAAGTAAAAATTTTGTAGACTCATCAATTTTTACACCGGAACCAAGAGGCAAGTGGCGCCGGAAAGTTAAATAAGAACAATATTTTCTATTAATTTGGATATATAATTTTTTTTTTTTTTTCATTATTTGACAATTTCATTTGGCCTAAAATAAAAATAAATTTTTGTCGACTTGAGCAAAAAAAATTATATGTTTTTTTTCTGGCTCATCCGGTTTCTGTAATTTTCTCGGGTAATTGGGAAAAAAACCCATATTCTGGACTTGAGAATTTATTGAGAAAAGCTCTGCTGGCTAAACGAATTTGCTAGTTGAAATGGGCCAGAAAATTCTCCGAAAAATTTCTTAGCCAAACTGGGCAATATTTCCTGATTTATGAAGTTTTTTTTTTCTTGAAGAAATTTTCAAGAGAACAAAATTTCATTATTTTAGACTTTTTGATTAATTATTAAAAAATGTATTTATACAGTAATTACTCAATAAGAAGAACAATTTGAGAGAGAGACTAGCCAAAGATCCAGATGAGGTCTGGTTTACTCTTTCACTGAGACTCTAACTGTAACCCAAGTATAACGGTAATTTTTTGGGACTTTTTCAAGATTTTTAGAATTTTTTAGAATTCTCCGAAAATTTCTTGGTCAAACTGGGGAATATTTCCTAATTTTTAATCATTGTTTTGGGTTAATTTTGAAAAGAAAAAAATTCAGGAATATTTCCCGATTTCTGAAGTGTTTTTTTTTTTTGAGAAATTTTGACATTATTTTAGACACAATATTTTTTATACTCTTGGAAATTTTATTAAAAACTTTATTACACAGTAATCACTCGATAAGAAGGACAATTTGAGAGAGAGACTAGCCAAAGATCCAGATGAGGTCTGGTTTACTCTTTCACTTAGACTCTAACTGTAACCCAAGTATAACGGTAATTTTTTGGGACTTTCTTATTTTTTCAGAAATATAAAATTTTTGAAAATTTTTCCATAATTTTTTTTAGACTCACCATAAACGCCAAACACCGCAGTTTAGAATTTTGTTGCTGTTCTTGTGGAAATTGTCGGGGCCGCTGGTCTGGCACTTTCAGCTGTTTTTGTTTTTGTTGTTGTTGTTGCAATAGTTTCCTTTTTATTCATTGGTATAGATTTTTGTTTTTCCAAAACTTCGATTAATTTGTTTTCAAAATTTGCATATTCTTCACTTATTTTTTTTGAGACAACAAAAAAAAAAAAATGTTTTTTTCACTTTTGTTCAGAAATGTTTTTTTTTTCACAGAACTTTTTTTTTTTTGAGGGGGAAAAAACAAAAATTAATTAACCGAGAGACCGAGCAGTTTTAACGAAATTCTGAGACAGAGAGAGAGACACACACAGAGACACAGCGAGAGAGAGAGAGAGAGTGAGAAATGAAATATATTTTCGGTGTTTTCAGTTTTTGAAATGTTTTCCAAAAGCAAAATTGAATCAAACATTTGTTGGGTTGTTTCCTTGGGCCTCTTCCTCTTCTTCTTGCTTTTGTATTCGAAAACAGAAAGTTTATTTTTTTTTAAGTTTTATTTGATTTTTTCCAAGTTTTCCTTTTTTTTTTTTTGGAGTTTTTGGTTTTTTTTTTAATTTTTTAAAATTTGAAATTTTTTAATTTTTATTTAACACACACACACATTTTTTTTTTTTTGCTTTTTTGTTTTAATTTTTGGTTAATAATTTTTTCATAATTTTGTTGTCGTGTTTTTTTTTATATAAAACGTTTTTTTTTTTAATATTTACTAATTTTTTTTTTTTTTGGTTCTATATAATTTGTTGTTGTTGTTGTTTTAAAAACGCTTGTGTTTTATATTTTTATAAAACATTTTTTTTTTATTATTATTAATTTTTTTTTTTTTAAGTTTTTTTTCAATGCCTGCAAAAAGGAAGTAGAAGATTTTTTTTTATTAATTTCAAGAGGGGAAAATTTTTGGTAAATTTTCTTTGGAAAATTTGTTGTTCACAAAAAAAAAATTAACACCATTTAATCTCAGCAATTTGGAGATTTATTTTTTTCTCTGAGAAAATTAGAAAAAAAAAATTGGAAAAAAAATTTTTATTTTTATTTTCACTTTGCCGTCGCTAAATGCAAGTCAGGGTTCAGGGTTTGAGAGGTTTTCATTCGTTTTTCTTATTTGAACACAATAAAAATTGGGAAAAAAATTATTTTTCATACCGACCGAGTCAAAGGCGCGCGGGCAAAAAAAAACAAAAACAAGGAATTCACAAGTTTTTTTTATTAATTTTTTTGAAGTTGCCAGAAAATTTCGAAAAGAAAAAAAAAAAAAAAAAAACTTGAGAAATTCCAAAATAAAAATAATAATAAGAAGAAGAATTATTATTTAGTTGCCATTTAATTCTTGTTGTTGCTGTTGCTGTTGTTGTTGTTGCCGTCGTTGTCCGCAGTTGTTTAGTATTGTTGTTGTAGTTGTTGTTTTGTTTATTTTGTTTGTTTGGTTTGTTTGTTTTGGGTAAAAAGTGTGTATGTGCGCCGGGTGTGTGCAAGTCAAACGAACGTATGAAAGTGTCTGCAAGAACTGCAATCGCATCGCGTGTGAAATCTCTGCGAAAGTCCAAAAACCCAAAGAACGAACAAAACGTAGCGAAACGACGAGGCGACGACACACACAGCGTAGCCTAGCCAAACGAGACAGCAGCAAAAGCAAGAGCAAAAGCAGCAGCAGCAGCATTCAGTGTTAGCGACGACGTCAGCGTCGGCGTCAGCGTCAGCGTCATCGTCATTGAGCGCGAACGCAGCGAAGTGCGCTTCGCCTCACTTCGCTTAGCTGGTGTGATGGGGTTCGTATTGCTCACGAGACGATGGCGTCGCCATGCAAAAACACACACACACAGTTGCACGCATACAACGAAACCTTGCGTGTGTCCCTAAGTCAGTGGGTGTTTGAATGTGCAAGTGTGTGTTTGTGTGTGTGTGTGTGCTTGCGTGCTTTTAGGCTTAAGAGCGCCACACGCGCTTTGGTCAAAGAGCACACAGAACATTGAAAGGAAAGACGACGACGATGAAGAAGAAGAAGCAGAAAAAAAGCACTCAACTGCAGTCGCAGTTGGCGTCAACGTTGGCAGCGGCAGAGCATAAAGCCGCGTGCAAGTTGCAGCTGATTGAGCGGCCTTTTTCTCTTTAACTCAAAAGCCACTCATGCACACACACACACAAACACACACACACCAACGCAGTCACGCGTGAGTGTTTTTTTTTTTTTGTCTAGTAAAAGCGCCAAAGTGAATCAGCTGCCAATGCAGTTGGCAATACATAAATAAATTCATTTCATTTTAAAATAATAATAACAAAAAAAATTGAGAAATGGAAAAAATTTTGGAAAAATCTTAGGAAAGAAATTACATATTTCAGTTTATTATTATTATTATTTTTTTTTTTTTGAAAGGCAAACATGGCGTATGCGTAATATTTATTAGAAGTTGATTTGGAGAGGATTTGGAAAAATATATCAAAATAATTTTTGACGAAAAGGGAAATTTTTGATCAGTTTAAAAAGGGAAATTTTGAAACTTTTTGAATTGAGGGAAATATTTATGTAAATTCCTTTTTTTATAGTTTTTTTAATTAGCTAATTTCTCAAAAATAAAAAGGGAATTTTATATCAGTTGAAATAGGGAAATTTTGAAACGTTTTGAAATTAGGGAAATTTTTAAGAAAATTCCTTTGTTTTATATATTTTTTTTATATAAAAAATTCTATGTTTTTTCTTTTTAATTTGATAATTTCTCAAAATTCCCAAAAAATATTAATTTTTTGTTTAAATTTCAAAATTTGATTTCGAGTCACTTCGGACTTCAAAGAGCGGGAAAATAATTTTGAGATTTAATTTTTTTTCCCCAAAATTCCCAAAAAATATTCATTTTTTTATTTAAATTTCAAAATTTGATTTCGAGTCACTTCGGACTTCAAAGAGCGGGAAAATAATTTTCAGATTTTTTTTTATTTTTGCAAAATTATAAAATTCAAAAATTAAGCTCTGCAGCAGTTTGGAATTGGGTCTGAAAATATTCAACTAATTCCAATGGGAAAATAAAGGAAATAATTTAGAAAATATCCCAAAGATTTCGAATTACTTGAATCTTTCCCAGGGGGACCTGAAAATGGGAACCAAAACACAAAAATTTCAAAATTTCACTGAGGATCTTTTCCAAATTGTTTCAAGAACTTCCAATTTCACTGAGGATCCTTTCAAAACTTTGCTAGAATTGCTAATTTCACTGAGAATCTTTTCCAAATTATTTCAAGAATTTCCAAGTCCACGGAGGATCTTTTCCGAATTGTTTGAGAAATTTTCAAGTCCACCGAGGATCTTTTCAACAATTTCCCATTTCACTCAGAATCTTTTTAAAATTGTTTCCGAAATTCTCAACTTCACTCAGAATCTTTTCAAAATTGTTTTCGAAATTCTCAATTCCACTCAGAATTGTTTCCGAAATTCTCAAGTTCACTCAGAATCTTTTCTAAATTGTTTCCGAAATTCTCAATTTCACTGGGGATATTTTTTTTTCAAGAATTTCCAACTTGTTCAAACTTTTGTTTTTTTTTATATTTTTTTATTTATAAATTAAAAATTATTATTTTTTTAGCCGTCGGTAAATAAAATTCAGCACTTCATTTTTTTCTCTTCAGAAAAATCTCAGCTTTTGTTGTGATTTTTCGAGGCACTTTTTTGATCTTGTTGTTGTTGTTGTTGTTTTCGAAACACCACAAAAAAATTGTCAAAGGCAAAAAGGAAATTTAGCCTTTTTATTAAAAAAAAAATTAATATATACTGTTATTATTTTTTTATACTTTGCTTTTTCACTTGAGGCAAAAATAAACCAAAAAAAAAAAATAGGAAATTCTTTATTTTTTTTTGTATTTTTTTAAGCCGACCGAACCGACGCGTTTAAATTATTTTTTAAAACTAAACAAATTTATTTTCTTACATTTTTCTTTTCTATTTTTTTTTAAATAATTTTTTTATTATTATTTTTATAATTTTTTTTATTATTATTTTTTTATCAATTTTTTTTTAATGACTTTTGTGATTTTTAATTTATCGCTTGATGCTTAAATTTTGTTGTAATTGTTGCTATTGTTGGTGTTGTTGTTGTCGTTTGTTGCTATTTATTATTATTTTTAATTTTTTTTTTGTAGAATTTTTTTTTTTTTTAATATTTTTGGCGATGCTGCTTCTTCGGATGTTGCTGGTGTTTTTTTGTTTTTTTGCTAATTTGTTTCTGCTTCCGCGACTTGCGTACGTGCGCGACAACGTGCGGATCTGTTATGATTCAATACGTATTCGATACGTTACGTTGTGGCCCCCAAAAGACGAGACCAAAACGATAAACGGAGACACACACACACATACACACTAAACACACACACTCACACACATATACATCGATACAACTCACACACAAGTCGAGTGAGTTTTGAGTGAATTTTGAGTGAGCTCACCTTTTCCAACCCTGTGAGCTTGCATATCCCTGTATGTGTGTGTATGTGTGTGTGTGTGAGTAGAACGCACTCGAGACAAAATGCAGGGACTGACTGACTGACTTGCCTGCATGTCCATGTCCGTGTGTGTGTGTGTGTTGGGCCAGCATCGTCAACGCCAGAGCCATAAGCCCCAAATCAGCCCAAAAAAAAAAAAAAAAACAAAAACAGAAGAAAAAATTGACCACCCACACACACGCACACACAAACACACACACATACATACATATTAACATATATGCATGTAGAAATTTCTGATATACTGTGAGGGCAGTGCGGCGGGCAGCTCAAGAGCGTGACACACGCGACGCACAAACACACACACACACATACATATACAGAGACACACACACACACACACATATGTGTATTTGTAGTTGGTAGGTTAACCAATACATTTGCTAAATATTCGCATAGTTTTTGCTACCACACACACACACACACATACATATATGACATGTGTGCGTGTGTGTGTGTGTGTTCTGTGCGCCTAACCAATCAACGCCAAATGAGTCGCAGGCGCAGCAGCAAGCAGCGCCTACAAGCAGCCAACAACAACAACACTAGCACTGCCAGTACCACCAACAACAACAAAAACAACAACCACAAAGCCAACGACAAAATAAAAGAATTTCAAAAAAAAAAAAAAAAAAACAAAAAAACATTCACTTTTGGGTTTTGTTTTGTGGGTGATTTTCTATTCCCTCAAAAAAAAAAAAAATTAAAAAAAAAAAAACGTGCTCTTTTTTTATTCAAATTTAGAAAATCTTCTATTAATTTTAAAAAATTAAAATTAAGCTGAACCCTCTCAAAAAATTAGGTGGAAAATTTTGGTAATTTTTTATGTGAATTTTTTTTTTATAAAAATAAAAAATTTGGTTTATTTTTTTAAATAAAAAATAAATAAATATAATTTCAATATTAATTAAGATTTTTTTATTTATTTAAATAAAGAAATAAAATAAATAAATATAATTTCAAAATTAATTGGGAAAAAAATTTTAAATAAAAAAAAATTAATTTCTTGAAATTCTTAAAAAAAAAAATTAAATAAATAAAATTTATGGGAAATTTTAAAAAGACTTTTAAACAAATAAATCAGAGCACTTTTAAGAATGAGAAAAAAAAAACGCACGCGCTTCACTTCGAAAAAAAAAAATATATATAAAAAATCTCTCAAAATGATTTTCATTTCAAATCCACTGCTACCTCAAAAACGATAAAAGGAAATTTTCAAAACCTTCAAAATTAATTTTATCAACTCCAAAAGAAATAAATCCAAACTATTTTTTCGAATATTTTCAAAATTAAAATTATCAACTTCTAATATAAAAAAAGAAGAAGAAAACTTTAAATATTTTTTCAAACAAAATGTCAATTCTCAGACATTTCAAAAACACTAAAAAAAAAAAGCTAATAAACTTTTCCAAAATTTTTTCAAAACTGAAAGGAAATAGAAAAATTAAGAATTAATAAAAAAAAAAAATTGACTCCATTTTAGCTTCTTAAAATTTTTCAAAATTTAAAAGAAATAGAATAAGAAAAATTTGGAATAAATTTTTCCAAGAAAAAAAAAACATTTTGGCTCCTTAAAATATCTCCAAATTTTTGTTTGACTTCATTAAAAATTTCACTTAAATTTTCCAACAAAAAAAAAATCACTTCGAAAGGAAAGCTTCCGATTTTTACTAAATTTTTTTAAATAAAAAAAATTTACACTTTTACAAAAAAAAATAAATAATTTAATTTTTTTCACACGATTTGACCTTTTAATTTACTTTAAATTTTGTCAAAATTAACCTTTTCATTTCATAAACAAAATAACAAATTTCCAAGCCCAAAAAAAATATATATCACAAATTAGTCTTCTTCTTCTTCTTCTCTTATTTTTTGATATCATAAAACTTTTATTTTTTTTTTTTAGATTTTCAAATATTTGCGAGGTGGAAAGAATTACCCATTTTAAGGTTTGCATAAAATTTTCAGAAATTCCCCAAAAAAAATATATGTAGTTTTGGCAACACACTCACACACACTCACACACACACACACACACATACGCACACATAAAAAGAATTTCACTTTTATAAAAAAAAAACACGCGTCGTATGATTTTTTTTTTTTATTAAAGAGAAGTCTTCTTCTTCTTCTTTGCTGGTAAAAAAAAAAATGATCGAAAAAAAAATTGAAATTTTTTTTTTATAAAATATTCCTTTTATTTTGCCCTTGATCGCTCTCAAACCCTGCCACTTTCCCACAAATGAAAGTTGCTAAAATTTGCACAATTTTTTTTTTTTTTTTTGTGGGCAAAAAAAAGTTGCCGCTTAAAAAAAAAAAAATTTTAAATGTGTCTAAAATTTTTTTTTTTTTTTTTTTTTTTTGAAATGACGTTTTGGTTTTCTTCTTCTTATTTTTTCTATTTTTTTTTTTTTTTGTATTATTTTAGCTACGGCACTTTCGACTCACACAAGCGACGAGGAGCAAACGAAACAACCGAATGAACAAACCAACTGAAATGGCAACAGCGCCGGCTAAGGCAGCAGCGCGGCAGCAACGACGACAACAGCACAAAAAAAAAAAAAAAAAAACACAAAAAAAATCGACGTTTCCCAGTTTTTTTTTTTTTTTTTTTGTGCTTCTATTTTTTTTTTTTTTTATGGAGAGGACCGACCTACCGACCGACCAACCGATTCGAACGACTAGTGCACTGGCAAGCCAGCCAAACTGACAAACTGAGTGAGTGAATAACTGACTGAGTGACCGACTGAGTGAGTGACTGACTGGACTGAGCTCAGTCTTACGCTCCAAACAAAGCCAAACCAAATCAAACACTAATAAAAAAAAAAAAAAACTAAATTTTTTTAAATAAAAAAAAAAAAATTTATATATTTACTCTGCGAGTGTGTGCAAAATGCAAAAAGACAAAAAAATTATACACATATATATTTGAATTTTTAGCCAGCCAGTAAATCTAAGCAGCACACACACACACACACACGCACATCGAAAAAAAAAAAAAAAACTGCAAGCATTGCTTCACTCCACCACTCGACTCTTCCATTAGACCAAAAAGTCTCTCAGATAAGTTTCTCTTTTTTATTATCACTCACATAGAGTGTGCTTCTTCTTCTTCTTCCTCTTTTTGAATTTTTGCAAAAAACCTTCAATTATTGCCAAAGAGATCCTCCACTCTTTAGCTCCCACTCTCACTCACTCTAACACTCTCCCACTCTCTCACTCTCTCTCTCTCTCTTAAGTCGAAAGAGTCCGGCAACATGTTGCCAAATCATCTAGTCTCACGCACACCAACGCATCCACGCTCACACACAGCTGGCAAAATCATTTTTCGCAAATTCTCTTTTGCTGCTTTGTCGACGCGACGCAGATGTTTGCGAAAAAAAGAAAAAACAAAAACTGAAATAAACGCGCTCCCACACAGACACACACACACACCAGCACACCTGTTTGCCCATGTGAGAGGAGATCCCGCAAAACAGTTGAGTTTTCGAGCTGAGCAAATTCTGCCCTCTTCTTCTTCTTCTTCTATTTCGTTTTGCTTCTTTTTTTTTTTTTGAGCGTGCAAAAAAAAAAGAAGAAACTTTTTTTTTTGGCAAAAAAAAAAAAAGAAATAATAAAATAAACTAGAAAATGACAACAAAAGCAACAAACATTCAGAGAACCAGGTAGAAATATTTCTAGAAAGCGCGCCGAGTTCCCGGAATGGGGTATACTCTTAGTGAGAGGAGGTGGTGTGGGGGTAGGGGGGTCAAATTAATCAAAACTAAATTAATTTAATTGTAATTAAAAAAAGATGGAATTTTAATTAAAAATTGTAAATTGGGAAAAATTAAAATTTTCATTTTTGGAAATCTGACAAAATTAATTCATTTAATTTAATTTGTAATTTAAAAATAGGCAGAATTTTAATTAAAATTGTGAATTAAGGAAAATTAAAATTTTTATTATTTTATTATTTTTTTTTTATCTGCATTCATGTTTTTTTATTGAAAAATTAGGAAATAATCAAATGAATTTTATTTTTATTTATTTATTTTTAAAATTTAAGTAATTTATTTTTATTTTCTTAAATAATTTTTTAAAATTTTAATAATTCAATTTTTTTTTTAAATAAGTTTTTTTATTATTAAAATTTAATTAATTAATATTTCCTAGAAATTGGGAATTTCTGCTAAATAAAATTAAAATATTTCTTCATTTTTTTTCTTATACATTTTTTTATATTTTTAAGATTTTACTAATTAATTTTTTTTTTTTGGTATGTAGAATTAAATCAATTTTTTATTTATTTTAAAAACTTTCGTAATTAATTTTTTTTTAATATATATATATATATTTTTTTTTTTTGTAATAATTTTTTATATTTATATTATAAGATTTTAGTAATTCATTTTTTTTCTATATATTTTTTTCTTAAATAATTTTTCCTTTTATATTTTCATAGTTTTAATTGATCAGCTAATTAATTTATTATTTTATTAAAAATGAAAGATCTGACAATTTTTTATATGAATTAATTTTTTTCTTATTATTACAAAAATTTATAAGCTATTTATTATTTAATTTATCATGATTTTCATATTTCGTAATTTTAATTTAATTTTAGTTGAATTTTTAATTTTTTTTTTTATAATATAGAAAATCTTGCTTATTCAATAACAAAAATAACTTTTTTATTAATTATTTATTATGATTTATTTATTTTTTAGAATTCTTTTAATTATTATTAATTATTTTAATTTAATAATTAATTATTTTAATTTATGTTTAATTTTTTTATTAATTTGTTCATTTTTTAATTTGTCGAAATTTGTTTTTTTTTAATTTTATTTTAATTTCTAAGTTTACTTTTTCCAATTGAAAAAAAAAAATTCTAAAAATTTCCTTGCTAATTTTCTAAAGAGTATTTAAAATTAAAAGAAGAAGAAAGGAAAAAAATTAAATTAACAAAAAAAGCCAACGCAATCGAAAAAGCCGCGCGCGCTTCTTTTCCCCTTTTGCTCCGCTTCGGTCGCTGTTGTTGTCGCTGCCACTGCCACGGTCGCTTATTTGCCCAACAACAAAAAAAAAAGCACACGCAAAAAAAAGCAACAACAACAAAATTTAAATTTTTGCAAATTCTTTTTTTTTCGTAGTTTACAAAAACAAAAAACGAAAATGAATAGAGAGGAAAAAAAAATAAATTAAGTGAAAAAAACGAGTCGAGCAGATAGTCGACAACAACAACAACAACAAAAGCAGAAAGCAACAAATTCGCAAAAAACTTTTTTCTTAGATTGTTGTTGTTGTTGTTTTTTTTACCGCTGTGCGATGTGATGATGAACAAGAAAGTTGTGGCGTTAGTGTCGGAATGGGGTGGAGTGGGGAGGGAATTGCTGCTGGCAGAGAGATGAGATGGGCCAGTGGCGTATGCTGGGGGAGTGGAATCGAGCGGAGTGGGTGGGGGTTAAATACAGCAACACCAACTACAATGCAAAATAATTAATCATTGTTGTTGTTCCATCCATGATCGCTGCGCTAATGGGCGGTAGGCAAAAAGTAATACGGCAACAGTTTAAGAAGCTCTGGATTCTACAGTTTTGGAGGCACGAGAATAAATTTAATACGGAAATGGAAGCGTGCTCTTATTTAAACAGTTTGAGAGTCGCTCTTTTACTTAATTTTTACAGTTCGGTTAAATATTGCATTTACAGTTTGAGAGCAAACGCATAAGACTTAGATCTCTATTCGGGAGTCCTCAATTATGTACAGTTTTGTAAACATTGTAATTTGCAGTATACACTAAACTGTAAATCTTAACTAGGCAATATTTTGAATGTGATAATCTCATACTAAAACTTTAAACAACTTGTTCATTTGCTACTGCTCTCAAACTATAATTAGCTGTAAACATGTAGTTTGCAATATACATCAAACTGTAAGTCCTAGCTAGGCAATAATTTGAATGTGATAATGTCATACTAACACTTTTAGCTACTTGTGCTTTTTATATTGCTCTCAAACTGTAAGCATTGTAATTTACAGTATACATAACACTGCAAATTCTAACTAACCAATATTTTGATAGCGATAATGTCATACAACTACAACTTTAAGCATATTGTTCTTTTGATATTACTCTCAAACTGTAAACATTGTATTTCGAAGTATATACGAAACTGTAAGTCCTAGATAAAATTTTAACTGTGATAATGGCAAACTACAACAGCTTGTGCTATTGCTCTCAAACTGAATTAACTTCACTTTTAAGAATATGTAAAAATGGAAGAAGAGGAAGAATAAAAATTATTTAAAAGAAAAATAAAATAAAAAAAAAAACAAATTTGAAAAAATTAATAAAAACCAAAAATCTGTTAATTTGACAACAACAACAACAAAAAAGGCCTCCAAAAAATTGCCCCAACTAAAGAGAGCAACAAAAACAACAAACGCAGCAAGCTAACATCCTTTCGCAGACACACACACACACACACACAGAAACAAACACATACGCATAGTCAAAATCAGAGAGACTCAGCCACCCAAAAGCCCAGCTGCTCCCCCAAAAACCCTTCGCCACCTTTGGGCTTGTCCACTTTTAAGCCATCTGTTTTTTTTTTTTTTTTGATTTGTACTCGTTTAATTTTGTTTTCTCCTCATTGTTTTGGCATGTTTCTTTTATTTTGTATTTTTTTTTTATATTTTTTTATTTTGTTTTGCATTTTTATCGGTGGTTTTGTTTTTATTTGCGAATTCGTTGTTTGCTCAATAAAATCGAAACGCCAGAAAGCAACCTTCCTTGATCCGCCAAACTCAGCCTTTCTTTGTCTGTAATTGAACACACACACACACACACACATACATACACATAGAAATTTATACGCAGGCAGCAGACGCACGCAACACTCAAATAAACTCACTTTGGCCTCAGACATTGACTCCAAAAACGAAACGGCAAAGACCGAGACGCACGTGGGCAAGAGTGAGACAGTATGAGCCCAACCGAGCAAGACAAAGCGAGAAGGAGAGAGAGAGAGGGCGAGAGAGAGAGAGATGTGTGAGTGTGTCTGCCTATTGCAAAAGCCCAACGGCCAACCATGGCCACCCACCCACCAAAAACTCTCCAGACACACACACACACACACACACACACACACACACACACACTGCAGAGACGACGACGCGTCAGGACATTTCTAGCCACCACCACCACCAACCCGCCCAATGTGTCGCTCCACACACACACACACACACACACACACACACACCCTTCTGGCTGCCATCACCTTGTGCTTGCCAAACTTTCATCGACATCCTTTCTTTCTTTTTTTTTTACTCTGAATTTTTTTTCTTATTTTTCTCCTTTTTTTTGCCTGGTTCTGTTTTTTTTCTGTCCGTGTCCTGGCTTTGGCTTGGCCCTACGTTGCCAAGGGTTTCCTTTGTTCGCACCAAGCAGCCTGCCAGCCTGCCTACATACCAGCTCCCCCCTCCCCCTCGCCACCTCGCCGACGCGACCAACGGCAAAGTCTGTTGCACTCACGAAGCAAACTTCAGCCAACTCAGGCCTCACTTCCCCCCCTTCGACCAACACTCACCACTCATATGCCGCCTAATGACTAACGGACAATTTGTTGTTGTTGTTGTTGTTGTTGCTGCGTTTTTCATATCAGCCGTAGCCCCATGCACCCCCGCCCATCCCCCCGCCAGAACACGCGTGCCCGAGTGGCTGCGGCCGCCCTTTGACACCACCACAGCCCCGGCTTGTCCTGTTTCGTTTCATTTCTTTTCTTGTTTTTGCCAAAACAAAAACAAGAAAACAGACGGCAAAAATAACACAAAAACAAAACAAAAAAAAAAAAAAAATGTTTTTTATGTTTTGCACTTTTTGTTTTGCTCGTTTTGTTCGTTGCGTTTTTTTCAATTCGTCTGACACGGCGGCTCTCTCTTTGCCTTTGCCTTCGCCTCTCTGTCTCTCTCTTTCTCTCTCTTACTCACTGTCTCAGCTTGGCTCTCTGTCTCGCTCTCTTTGGCTCAAAAAATTTGCCAACTCTCTCTTGGTCATCCTTCTGCCTTGTCTGGGTCTTGATTGCTTCCACCCCCTCCCCTCCCCCCCTACCCAACCCTTGCCAACTCTCTTTTGGCCGAGTGCAGTTTGGGCGCTCTTTCACTCCAAACCAAAAAAAAAAAAAAGAAAGACCAAAAAAAATGCTCTCTCATTCCCTCTCTCTCTCTCTCTCTGTCTTTTGCTTTTGAATGCATTTTGGGGACAGGCCAAATTTTTCTTTTGGCCAAAGTCGAAAATGTTGAGCAACATTTGAGTCCTTTTTGGCCACATTTGTTGCCCAAAATTAATTGTATGATGCGTACACATTTTAATGTAGCCAAAGCGTTGGTCCACGGCGAAAGGGGGGGTACGCTCAACTGATGACACACTCGAGTAGTAAACACACACACACACACACACACACACACACACAGACAGACAGACAGGGCTCCTGGTAATGTTAATGAACTTCTTGACTCGGTGAATTGTGAATGTTGTTGAATGAAATTGGCTTTAAGCTTACGGGGCTTGCCTGCGGAGTGGTGGTGTGTGAGAGGGGGGAGGGGAATGTTGGGGTTGACAGTTATGCTTTTTGGCGGCAGCAACAGCAGCAGCGGCGACAGCGACGACGGCGACGGCAGCAGCAGCAAAAGTCACCCAGTCCATTGCATATTTTTCTTTAGTTTCTTGAGAAAAGCGAAAGCGCGAAAGTTTTGCTCAGACACACACACACAAACACACACACACACACACAGACACGAGCACGTGTGCCACAAAGGAGTGAGAATTTGGAGCAAAATTAGGAATCATTTTATTCATCTTCTTTGAGAATTTTATTTTTTTTTTGTCTATTTTTTTTTAATTTTTTTTTTTAACTCTTTTTTAATTTTGAAGTAAGTTTTTGATTTGCGAAATTTGTTGGATAGATTGCAGAACATTGATTGATATATTGAAATATTTTTTACATTTATTTATGCTAATTCTGAAGGCCTTCAATTCAATAGAAGAAGAAGAAAAAATTAATAAAAAAAATGTCAAACTAAAGACTAAAAATTAATGTGCTCATTTTTCTTAAAAAAGCATAAATAAGCAAATTGGATACGCAAATTTTAATTAAGCAAAAAAAAAATTAAAGTAGAAAAAAAAACAAATAAATAAAGAAATAAAAATTAATTTCTCAAAAAAAAAAAAATCTTAAGAATAAATTTTGGTTTAAGATGAAATTAATTCATAGAAAAATTATTAAAAAAAAAAAAAATAGTTCTTATATAAAAATAAAAAAATTAATTAAAAAAAAATAATTCTTATATAAAAATAAATAAATTCATGAATTTAATATCTAAAACAAATCTTAAAAATTAATAATCCAATCTAATTAATTCCTTAAAAAAGATTATTAACAAAAAATAATAATTTAAAATAAATAAAAAATAATATGTAAAATTCTTAAAAAAATAATTCAAAATACTTAAAAATAAATAATAATTTAAAATAAATAAAACTTAGAAAAAATAGTAAAAAAAAAAATAATTCAAAATAAAAAAATATATACACCAAATTAATTCCTAAAAAAATGCTTAAGAATTAATAATCTAATTTTTGTTTTAAAATTAAATTATTTCCTACAAAAAAAAATATTATATATAAAAAAAAATTTATTAAATAAATAAATAAAAAAAAAATTAGATGAAAAAAATAAATTAAATAAATAAATTATTCAAGCAACAAAAAAAATACACAAAATTAGTTCCCAAAGAAAATTAAAAAAAAATAAATCTTATGTAAAAAAAAAAACAGATTAAAATAATGCAATTTTTAATTAAAAAAATATATACATATATATTTATATAATTGATATATTTAATTTATTTAATTTTAAGTCAAAAAAAAAAAATACAGAAAAACAAAAATCTTTCAAAAAATTAATTCTTGAAAAAAATGAATATTAATTTTTAGAAAAAAAAATCTCAAGAAAAAATATTAATATAAAAAAAAACTTAAAGAAAATCCTTGGAAAAATTCTTCGAAGAAAGCCAGAAATTGTTTGGAAGAATCGAACATAATCCTTGACATTTTTGTTGTCGTTTTCCAGCTAATTTAATCCCATCAAAAAAAAATAACTCCATGAAAACTGCAAAAAAAAACAAAAACAACACCAACACCAACAAAAGAAAGAAGAAGAAGAAGAAGAATGCAACCGCAGCCGCCATAGAAATGAGGAAAGAAATAAACCCACCCTCATAGACAAAATAAATAAGCAGCAACAACAACAACAACAAAAAGGCCGACCAAAAAGACATTTGAGAAGGCGGTGGCAAGAGCCGTGGTGGCGGGGGTAGGAGGGGGTGCAACATTTTGTCTACGCCATATTGAGAAACTTGTCAGCCATTAAAAGGAGAGGCCATGGCATAATTTTTGTCATAGTTGAATTTTTTTTGAAGAACTTTGGAAAATGAAAAACTTATCAAAACCAGAAAAAAATATTGAAAGTTTCAAAATAATCGAATGAGGATTTAATTGGGTTGGTTCAGTCTAAGAGGAAAGGATTTGATAGACCGAAGAGCCTGGAGAAAATTAGGAAATCTGAGGAACCTGGGAAATCTTGAGAATCTGGGATAATCACAGAGATATTTCGATTTTCAAGAAATTAGGGAAAATTAAAAATGAAAGAAATTTCAAAAGGATTGAGAATTTATAAGAAGAACTGAGGATAATCTCAGAGATATTTCGATTTTCAAGAAATTAGGGAAAATTAAAAATAAAAGATATTTCAAAAGGATTTAGAAATTATCAAAAGAACTGAGGTGCAACTCAAGGCAAAGATCAGGAGATTTGAAAGCCTGGAAAGTCTAAAGAACCTAAAACTCTAAACCTCAGAAGCCTGAAAGTCCTGGGATATTTGGATTCTGAGAACTTTGAGAAAATATTTCAAATATTTTGAAATCTGAAGAATCCAGAAAAAATCACAGGCCAAGTCTCTATAGAATTTCTGGTAAGACTGGCCAGCCTCTTAAGCTGTGGAAATCTCAGGAACTTTATCTCGGATTTGCGAAAAATTTGAGAAAGAATCCTCAGACCCCTCCTGCTCGCTTCCTATTCAGAACCGGGGTTACCGGAACCTCCCAGCCTTAAGATATTTTCCAGAAGCTGTAAAAAAAAAAGAAGCGGCCAATTTTTGTCTTGAATATGAAAGTCGGTCGAGGAGCGAAGGAAAAAAAAAAACTATAAACATAAACTCAAGTCTCAAGTGCAAATAAAGGTCGTTGGGTTTTGGCCTGTGGCGGTGGGAGGGGAAGGGGGGTGAGAAAGAGAAAAGAGCCACAGCAGGAGCGTGCGAAAGTGGAGGGAATGGAGGTAGGGGAATAGTGCAAGTTTGGTCGGTCATCAATTGTCACCCACTCGGGTCTTGCCATAAAAGAGCAGAGAGCAAATGGCGCCAACCGGCGGCTAAAACTAAACTAAAAAAAAAAAAATACAAATAAATAAATAAATAAAAAAAAAGTATATTTAACAACGGCAGTTGCAGAGTGCAGAAAACTGCAAAGACACACACACACACAGACACACACGCACTCGGGCAATTGTTGCTCTATCTCTCTCCGGCTCGTATGCAGAAAAGAGCAAATAAGAGATAGAAAGAGAAAGAGACAACGGCAGGCAGGCAGTGAGTCAGTCAGTCCGTCAGTTGGGCAGACGACAGACAGGCGAGCGCGCACTTGTGGGCTGGGTTTGGCCAAACTAGCGCCCAGCCTAAAAAAAATAAAACACAACACATATGTGACCAAATGTGCATGTGTGTGTGTGTGTGTGTGTGTTTACGCCATTTACAACAACTGCAGAATAACTCTACTAGCCGTGCATAGCCCCGCGCCATCTACCGGACTATCGACACAACAGTGCACGCGTCGTTGGTTGCTGTTTTTGTTGTTTTTTTCTCTCTCTCTCTCTCTCCCTTGCACACACACTCTTCTTGTCACTTCTTCGCTCTCGCTCACTCTTACTAGCATAGCCAAAAGCATCCCAATCCACACACTCTTTGCTATTTATCATTCGTTCGTTTTTGCCACCATCGTACATACATCGGCCGCTGTCGTCGTTGTCGTCTTTGCATGTGCATGTGTACGCTTCTTTGTGTGTATGCATGCATGTGTGTGTGTGTGTGAGTGCGCTCAATTGCATTTGGGCAGTTGCTGGCAAGTGCAAGCGAGATGGTTGCGATTACTTGCCGTTGCTCGTTGTGTTTGTTGTTGTTGTTGTTGTTGTTGTTGTTGTTGTTGTTGTTGGTGGCGTTGACGTCGCGTCGTTTTTTTGAAGCCACGCACATGTGTGTGGTGTGTGTTTTTACCGAGCCTCTCTTCGCTAGCCTTTACGTTCACCCAGTCAACAATGCGATTGGAAATACTCACTCGGTCATTTCGACACTAAACGAAAATGATTCGTATATTTTTTGGTCACTCATTGGTCAATTCATAAAAGAAAAAAGCTAACGGAATTTTTTAGAATTGAAATTGAGTTTTTGGAAAGTTTCTGATCGTAAGGAAACTTTAACATGAGAAATCTGATTATGATGGGTTTTGAAGCTCTTCATACCAAAGTTTTCATGGGTTTTTTTTTGGGAACCATAAAATTCAGAATACCTGCAATCCATATGGGCCTGGAGACCCTTGAAATTCTGATGGATTGAAAGCTTTCAAAATATCAGTGGGAATTATAAAAACTCTCATTTTAAACTGCATAATTTGACTATGAATCTATATAAAATCCTTAACTTCACTCAAGATATTTAAATGAAGATTTCAGACCCTCAAATAATTTGACTATGAATCTAGCCAAACCTCCAGTAAAGATTTCGAATCCTCAAATTTATTTGCAAAATAAAATAGATAAATTTCCCTCAATCTATAAATAATTTCAGGTGTCCCCTTTGGCTTGAGTGAATCAAAAATGTTTGCTGGGTTATTTTGCGACTCAACCATAGTTGTATATTTTTTGTTGTTGTCACTGTTTTAGTGCGGCCTTTGCTTTGGCACATGCATGATTGTGCCTGTGTGTGTGTTTGTTGTTTTTTTTTTTTTTTTTTTTTTGGGCGGCCGCTCTGTCCGTCCATTGGGCATTGCAAGCGGCTTTTTTGGCCTTTGTGTTTGTGTGTGTGCGTGTGTGTGTGTGCCAGACTGCCAATGCCGGGGCGGCAGAGCGGCATAAAAACGCATAAATGTTGATTACACAAATTGACATTTTTTCCTACTCTTTTCTTATTCTTTTTTTTTTTTTTTTTTGATGTGACTTTTCTCCCGCTTTGCTAGCCAAGGCTTCTTTATCTTTGGACAAAAAAAAACAATGGTTATTTTTTTATACAATTTTTGTTGTTTTTGTTTTAGTGACGCGGGGGCGTGTGTAAAACTCTGTATGCGCCCATGTACCGTTGCCTGTTTGTGTTTCTCTGTTTGCTGTTGTTGTTGTTGTCAGTGCAGTGCTGGCTTTTTGTTGTTGTTGTATTGGTTCAATTGCAAATGACCAAACAGAGGGGCGCACTGTAAATATGTATGCTTTGGCATGCGCGGGCTGACACACACACACACACCCACACACGCACATGCATATACACGCATGCTTTGGTGTATGGGAGTGTGTGTGTGTGTGTGATATAGGCAAAAAGTGCGCAATGTTTTTCTTTGTCATTAGTTTTGTTTGCCTTTCGCAAATATCTGACAAAATATACTCCTATCAACCCAAAACTAATCCGAGAAAATGCACAAGAAAATCAAGATGAGATTTTCCATATCAGAAATTTGGTAGTATTGTCCCGAAACTGAACAAGAAAATTCCTAATAAAAAGTCCTTTCAATCGGAATGATCCGAATTAAGGAATCAAATTATTTCGAATATTTTCTATATCAATTAATTATCATCGTTCCCAGATGATATAATAAATAAATGATAAAGTGGCAAAAATTTATTGTCTCCTCATAAATTAATTAAGCCTATAATATAGTCGATGTATTTATCCCAAGTCTTTTTAAAAATTTCCAGAAGAATCCGAAAAAAAAATTTATCTGGGATAGTTCCAGATCGTTTTTGGTTTTAATGAAATTTTAATATTCCCAAAAAAAATTAATCTAACCATAAAAACTATTATCAAAAATAAATTGAATAATTCAAAATATTATTTTTGAGTCAGAATCTAAAGAAATAAATGAAAAATCTTAAATTCACTTAAAAAAAAAAAATCATAAATTTCAATTTTCCATTAAGTTTCAACTTTGCTAAGATCACAAAATTTCTTGGAGAACTTCAAAAAAGGTACAAATAAAAATACCGTATTTAATAACGGTTTCACAGAATACAGGGTGCCGCTTTATTAATGCTTCATTCAAAAGGAGCACACAAATATTAATCTAATCTAAGCCAAATGCCAATTTCTTAAAAGAATATTAAAGCAAATATTTATTTACTTACGAATTTAAATTTACTAAGGATTCAATAAAACCTTATAATTTCACTTATTTACATTCACAATGCACAAAATTCACAAGAAAAAAAATTGAAAAAAAAGAGACGGAGACGTTTTCTACGAAGCTGCAAAAACAGGCGCAGCAAAGAAATTAGACGAAAGAGAAATACCGTTTCACATAACAATACATAATGTGCGCCACTGGATTTGTTACATTCCGGCAAATAATAAATGTTTTTAGACAAAATTTATTATTTGAGAAATTTATTAATTATTTAGAAGACATTTTTATGATTTAACCAAAAAAAAAGCCCGCTTAAAAATAAGCCCAGCAGCCAATTTTGAGAAACTTCTAAGTTATTATATTATATCAGTTCAAGGGCTCACTTTATTCATAGAGCTATTATTATTTATACTAAACTTGATTAAAACACCTTTTTTGTTATACAATCCGTACTATTGCTAATTTCCGAATAATTAATATGCAGCAATGCCGGCACAATTTAACACAGAATTTGCACTGAACTGACTGACTCAAAGCTGTCTGATATGAAACTCGAAAATTGACCAGACAAAATGCTGTCCGCTACGGAACAACGCGTATTTGACATTGCTGGCTGACAGGGCTGCCACTTAGTCTCACTAATTTACTAGGCAAATTAAATTTTCAACCCTTGAAATTTAAAGCGAATACAAGAAAATGTTAGGAAAAAATCATAATTTTATGGAAAAAATATTGAATTTGCTAAACACTATAGCAGAAACCCATAAATTTGCCTTGAAAATTTAGTTGTTTGCCATGCATAGCAGCTGGCAACTCTATGGCGTTGACAGAGCGGCTCACATGTACAGCATACAATCAAAGAAATCGGCACACGTACGCTCGCACACCATTAAATGGTGAAAAAAAATTTTTCGAGTGTGTTCGACGTTCACATTCATAATTTTTGTGTGTTGGCTGGCAAAAAAAAAAAAAATAAACCGCTGGAAAGAGCTAACAAAATTTATCTGTTAGAATAACAAATTAAAAAATAAAAGAAAGAGAATCCCTACGAAGTCAGCGTTGACAAGTTCGTCAAAATTATTTAACGTGGTAATGTGTACTTAAAACCGTACGCATACATTGCAATTAAACTAATTTTCCACATACAAAATTATATTTTTTTTGTTTTTTTGTTCTGTGTGTGTGTTCTTTGGTTTGGTTCTCTGGCTTAGTGCCGCCGTGTATGTGACTGTGTAAGTGAGCAAGTGCAAGAACAACAACAATACCAGCACCAGCAAAACTACAAATCACTGCCAAAATATATAGATGTAGCAGGGGCATAGAGAGTGTGAGTAGAACAGAACAGAGGAGACACGGCATAGAAAGAAAAAGTATTCTACCAAAAAACTTATACGAAAAGTCGCCTTGCGGGAGTAGTGTGCCTATAGGTGTATGTGTATGTGTGCATTGGTATATGTGTGAGTTTGAATGCGTGTGGGTAAGCATTTTTATAAATTTTCAATCCTAACCCAAAAAAAAAAAAACTTAAACGAAACACCACAAATACGCATCACATTTTTCTTATATTCTTTCGCATATCAAAAAAGAACAATGAAAAAAGCAACAACAACAATTTCAGTTCTGCTGCGTTCTTTCTTTGTCTCGCTGTTCACTGCCGCCACCGCATCCTCTTTTTTCATTTTTTTTTTTTTTTGCGTTTCGCTTTACCTTTCACATTATTATTATTATTTTTTCGATTCTCCTACGCCGTTTGCTGCTGGCTTTGCATAGACGTGAGTGTATGCGTATGTGTGTGTGTGAGTGTGTGTTTGTGTTTCAAGCAAATTAATGCTTAATCATATCAAAAGAAATTCAATATTGATTATTAAACAAAAGCTTGTGCCGTCCTTTTTTGTTGGCTTTGTTGTTGTTGTTGTTTTTTTTTCGCCAACATTGAAATTGTTATTGATTTTTCTCAAGCGGTTGGCAACGTGCGTGACAAGCTCGTATGCCATGTAATTGCGTATGTGTCTGTGTGCTTGTATGCGAGTGTGACGGCGTCTGTTGGCTGTTGTCTGTGTGTTTTTTTTTTTTTTTGTGTTGGCTCTAGTGTGTGTGTGTCACCGTTACCGCTTGGAAATCAATAAAATTAAATGCCGCCTCGCCTGCCAACCCGCCGCACTATTTAAAGCTCTGTTTAGTCTTTCTATTTTAAATTAAACCTTAGAAACAGAATTTTGAAATATGTTTCGAGAAATTTCCTTGCGCTCGCATTGCGGCGTCATTGTGTCTTGCTTGGGTGCAAAAGGTGTGCGTCGGTCTGAAGGGGGAAGCTGTGCGGTTGGTCTGCTTTTTATTATAATTTTGTTTTTTTTTTTTTTTGTTCTTCTGCGTGACACATTCGATTTTTGGTTTTGCCCTGCAATTCTACAGTTCCCTCGGCTTCTTCTTCTTCTGCTTGGACTTCTTTGTGTGTTATCTCACACATATGTTTCTATTGTTGTTGTTGTTGTTCTCACTTGTAATTTTAATTTCAACACCTTGGGTCATTAAAATAGAGACTGGGTAATATTTTATATATTTGGGAAAAAATTAGAGTTTTGATTGTTTTATCATTTAATTTATTTTTGAACAAATTTAATTATTTCAGTAATTAAAAAAAAGAACTTGAAAATTTTTGTACTAAAATTTTTATGTATAAAATATTTTATATTAGCTAATTATTTTTATAATTATGAAATTTTAAAATCTTCTTGGACAAAATTTAATTAAAAAAAAAAAAAATTGGAAAATTTTATCTTATATATTTGAATAATCTAAATTGAAATAATTAAGTTTTCGAAAAACTTTCCCATTCTAGGGTAAAATATTTTATTCATGTGGCCCTATTTTTTTGACTGCCATTGTAACTGTCATAAATGACAAAATTAAAGAACTTTAATATGTGGCTCTCACTGTCGCTTTGTCTGTGTGCCTGACTGCCTGCATATATATGTGTGTGTGTGTGTGTGCGAGTGAGCTTAATCGTTTGGTTGTGGTTTCCTAAGGGGAAACTTTAAATCATCCTCAACCACAAGAGCCAACTTTCTTTCAAGGGTGCTCTCCGTCTCCGTATCTATGTGTGTGTGTGTGTGTGTGAGAAAGAGAGGAGAGGAGTGTGTTTATATTCTTTCTATATTTCTTTGGGTACTTTGGAGTGGGTATGCAAAATTTATATGATGCAATAAAACGCATCGTTGCAGTTGAAAACTTTCTAGCGGTTGACAATTCAAAAGCGAAAGTTAACCAAAAAAAGAAACACCTGCCAAAAAAAAAAAAAAAAAACACACACACACACAAACACAGAATGAGAGGAATTTCGACTAACTTCTTGGGGACATGGCTGCCCTTGAAAATCTGAAAGACACAGAGCGAGCGAGAGAGCAAGAGAGAGAGAAAGAAATATCTAGAACAAACTCAACTAAACTTTTGAATTAACAATTGTTTCCGTCTCTTTCTTTTTTTCTACTTTCATGTACCCTCCAGCTGAGTAAGGCCAAATAAGAGAGGGAAGCAAAAAAAAAAAAAAACTAAAAAAAAATCCCCGTGAAGCAAATAAAGCAACCAAGCAAAAATGTCCAGTCTGCCTAGACGCATTATCAAGGAGACCCAGCGTTTGATGCAGGAGCCAGTGCCCGGCATCAATGCCATACCCGATGAGAACAATGCACGCTATTTCCATGTGATCGTGACCGGACCGAACGACTCCCCCTTCGAGGGTGGCGTCTTCAAGCTGGAACTATTCCTACCCGAAGACTATCCCATGTCGGCGCCCAAGGTGCGATTCATAACCAAAATCTATCATCCGAACATCGATCGTCTGGGCCGGATTTGCCTAGATGTCCTCAAGGACAAGTGGAGTCCAGCCTTACAAATACGCACCATACTGTTGTCCATTCAGGCCCTCTTGAGCGCCCCCAATCCCGATGATCCTCTGGCCAACGATGTCGCCGAATTGTGGAAGGTCAACGAGGCCGAGGCCATACGCAATGCCCGTGAGTGGACTCAGAAATATGCAGTCGAAGACTGAATTGGACTGGGCGGCGTTGTGAATTTTCAAATTGCTAGAGCAGAGCTGGAGACAAGTTAGAAGTGGGGACGGGGGGGGAGTCGCCTCAGAGCGTATGTTTTTTTCGGGAACGGGAGCTGAGCGGGTAAAGCAGCTAAGCAAAATTGATAATGTAGTGCAAACAGAAAACCAACAATCGCAATCTTTTTTTTTTTTTTGTACACTTTAAATAAAATATATAGTTTATTTTTTTTTTGTATTGTCTCGGTATGTCTTTTTTTTATACAAAATTATGCTTTTAACAGACACACATCTACACACACACACACACACATACAATGCATATATAAACATAAAAAAAAATGAATAAAAAATAAAATTTAAAAAAAACAAATACTTTTGTATACCGACTTAATGGCGGCGATGGCTACACTGGCGAAAAAAAAAAAAAATAAAATAAATTAAATACTTTTTATATGACCAAGAAAGGTGGGCGGGGCAGTGAGAAAATTATGTAAGACCACCCGCCTGCCCTCTGCCGATACTCCTCAACCCGGACTGCTGTCGCCTCTGTGGCATCCGGAAACTTAGGCAAAACAATTTAGGCCCAAGAAAAAAAAAATTAATAAATTAAAAAATAAATCAATTGTTTTTTATAAGCACATAAAAAAAATGTGGAATTTGTGGAAATTAAAAAAAAAAATTGCTTAAAAATATTTGTTTCAAAAAAAAAAAAAAATTTTTCATTAATAAAAAATCTGAGAGTGAAATTTTTTTTTTTAGAGCCTTTAATTTCCACAGAAAAAAAATTGCTTTTAATTTAATCCTCTTAAAAAAAATATAGCAGTAAGATTAAAAATTTTTTTTTGATTAAAAAATAAAATTAAAAAATTAATCACTGTATGGAAGATGCAATAACACCAACTCAAAGGCAAGAAAAAAGGAACAAAAAAAAAAAACAAATTTGTTTAAGAGGTTCAAAATTTTCTTTTTTTTAATTTTTCATTTTCATTCATAAAAAAATATTTGAAATAGTTAATTTTTTTTTTTTAGTCTTAATTTTAAATATTTTTTTTCCTACCCAAAAAACAAAAAAACCAAGCCCAATTCGATAGTGGAAAGTGGTACAGTTGTCATGAAAAAAACTAAAAAAAAAATGCTTTATATACTTAAAGGCAGACAACAAATAAATCAACTGATAGCAAACAAGTAAAACAAATAAAACAACAAAAATTATTCATTAATAATTGACGCCAAGTCGTTAATATAAATATATTTATATATAAACATAATATAAATATATATTTATATTAAAAAAAAAAATAAATAAAATAAAATAAAACAAATGAAATTCTAAATAAACTTAAAATTTAAAAAAAAAAGGATTGCAAAATAATTTTTAAATAAAAAAAATGATTATTTTCTTTGGTTCAACAATTTTTTTGCAACAAATTTTTAAATCTTAAAAAATAAAATATTCCAATATAGTTTTTTTTTTCTTAAATTAAAAAAAAAATTAAATAATTTCTTTCTATTTTGAAAATATGTAAAAATAACCCAACAATATTTTCTAGACGACGAAAAAATAATTTAAATAAAAAAAATGCTATGTGAGAAATTATAAAAGTAAATTTAATTTTTAATTATTTTAATCGAAAAAAATATTAAAATAAATATTTTTTTTTTCTAAAATAAATGTATGAACCAATAAAAGGGTTACAAAAAAAAATGAAAATATCTTTGTTTTATTTTTTTAGCTTTTTTCAGGGTTTGGGAATATTTTGAAATTACTGGAGATACTCTAGATTTTTGGTGATATTTTTTTTCGGGTTTTTCAGGTGGAAAATGGGATGATTTTTAGGGATATTTTTTTTCGGTTTTTCAGATGGAAATGGGATGCGTTATACGTATTACTGATCTATGGTAAAATACTGCTAAAAAAACAATTTAGCTCATTTTCGAAATTGATGAAAATATTGAAGATTCTAACAACTTAGCTCATTTTCGAAATTGATGAAAATATTGAAGATTCTAAGGAAAATTTTGGTAAAGATTTTTAATAAAATTGATATATATCAGGAATATATTCCTTATCAATTTAAAAGGGCCTTAAATTTTTTTACTCTCCAAAATTACTGGAAATATTAAAGATCCTAAGGAATATGTTCCATATAGGATATATGATGATAATTTTATATATTCCTGAACAGTATGAACTTTCATGGAATCTTTTACTTTTTCCATTTTTTTTTTTTTTTTTTTGGAAATATGAAGGAACCTAAGGTACTATGTATGAGATGATCTAGCTCAAGAAGTTAGGAAGAACTTTAGGAAAAAATTATAGAGTTAAAAAAGACTTGTCCGCATACTGGAAATATTGAAGATTATATTGATTAGAAAAAAAATATATAGCTTCATTACTGGCAGATTTAAATGGGTTATACTTTTTTTTTAATTCCAAAAAAATACTAGAAATATGGATACTGGTTTTTATATATTATTTCCATTTTTTTTTTTTTTTTTGACTTTCCAAAGTGAGAAATATTTCTTTTTTTTATTTGATCAAAATGGGTCTCAGGGTGATGGGAATCTGTGAAAATTAAAACTTAGGTTTCTTTTTATTTATTCTTTTTTTTTCTCTTTTTAAATATTTCTGGAAAATTTTTATATTTTTTTTACCAAATACTTCCCAGTTTTTGGTGATACCTTTTAAAGTTTCTAAATATTTCTTAATTTCTTTTAAGCTATTAATTTTTAAATATTTTTTTGTCTTCTTTTTTCTTGTTTCTTAAAATTTGATTTTTTTATATTTCAGAATCTCATCAAAGGCTTCGAAAATCCTCAGACTTGGACTGGGTAAGTGGGTCTGATAACTTGGCTAATCTAATGGAAACTATCGACTATCTTTTCGATATCTTTCGGATAGCTCCTAACTCGGAAGTCTTGATATATTTTTTTGGTTTATTTTGAAGGGAATCTTTTTGTTTGGTGTAGGCGGAGGAATATTTTTTTTGGCCAAAATATGTTAGCCACACCCATTGGGTCATGAGCCTCTGATTGGTGCTTCCCGCATCTCTTCTTCTTGCCACTGTTTCTATTGTTGTTGTTGTTATTTTCTTTTTGTTTCTTGTTTTTATTTTTATTTATTTTTTTTTCGCCTGTCGCTTTTGTTGTTTTTATGCATCTGTAGATTTAGGGAGGAGAGTAGCAAGGGGGGGTTAGATAGCCGTTTGGTCACCAACAGCTTTGGAGCTACCGACACATCTCTCTGGGCAGTTGAAAATGTCGAACCTAACGATTTTTTGTTGCTCCTTTTTTTTTTGTTTTTCTTTCGTTTTTTCTAGTTTTTTTTTTCCAGAAAGTTTCATGTAGCTTTTATCGCATTACACACTCACACTCCAGCCGGGCAAACAAACAGCCACCCACACCCCCAGGACCTGGCTGAGCCGAGGAATACGAGACCAAAGCCAAATACTCCTTTTGGAGTGGGCTGATTGGGGCCGCCAGAGGAGAGCACTGAATTTAGACAACGCATATGCAAAAGTGTGTGTGTGTGTGTTTGTGTGTGTGTGTGTATTTTTTTTTTAGTTCCACGTCTGTTTTTGGCTCGAGGTGAGGATTTTTATCGGCAGTTTTCTATTGTGTTGTTTTGCTGTTTGCATAGACAAAAGAAGTTGTCCAAACAGCTGGCCGGGACTTTTCCAACCAATCCCAACTACACCCTCTATCCCAAACCCCTACCCACGCGCTCTGGTGCTTTGGTCAGCTTTGGAATTAATCGTTTTAAGTCTACACAGCGAGACGCATGCTTTGCCATTTTCGGCGGTCGGGAAAAGGGGAAAGATTGGGTTGGATCCAAAGAACCAGGAACCAGCGGATTGGGTTCGACATTTACTTCCAAAGCTGAGTGGTTGGTCGACAATATGTGTGCGGGTGTATGCTCTTGTGGTTCTCATAGCTTCATAGCAGGAACACAATCCATTTGAGTCTATTTATATGCCAAGGATAAAAAAAAAACAATCTATGATCTGAAAATAGAATGACCAAGATCTTAGGCCCTATAAGAGTTAGGGCAATCAAATTTAGTATCTAAGCTTCTTAGACTTTTAAGTTAAGGGGATTATTTTTTTGTTCGCCCCACTCCCCCCTTTCCCCTGCTTAGAAATTTCAAAGTCCTGCAGTTGGTACAGTCTTAAAATTATTGTCTTAATTAGTACCAAGAAATTATGAGAAATGAAGAGATCTTTCGTTTAATACCAAACATGACTTAAATCGGTCTGTAATTATAGAAGATATGCTGCAAAGTAGTTTGGAGAGTCAAGATTTCGATTCGGCTCAGCGCACGCGGCAGGTCAGCAGGCTGCACGATAGATGGCGCGCTTGTGGTGTTTTAATGAATTCATGTGTACTTTGCTTTTATCAAGAAAACTATTAGAAATATTTTGAATAATTTGTTAAAAAGAAAAACACTCTAATTTCAGTGGTAATAAAGTTCTCCTATTTTGGGGATCTTCAAAGAATTCCTCGGATATGTCTCAAGGAAAAGTTATACCAACAGAAGGAAAGGTTTCATATATTTTGATAATATTCTTGACTTGGTTTGATGAGAAAACTACCAGAGCTAACCAGAAAAAATCACAGACCCAGGCCCCAGCTCTAATTTCTCCTACTTTGGGGATCTCCTCGGTTAATCCTCAAAGCAAGAAGGGAAGATTTAATAATTCTGATTTTTTTCTTTTTGACTTTATTGAATGAGGAAAGTACCAGAGCTATCCAGAAACAAAACACAGGCTCCAGACTACCTTTAATATTAGAGAGACTCTCGATAGTCGAAAGGCTGGATATATGCATATATGGTCTTGCTATATATGGTATTTTCCCTTATGCTGAATACATCAGAATATATATATCTACCAAGGTGGAACTATGCATTTGTTGGCCATTTTGGCCTGAAGTGCCATGGCCTGCCCATTGGGTATTTCCTTTGGGCCCTTCGCCAGTCTCGCTCCCCCCTTTCACCGCTATCAGTTGTCCGGTTCTTTGGTCGTGGGCTGTGGAGGAGGTAAAGGGGGGGAGCTATTCTATTTTTTTGGTGTTTTGTGTAGTTTTTAGGTTTGGTTTGGTTGGTCCAGCAGGCAAACACAACAGCCGTTGCCAGAGACTTGGTCGTTGGAATAGTCGACGTTTCGTCGTTTCGCACAAAACCGAAATAAATAATTGATGAAACAGCAAAGCACACGTAGGGATTTTGAGCCACACTCGTCCCAAGTCCTTGTCCCATGTCCATGTCCGCGTACGTTTGCTTTGGCTTTTCTCTATTTTCCTCTACGTGTGTGTGACGCATGACGTTGCCACATGCAGCTATGTGCACACACACACATCTACGGATATATATATATATCTGTACGTATATATATTTATATAGTTATATATATTTATATATATATATATATATGTATATATGTTTGTATGTATGTATTTTTGTTTCTGTACGTGCGCACTTATCGATTTTCTGCTTCAAAAAGCGGCAACCGAAAGGACGATACGGACAAATAGGCAACACAAGGGGGAGTTGGAGGATGAGGCTACCCTTTGAGATAGCGGAGTATGAGGACATTTTGGGCATTTCGGTAAGTGACGGTTGGCGGCTCACCTAAAAAAATGCAAGACCGTCAGTCACCCACACAAATACACGCACAACTAGCCATGTGTGTGTGTGTGTGTATAGGTGTGTGGGTGTATGTCCCTGACTTAAAGGCGTGTTTGGTAGATGGGTTGGTCGGTCGGTTGGTCGGTTGGTTGGTTGGTTGGCTGCCGGGCTGGGTTGGCTGATCCTTTAGCGCCGTTGTTCTTCCTTTGTCCTTTTAATAGTGTAAAAACGCACAAACAATCACAACAACAACGACAACAACGGGAACAACATGAACAAGAATAGGACTACAGATTGTAGAGATTTGAGTCAAAAGTACAGTCATCACTTTTGAAGTAAGAAAAATACAACTCAATAATTGAGACTTAAATTTTTTAAGTCCATAAAAATAATAAATAATTAACTAATTATTTAAATTATCTGCTTGATTTTATTTAAATAAAATCTTTGAATTTAGTAAAAAAGTACAGTCTCACCAAAGACACTTTAAAGCTTGCTTGCGTCTAAAATCTGATCAATTGAAATCTCAAATCAAGCTTGACTGATTTATTAGACAAATATAAGAAAGTGCAGTTTCAGAGGGGAAAGCTTAAAGCCTTGAAGTATTTCAAGTCTAAGGTGAGTTAAATCAAAGTACAGTCTCGCTTGGAGCAACAAGCTTGATTAAATAAGATTTACAGAATTTTAAATTAAAATTTATTGTTTTTAATTATGAAAAGCTTAAGTCTTATTTAGGGTTAAATACTATAGAGAACTTTATTTATTAAATATAAAAAAGTACAGTCCCGCTCCGAGTAAAAATTTTGATAAAGAGAATTTTTGGAGAATTTAATTTCTGAAGAAGTACAGTCTTGCTTGGGGTGAAAAGCTTGATCAAATCAAATTTAAAGGCCTTCAAATTTTTATTCTCATAATCAGCCTTTAACTTGCTTCATAAAAAAAGTACAGTCTCCGGTAAATTTAAAGCTTTAAGTTTTTTTTAATTTTTTATTGTTATAGAATTTTTCGATTTTGTGAGATTTTTTAAGTAATTTTTCAATTTTTATATTAATTATTTTATTTTAAAATTTATTATAAAAGTTTATCTCAGAAAAAATTTCCGAAAATTTATTTTTTTCAAAATAGTTTGTGATTTTTTTTTATTTATGCCAAATAAACCGTATTTTCCTATATTTTCCTGACAATGTTTTACTGTTCTTTTGAGAACACATTAAATGACCAGCAAAAAAAAGAGGCAAACTAGCAAAAAAAAAAAAACAAATAAAAAAAGTGAAAAAAAAACTTTTATTTCAACCAATTTTTCTGCACGAACCCGCACAACCAAAGCGTCTAAAATGTGTACAGATGAATTGCTGATGGTGTGTGGGCTACTGTGTGTACGCTGTGTGTGTGTGTGTATGTGTGTGTGTTAGTTTCTATATAGACCTATGTGGCCCAAAGCTTTGTCCTCTGCAGTGTCCCTACCAACAAAAACCAGAGAACAAGAAGAAGAAGAGCAGAGCGAAAAAAAAACAACAACAGCAACAAAAATTAAGCACAGACACGAACCGAATGGAACCGAACCGAACCGCCTGGACGCCCAGCCCCCTTCGGACTATCCACAAATTTGCACTTACACGCAACAAGAAATACTATGGACAAGCAACTCCCATCGGTATCCCAATGCCAGTGGCTCTCCCCCCTCCCCTCTCCCACCTACCACACACCCCCGCCACTAACCCATCAGTGTTGTACAGGCTGGCAGGACGACCAGTAAGGCCAGGAACTACCGTCCTTGTCAGATCGACAGCCAGCCAGAGACACAGAGAGTCAGTGGCAGGGCCAGTCAGCCATTTTACGCTCTATGCAATCCAACTCATCCAACCAACCATCCACCCACCTACAGCCCGGTGTGCTGGCCCTGGCCAGAGTCAGATCCACACCTTCCAGCCATACTCGCATCCACCTTGTCAGTGGCAGTTGTCGGTTGGTTTTGGTCTTTCACCCTTTCTCCCATTCAAATACCAAAATGCAATTCTGGGGGTTGCCAGTTTTGCCATTTTGCTATTTTTCCTATTGCAGGTGAATGTGTGTGAGAGAGGGGGGTGGGGGGGGGGGGGTGTTTTGGGACTAAAGGGTAAGCGGAATGGAGTTGTTGGCCATGGTGTAGATTGGAGTTCTTGTCGAGTCGAAAGTTGGGTTCATTTTTTGGGTGGCAATTTTGACTGGATTGCTGCGCCTTCACAGTTGATTGCGAGCGAGAAAATTTCCGACCTATCGCATGCAGTAAACTCGTTACGTTTTTGTTGCTATTGCATGCGTACACACACACACATACACACACACACCAGACACACACACACAGAGATAGAGATGAACAATTTTATACTTCACCCCTTGTTATTTTGTGCTGGTTTCGCCTTTCGGTTTTGGCCATGGTTTTTGCGATATCAATTAAGGATATATACATTTTTGGTATGGGTTACACTATATCTCTCTCTCTCTCTCTCACTCTTTCTATTTCTCTCTTTGTCTGTCTTAGGGTCTTTCCTCTATGATTCTCTCGTTCTGGACATGTCGTTTTGTTCGTTGATTTTCTCCATATGGTTTTGGTATCACATCGTAATGTGGCCTGTGCGATAGGCAAGTACAGCCTTTTGCCACGCCTCACACACACACACACATACACGCATTCACACACACACACACACTAGCACAGTGGTAAATACTTAAATACCGTATGATACATTCTTGATCTCTTATTTCTCGATTAATGTTTTTTTTCGAAATTTTCTTCATTTCTTCTGATTGATTTTTGATTCGAATTTTTTTTTTCTTTCATTTGACCAATACATTCCTGTCATATATTAATGCTTCCAATTGGAATATTTTTTATTTTAAAATTTCCTTTATAAAACAGGTAAGGTTTCTATTTATTCTCATAGGTTTTTGGTTCCAATTTCTAGATCTCTCATTTCCCCAAACTTTTCCCAATTAAAGGAGTAAAGTTCCCTACATTTTTTCTATTTCTTCTGTTAAACTTATGGTCCAAATTTATGATCTTTTATATCTCCAAATGTCCTCTATGAAACAGGAAAGGCTTTTCATAAAGTTCTCTATTTATTCTCATAGGTTTTTGGTTCCAATTTCTAAATCTTTCATTTCTCCAAACTTTTCCCAATTAAAGGAGTAAAGTTCCCTACATTTTTGCCATTTGCCATGGTCCAAATTTATGATCCTTTATGTCTCCAAGTGTCCTCTATGAAACAGTGAAAGCCTTTCATATATTCTTTATTTCTTCTTCCAACTTTTTGTATCTTTCATATCCCCAAAGTTTCATTGATTCAAGTTGTAAGCTTCTTCATAATTTCTGTACTTCAGTTTATATTGTTATGCTTCCGAATTCCAACAGTTTTCTAAAAGAAAAGTAAAGTTCTCCATACTTTCCTCGCTTCTTCGAAATTCTTGATCTTTCATTTATCAATTCAAATAATCCTCACCAAACTTTCCTCACATTTTCCATTGGCTTGTTGGACCCTAATTTTTGATCTTTTATTTTTTTTACATGGAAGAAGTTCGATTTCTTCTAATAGAATTTTGGTTAAATATTCTGGATATATAAGGTCCTGATCTTTTATTTTTTCAAATAAACTCAGCAGACCTCAAGTTCCTTTCTGGTTCAGAGACTTTTGACAAGGCATACAAATTACTATATATTTCTTAAGCTTGCCTTGTTTTGACTGACTAACTGATCCCACCAGATCCTCTGAACTATAAAGCTGAAAGCTCCAAAACTTTCACTAATTTCGTTATGGAAAATTTGTAAAAAAACTTTATCTAAATTCGCTAGGGTTCTTTTAATTATATAGTGAATTTCCCCAACCCATTAAAATGTGTGTTCTTTTTTTTTAATTAATTAAATTACAAGAGTTTTCCCCACTGTTGATTAAAATGGAAAGAAGACTTAAAAAATTATCAAAGATTTGGCCATATCATTATAATTATCGAGAATATTTTTCTACTGATTCTTATAATAATTATGAAGTTCATTATGATTATAATCATTATGAGTTAAGTCGTCATTCAGATATTCCAACTATGCCAGACAATCCATTCACGTTCAATGCTCTGGGCCGACTTGTTCAGGAAAGCTTTTTGCTATTTCTATTTTTTTTTTTTGGGTGCAACCAAACCAAACAGGACCAAAGGATATTTATCCCCTGGCTCCCACACACACACACACATACATCACTCCGCCCTCTTAGCCAGTGGAGCTGCATGTGCGTGTATGTGCCTGAGTGTGTGTGTGTGTGTGAGCCCTAATGGAAATTGGTTTTATGCATGTTGGCTTTTGTTTATTTTTACAATTTTGATGATGTTTTGTAAATGCCATGAGCAGACGGACAGTTGGACAGTTGGGCGCTTAGGGTAGGGTGACGAGGGGGGGGGGGGGTGGTTGGTGTATATTTTGGTAGAGGTTACCCATGAGGGACAGGCCAACTGACTGAGTGACTGAACCAGCCGGGTGGAGGCGGTTTGGCTTGGTTCGGCTGGGCTGGTTGGGCTGGCCAGTCTGTCGGTTGGTTAAGTTTGAGTTGAGTTCAGTTCGTTTGGCTTAGTTGGGTTGGTTAGGCTAAAGGCTAAAGTTGGCGCTTGCTGTTTTTGCCATTGCCATTCGATGGTATTGGCTATGGTGGTGACTGTACTTCCGGCCCAATGCAATGATGGCCACCGACTGCGTTTGCGTTTCGGCCCATGCTACTCCTCTCAAAAGTCGGTTTTATGCCTTCTTCGTTCTGTTCTGTACTGTTTTGTTTTGTATTTTACATTTTCTATCATTTATAAGGATGCGTGTGTGTGTGCATATGTGTGCAAGTGTGTGCATGCGTGTTGGGTGTATTTTTAGGCAGTCTACTTTTTCGATTAGCCGGCAAACAAAATGGCGTTGCACAATCTGTGCCTAGAAAGAGACAAATAACTTGCTGACTCACTGAGCCAGAAATATCCTAAGGAAATTGCCAAGTCTGACTCTCTCTCTCTCTCTCTCTCTCTCTCGGTGTGTGTGTGAGTGCTTGTCTGCCTGCCTGTGTGTCAATGAATTTTGCGTGTGTTAACTGTACCTTTCAACTTGTTAGGTTAAGTTAAAGCCGTTTTCGGTTGATCCTGCAAAGGTTGAGAGGAAGAAGGGTTAATTTTTTTACAAACTGAAAACTATAGGATTTTCCTAGAAAATTATAAAATTTGCTTTTGTTTATCGTAGACAAAAGGCAGGCCAAAAATACCTCTCAGGGTTGAATAATTTGAAAAGGCAGCTTTCATTGGATTTCTCTTTGCAAGTCGAGGAAATCTTAGAAGTTACTCGACATTAAAGTCACCGCAATTTCACATTGGTTTGTTATGCCACAAAATCAGCAAGTTAACATCATTAATCAAAGGTCAAATGCACCGTGTCCCACACAGAAAGAGAAAGAGAGAGAGAGAGAGAGGGAGCAGTCGGGTCCAGAGTTGCAACAGTGAGGCAAGCTAGGCAAGGCGTCAGCCAAAAAGGTGCCACTGGCGGATACAACAACACCGATTCCAGAGCATCTTTTGGTGGCAACCAACCCCGCCACCGCCCCCGAAGACAAAGCCACTCCAAAGGCTCTAGGTGAGACCGAGGCCACAATGCTTGGTTGGCTTTGGTCGGGTGGTCCAACAAACCATTGTTTGGAATTCTTTTTTTCTTCTTCTTCTTCTTCTTCTTCTTGGTATTTTTCGACTGCAACCATCAATAATAACGCAATGTGGCAGCTAACCAAACTGCCAGAATTAGTTGCACAAAATTTATTTATGACTCTTTGTGTGTGTCTGTGCTGATTTTTGCCTTTTACCATTGTTTTTTCTATTTTTCCGATAGCGCCGCCCCTGAATTTCTATCGGTGTTGTTTGTTTCGTTGTTTATTCTGTTGTTACTGCTCACCTGATTCTGTACACCAAATCTTTGATTTATGTTTGTCACCGGAATCCATTGACATTAATCGAGCCTAAAATAATTGGAAAAAAGAAGAAAACCAAGGCAAAGAAGCTAGTGAATACAATCAGATACTCAGATATAGTAAGTTGATCCAGACCAAACTTGGAGAGGCTGCGTCTCTGATATGCGTGGGCTTATCCAGACTAAACTTGGTATAAAGATATATTTGGTTATATTAAGTTTGACTACCCAATTTGATTGAAATTGTTTGAGGAACGCTTGAGTTATGCTCAGAATGAATTGTGGTCCTTAGGGTGTTTCCAAATAGATCAAACTTAATATATAGATGTCTTTGATCCAAGTTCATTCTCAGCTCCAGGTCTGATCAAAACCGATTCTGGTCTACGGGGCAGTTAAGTGAATCGAAGCCATTATAGATTTTAAATTTCGAGCCTTTGACCTATGCTCAAAATGGTTTTAAGTCTGTGGGGCCTCCAATCAGATCAAACCTGATATACATATATCTAAGGAGATCGGTTAAAATATACTTGAGATATGCTCAGAATCGAAACTGATCTGCAGGACATTTGCAATGTAGTGTAAGTCGATCCATCGCTCCTACTTATTCTAAAGTTCGAGACTAATCGAGTTTGATTGATAACCACGTGAGATATGATCATGAACTTAGGTCTATATGAGACCTAATTCGACACACTTGATTAACTGATTTTACTATTTTTACTAATTCTATAATTGATTCCGTTTGAATAGCCTGATAAATAACCGGGATATTCAGCTAATCAAGTTTTTCCAGCTTTTTAGAATTGTAAAAGAATGTGAATGATTTTATTTGAAGGTCTTATGAAGACAGTAAATATAGCAGGAATAGGTCTTTAAAATTGTCAAAAATACTTTGAAAACCTTAAGAATATTTTCGATTTATTTTAAGTTTTTGAAAACCCCAGAAAAACTTTTATTACTTTGGTCTCAACGAAAAGTTAAAAGTATATTTTTTTTTGCCATTTTCATGACATAAAATTCAGAATTTTAAATTGAAAGTATTCTTATAGCTTAGCTAAATTATATATATAATTTTTTCAAGACTTTCTTAAAATAATCTTCAATAGTTCTCTCTTTCCTTTTCCCCTCGAGTTGGAGGCTTTGGTAGGTCTCCAGAATTCAATTTAGCTTTAATTTTTTATAATTAAAAAATTTGACTTCCAATTTAGAACTTAATTCGAGTTTTAAGCTGTTTGGTTAAGCCTCCCACGCTGCCTCCAATGGAACACTTAAATCCGAAAACATGCAATAAATTTGCATTAAACATTTTCATAAAAAGACTCGGAAACGTATACATGGATTTTTCGTATTTGCACGAAACCCAAAAGGGAAGGTAAAAAAACAACAACATCATTTAACCATTTTAATTTCTACTTAATGGTTAAAAAAAAAGAAGAACAAGAAGAGAATAAAACAATTGTTTTTGTTTTGTGGTTTTGTTTACAAACTGTTCAAAAAGCATTTTCATTTTGACACATTTGCATTTCTGTTACCAATTCAGTGGAAATTGCTACCCTAGCATGAAAATCTCAACAATAACAAAACAAAATACAAAACAGAAAAAAACAACAACAACAAAAAAAAAAAGAAAAGGTAATTTAATAAGCGTGCGGTAGCAGAAAACTCTGCGGAAAATGGCTAAATGGAAAAATGGAAAATTGTAAAAAAAAAATTAAATCAAAAACGACAAACAGAATAAATGAAATTTATTTGTTTTATTTCATTTTATTTTATTTTATTTCGCTTTATTCCCTTTTTAGTTAAAAAAAAAGGAATTGACGAGTTTTTCTCCGAATAAAAAAGGGATTCTTTTTAGTATTTAAAAGAACCCAAAAGATTATGGCAAATTTGTCCAAGAGAGAATATAATCCAAAGACCCTAAAATTGACCCCCGGATAGATCGGTTACACTGGACAAGCCGCTTGAGTCTTGGGGGGTCTATCAGTTCTTCCATTTCTATGAAACTAGTCCTAGATATATGCCGCAAATTTATCGGAAACAGCCAGATCGAATTACTATATATCTGTTATACAGACTTGACCTAGAAAAGTTCAGCTTATTTATCGGCAATAGCCAATGCGGACCACTATATTACTCTCATACAGACACAAATCGGTCTTAGGAATAACTCGGTTATTTAATAAGCCATCCCATTTAAATTTGTAATGATTATGTAATGGGTATCATAATACATAAGTCTAGTCACTTTCACTTAGATCAGACCAGTATATCAGTATAACAATATCTCCGATATTATCAGACCAGTATATCACTATATAAATATCTCCGACATTATATATCCCAACCATATTCTAATTTAGTTATTAGAGGTCCTGATTGCTAGTGAATAAGTGTACCAAATTTCATCTCGATAAGCTTTCATATAGACCGAAGTTGGGCTTGGTAATATCTGTGTTGTTTGTTTACCGATCTAAGTCAAACTTAATACTTGAAAGGGCCTTACAGTTGTCAATAAATGTATAAAATTTCATTTGGTTAAGACTTTTATATCAAACCCAAAATGGGTAACCAGTCTTTGGCACCAAGAGTATTTCTCTTTTAAGTTCTAAGCCTCAAATTGTCTTGCCCCGAATTTAAATTAAAATAAAATAAATTTTTATTTTCTTAAATTTTCTATATAAACTAAGAAATTGGAATTATTTTTAGACAACAAAAATTGTCCAAATTAAAAATATTTTTTAATAAAAAAAAACCTTGGCAATCAGCTTAAATTATTCAGTATTCTAAGTGATTTTGTTCTTCTCTTTCTTTTTTTTTTTGCTATTGTTCTTGTTGTTGTTGTTGCCCTTAGGTTGGCCAACTATCTTATTTATAGCTTATTGTGTTAGGTCATGGCATTTATATGATTATTTTTGTATAGAAAATGCTTTTACGCAGCCCTTCGAAATACACAAAACAACAAGAATTGCGTTCCAGCCATTTGCGTTCTATGTCCACTCAAACTGTGTGTATGAGAGAAAGAGAAAGAGAGAGAGAAGTGTGAGTGAGATGGTAAGAACCACAAAGGCATAAACCGAAAGTTCATTTAACTGTACCTTACGCCCACTCAAAAGAAGCTATCCTTTTTGGCCCCCGTGTCTGCTTGCCCTCAATTTTCCCCATCAAAACAAAAAAGAGAGAGAAAAATGTAATGGGACGACAGCTCAAGTGTTTTACTTTTGGCAGTGCTTAAATGATACCAAAACCATATAGAAATTTAATACATAACACACACTCACACACACATACACACATGTGTGTGGATATGTTTTTCCGGCTGGATCGATAATTTTTGTCTGCGTCAAAAAGTGCATTTTCTCTTGAGTTTATTTTGGTTTTGGCCTCAAAAAAAAAATATATATATATATATAGATAAACTGATTCTATGTTCTTTTTTTTTTTGGCTTGAAACTTGTCAAGCATTAAAGGACATTTTATATATGTTCTCTATAGTTCATTGTCTAAATTTAGCTGGTCTATAAAAAGAGACGAATAATTTCAAGGCAAGACCATCATTTTGGCTTAAAGGCAAAAGAAGTCTTCAATTTATTTAAGGTCAACCCCAATTAGTCTGGAGTGAATCCATTATGATAACATGAAATATATATAATTTTTTTATTTTTAAATCCATTTCAAGGTCAAGGTTCAAAGGAGCTGAACTGTGAACATCACTTTAGTTTTAATTTTGCATTTCTTTGGGGAGCTTCTTGGATTTGATAATATTCGATTTCTTACAAAGTTTGATTTGGATTTTCTGATAGATTAGTTTGAGGATTTCTATAAAGATTGTCTGAATAATCAGAGTATTCCCAAAATTTTACATTTTCCAAAATATGATAATCCATTTCTGAATACTTTCTCTATGGGTGGATTTTCTGATAGATGAACCTGCTGATTTCTATATAGATTGTCTGAGTCTTACAAATTGAATAATCAGAGTATTCCCAAAATTATTTCTTTTCCAAAATCTGATAGTTAATTTCTAAATACTGTTACGATTTTGGGTATTTGTGTTAATTAAATACAGAGTTCGTATCACTAGATTGTGAAGAAAATGTTTATTTAGCTCTTTTGTATTACAACTACTATTTAAAATAATCTGGTGGCGGGAACTTCGGTTTCAGTTCTTTTACACTTTGATGTTCACAGTTCAAACGCTCGATCACTACTCGTCCATTGCTGCTGTGGCGGCGCCTTTATATCGTCGTGAGCCGGCATCGATAGTTCTAGAGCCGTCATGAGCCGGCATCGATAGTTCCAGAACCGTCGTGAGCCGGCATCGATAGTTCTAGAACCACCGAGGCCGTCACCAGTGCGTACTCAAGTTCTTTGTTCTAGATCTATCGACGCCGGCCCATTCCTAACGACGCAGTAGCTGATGTTGTTTACATTTTGAACGTCAAGTTGTACTTCTGTTCGCCACTCTCGTAACACTGCCCTCCGCTTAAGCTTGTTCGTCCCGAACAAGTTCCATGTTATTTTTATAGAAAGGTGCCAGCCTCTCTAAATGGACTACTTTCAGTTTTGCTCTTCTTGAGTCGCTTTTCCGTATCCGGTACACCACATCATTTATCCTCTTGATAATCGTGTACGGACCTTCCCAATGTGTTTGTAGTTTTGGGGATAGACCTTTTTTCCGTTGTGGGTTGTAAAGTAGCACTAGTTCTCCTTTTTGGAACCCCTCTATGTTTGCTTTTGAGTCATACCGAGCCTTCATTCTATCGCTGACGAGTCCGATGCGGTTTCTTACAAACTGGTGAATTCCGTCCATGTGATCTTTCCTAGCGCTGGGGTGATCCACATTTTTATTGCTTGTTGTCGTAGCTACCCCAAATTTTAAATCTGCTGGAAGCCTAAGATCGGTGCCGAATATTGTCATTGCTGGAGTCATCGCTGTGGTGTCGTGTCTTGCTGAACGATACGCCATTAGGAACATGGGTATTTGCTCATCCCAGTCTTTCTGATTTTTATCAACGACCTTTTTTAAATATTCCTCCAGTGTCCGGTTAAAGCGCTCTACCATGCCATCTGACTGCGGATGTAAGGGCGTTGTACGAGTCTTCCGGATTCCGAATGAGTCACATACTTCCTTGAAAGTGGTTGATTCGAAATTTCTGCCTTGGTCAGAGTGTAGCTCCATTGGAACTCCAAATCGGGTGACCCAGTTGTTGACAAATGCATTTGCCACTGTCGTTGCCTCCTGATTCGGAATGGGATATACTTCGGGCCATTTACTGAAGTAGTCAATTACCACAAGCACATATTTGTTGCCGCTTGTACTTTGCGGAAAAGGGCCTGCTATGTCCATTGCAATCCTTTCGAACGGTGCTCCAGCGTTGTATTGGCGCATCTTTCCATGACTTCTCCGTGACGGACCTTTTGCTTTTATACACCGATCACATCGGCGGATCCAATCGGCCACTGACTCTTGGCAACCGACCCAATAGAAGCGTTTCTTTATTTTTTCAACGGTCTTTGTGTTGCCTAAGTGTCCACCACTGCTTCCGTTATGGTATTCGGCGATTATTTCCTCGATCCGCTTTCTCGGCACTACCAGAAGCTTTGTGGAAGTTCTACCGTCCACGCTTTCCCATATTCGATAAAGACATCCATCATGAAGGCTCAAGGTCTGCCACTGAGTCCAATAAGCCTTCGCCACTGGACTTTTATTAGCCATTTCCTCCCAAGTCGGCCGCACGTCATTCGCCTTTCCCTTTATTATGACGTTAAGATCCTCATCGGCCTCTTGGTCAGCGCGAATCCTTTCGGCTGTCCATCCTTCCGCTGGAAGCGCACTTAAAAGTCGAATGTCTACAACTCCTTCTTTGGCTTCTGCCCTTGAACAATGCCTGCATTCTGGATTACAAGGACGCCTGGACAACGCATCTGCATTGCCGTGATGACCACCTTTTCTGTGATCAATGGTGAAGTCGTAGCTCTGTAATCGCTCTATCCATCGCGCTAGCTGTCCCTCAGGGTCTTTAAACTGCAGAAGCCATCTTAGTGCTGCATGATCAGTCCTGAGTTGAAATTGTTGTCCATACAGGTATTTGTGAAAATGTTTCACGCTCTCCACAATTGCTAGCAATTCTCTCCTAGTTACGCAATAGTTCCTTTCGGGCTTTGCTAGGATTTTGCTATAATAAGCGATCACTTTCTCCTGTCCGTCGATTACTTGGGACAACACTCCACCAATTCCAGTGTTACTAGCGTCAGTATCCAATATGAATCTATTTCCGGGAACTGGATATGCTAGTATCGGTGCAGTGCATAAAAGATCTTTTAGACGTTGGAAAGCTTGCTCTTGGTGCTCAGTCCATTTGAAAGGTCGATTTTTCTGCGTGAGCTCATGTAAGCTACTTGCCACGTCTGCGAATCCAGGCACGAATCTGCGGTAGTATGTGCACAGGCCCAGAAAACTTCTCAATTGATGCAAGTTTTCTGGTCGCGGCCAATCTTTCACTGCAGCGACTTTCAGCTCATCGGTCTGAACTCCTTCCATAGTGACCTTGTGACCCAGATATTTCACCTCTCGCTGGAAAAGTGAACATTTCTTCGGACTTAGTTTGAGTCCCGCTGCTCCTATGCGTATAAAGACTTCCTGTAACTTTCGTAGGTGGTCATCGAAATCTTTTCCCATCACGATTATGTCATCAAGGTACACTAAGCAGGTTTTCCAATGCAGTCCCTTTAATACATGTTCCATTAATCGCTCGAAAGTGGCTGGAGCGTTACATAGACCGAAGGGCATTACCGTAAACTGCCAAAGCCCATCACCAGTACTGAAGGCAGACTTTTCTTTGTCTTTCTCATCCAGCTCAACTTGCCAATAACCACTCTGTAAGTCCAAAGTGGAAAACCATTTTGAACCAGATAATGTGTCCAGAGTATCATCAATGCGGGGTAAGGGGTAGCTATCCTTTTTTGTTACATCGTTTAATTTCCTATAGTCGACGCAAAACCGTGTGCTACCATCCTTCTTTTTAACAAGCACTACTGGTGAGCTCCAGGGACTGACAGATGATTCTACTACTCCGTCTTTCTGCATTTCTTCAATAAGCTGCGTTCCTTCTTCTCTTTTGGCAAGCGGAATCCTTCGTGGTGGCTGGCGAATCGGCCTTGCATCCCCAGTGTCAATTTGGTGTTTAACAATCGTTGTCCTTCCTGGATTTTTGTCGGTTGCGAATATACTCCAAAACTCTTTCAACATTTTGACGGCCTTACTCTTTTCTTGTTCCGTCAGATTTTTAGTCCACTCCTGCACCTGTGTTTTTAGTACAGGTTTCGCCTTACTGTCCATACAACTGAGTTTCTCACTAAGCTCCAATCCCTCGCAGTTTACGACAACCGAAACTTCTTGACATTGTCCAATAATTTCTCCTTTCTTTAGTAGTCTTGGCAGGTTGGTTGGATTCAAGACTCTTATTGGTATACGTCCATCTTTAGTAGCTCTAACAAGGGTTTTTCCAATCAAAATATTACTTTCGGAGATCTTTTTGGCGCTTTCGACAACCCACAACCTCCTTGCGCCATCGTCTTCTTTCATCTTTGCCCATAGAACTGTTTCTGCGCGTGGAGGGATTTTCTCTTTGCTTTCTGCGTAAACCGCTTTTACGATCTCGAACTCACTGTTGCTGACTTCCAAGGGCAGTTCCACATTCGCATATTTAAGCAACTTTTTCCGTAAATCCAACGTAAGACCATGTTGAATCATAAAGTCTACGCCTATGATCACGTCATCGACTATATCGGCCACAATAAAATTATGCTCAAATTTAGTGTTTCCAATGATGAGCTGCTTTCTCGTTTTTCCCCGTACTTGAGCATCTTCCCCAGTAGCTGTGCGCAGTTTAATGCCTCTTAACGGTTCCACTTTTGGAACCAAGCTACTTTTAATTATTGAATGGGATGCACCGGTATCGAGAGTCAACATAAATTGGTTACCTTCTATTGTGCCTTTGACGGTCAAACTGTTGGCTTGTCGCTTTAGTTGTGAAACGAAGAGGCTGGGGCAGGCAGTTGTGGGAGTCAGCTCACGCCTCTTTGAGCTGACTCGTTCTAGTTTAACGAGCTGGCTTCTCCCATCCTTGGTTCATTCTGGTAATGACCATTATCTCGTTTTTCTCGTGAACGTGATCTCTCTCTCTTTCGTCGTTCACGACAATCTCTCGCCATATGACCAACTTTCTCGCAGATGTAGCACTTTCCTTTAAAGCCGATGGATGGACTTCGCTGCGAAGCCTGGTCATGGGTCTGGTCGATGTGTACTTTACGCACTTTTGGCATTGGGTGGCATACCATCAACGACGTTTCGCAGGCCAACGCTTGGCCAACAGCTTCCTCGAACGATTTTTTCGGCACCATCACCATTGTACGCTTTGTGTCTGCATCTCGAATGCCATCGACGAAAGCATCAATCTTGCACTTTTCCAAAAAGTCGGTTGGTGCACTACTGTAAGCCAAATACGACAATCGCTCTATGTCCGCTGCATACTCCTGAAGTGTTTCCCCTTGGCGCTGCACTCTGCTCTTCAGTTCCAGGCGGTACATTTCCTGCATGTGGTCGCTACCAAATCTGCGTTGCAATGCGCGCCAGATTGTTTCGTAGTTGTTCCTCTCTGTAGCTGGTATTGTCTGTAATATTTCAGCAGCAGGACCTTTTAATGCGGTGAACAATGCCGCAGCACAGTCTTCCTCATTCCACCCGTTACGGCCAGCTGTAACCTCGAACTGCATTTTAAAGATGTTGAATGCAGTAGTGCCGTCATACGTCGGAGGACGCCATTTGGTTGTACCCGCTGCTGCTGTCACCGGACCGGTGACTTCCAGCTTATGAATCCTGTGCTCGAGAGTGGTAACTTTCTCTTGAACGTCTACCACGTTGTTATCCAGCTGTTGTAATCTTTCCGAATGTTTATCCAGTTTCTCACCGATATCCGCCCATTTGCGTTCAAAGTTCTCGAACTTTCCAATTATTTCGGCTTGGACTTGCTGTAGTTGTGCAGTGTTTTCAGCTTGTGTCTGTTGTATTTGCGCAATGCTTTCAGCTTGTGTCTGCTGTAGTTGTGCAGTGTTTTCAGCTTGTGTCTGTTGTATTTGCGCAATGCTTTCAGCTTGTGTCTGCTGTAGTTGTGCAGTGTTTTCAGCTTGTTGTAACATGAGGCTCTGCATCATTTCCATAAGGCCTGTGGTAGGGTCTGTGACCTTACTTTCCTTCGCCAAGGATTTAACACCTGATGCCTCTGCGAATTCATGTTCGTCGACATTGACATTACTCTCCTCTAATGCGTTTCTCAAACGCAGTAGTAACTCCGTTTTGTTTCCACTTGACGACAAACCCAGCTCCGACAGCTCCTTCTTCAACTGCTCTACTTTCAGATCAGCTAGCTTCACCATTTTTCTTCAACAATCCCACTTCTGACACCAATTGTTACGATTTTGGGTATTTGTGTTAATTAAATACAGAGTTCGTATCACTAGATTGTGAAGAAAATGTTTATTTAGCTCTTTTGTATTACAACTACTATTTAAAATAATCTGGTGGCGGGAACTTCGGTTTCAGTTCTTTTACACTTTGATGTTCACAGTTCAAACGCTCGATCACTACTCGTCCCATTGCTGCTGTGGCGGCGCCTTTATATCGTCGTGAGCCGGCATCGATAGTTCTAGAGCCGTCATGAGCCGGCATCGATAGTTCCAGAACCGTCGTGAGCCGGCATCGATAGTTCTAGAACCACCGAGGCCGTCACCAGTGCGTACTCAAGTTCTTTGTTCTAGATCTATCGACGCCGGCCCATTCCTAACGACGCAGTAGCTGATGTTGTTTACATTTTGAACGTCAAGTTGTACTTCTGTTCGCCACTCTCGTAACAATACTTTCTCTATCGGTGGATTTTCTAATAGATTAGTTGGCTGATTCCTATATAGATTGTCTGAGTCTGATAGTTCATTTCTGAATACTTTCTCTATCTGTGGTATATCCCATTTCTTCTATATTCTTAAATTAGATAAGACATAGTTCATTTCATCTTTAAATATTGAAATTTTGATATGAAATAAGTTTCTTTACAATATTAATTTTTATCCTCTCCAAATTTGATAATCCAAAGTTGAAATCATTTTTTCATATATGAAAATTCTGTATTTGCCCATGTAATATCCAGTATATCTCCAAACTGAATATTGTTATTGGATTTCTTCTCCCAATATTTTTTTTGCTGCGCTCCAAAAGTTTAATAAAATTTCAAACTTAGAATATTCGTATCATTCAATTCCTAGTCTTGGGTTCTATAATTGGATAGAGACTTGAGGAGTCCCACTATCAGGCTTTCCAAGGCTCCAAAGTTTCAAGTTTCTCGGAAATTGTAATCCCCATTTGATCTGACCTGATTTACTTTATTTCAAATACCTCAGAATTTTTATTGGCCCCCCCCCCCCAAAATTTCATTAATAAATTTGTGTATTTTTTTGAACTGAATTGCAAAGGGCAAAAACCTCTTTGCCTTGCGTATTTCGTTTTCCTGGCCTTTTTCATAAGTTTACCATATTCGTATATATTCTATATACTTGAGGTATATAGAGTTAGTATTTTTTTTTTTTTGCTTTGGAATAAGTTTTACGCAGCCGATTTGGGTTCGCTGAACTTTTTGTTACCTTTTATTTTTTTTGGGTTGGCTTTGGATTGGGTTTCATAGACATCTGTTTTTGTTTGCCTTTATTTACTTGTCCATGAAATGGCTGGAATATTTTGTTCTTCTTCTTCTTCTTTTTTGTTTTGGCTGAGACTGTCAAAACTTGGTGTGAGAGGAAGTCAGAGTGCGTATACCAAAAATTTTTCCACCAAGAAAAAAAAGAAAGAAAAAAAATATTTTTTTTTTTATTTTGCCCAAGAAATGTTTACAAATTCAGTTTTGTCTATTTGTTTCTCTCTAAATATCCTTAGAGGCAATGACTTCTTGTTCTTGGATTTCTGTTCAAATTGAATTTAATAATTATTTTTGTAAGTAATTTAAGAGGGCAACTTGAGCAGGTTCTCTTTCAACTCTCCCCCTTCGTGGGCCTGTAAAAGCTTAGGGCAAAGGTTAAAGGTCTCAATTAGTTCTGAGGAAATATGGGAAATAAGAAGAGCTTTCATTTAATATCAAACCTGACTTAAATCGGTCTATAATTGTAAGAGATATTTGGGTAGGAGAGTTAAGATTCTGATTCTGCTTATTGCTTAGTCCGCTAGATGGCGCGCTTGGCTTATTTTTAAAGACTCATGTCTTCTTTGTTGTTTTAAGTAATAATTTCGGAATTAAAAGGCTTAGGGGGGGATGTAGCTGGCCAGGGTTGCCACCTGGTCTTATGATTTTCTTAATTCCTTCGAATTCAACGTTCTCAGTGAAATCTTTATTTTTATTTTTTTTTTTTGTTTTTCTTGTCTTGGCATAATTTTATAAATTGTAAGCAGTTGGAGAGGTTCCAACTCTGCTCTAATCCTCTGCTCCATACCCTCTTTGCCTCTTCACGTTTTTACTCCTGGGAAATTCTATTAAATTTTTTTCTCTTTCGTCTCACATTTTTATGTGCGTCTTTTTGGGTTTTTTCGCCCGGTTTCTTTCTTTTTAAGTTGCTTGGTTATTTGTTGTGTTCTCATGAGTACAGTGTGGCAGAGTGTCCAGCCTGTCTCCGCACTCCGGAGTTGCCACCGAAAGTGCAACTCACTGCATTTTGTGCCTTTCGTCTTTTGCCTCAATTATGGTGGGGTAAGATTGTGTTGGAAAGGAGCAGTGGAAGGGGGTGGGTGAGGGGGGGGGGGGTGAGAATAAAAGGGGGTGTGAGAGAATGTGTTCATGTATTTTTTATCTAAATGCCCCAAAGGCATTTTTCTCAACAATACAAACACACACACACACACACACACACACTGACTAAACCATTCGCCCCGAAAATAGACAAAAAAAAATTTGAAGAAGTTCATCTCCGTTTGGCCAAAACTTACATACTCTTTTCCAAAAAAAAGAAAATAATAAAAATAAATTTGATATAATTTTTGAAAATATTTTTTTAAGATTTTCGATAAAATATTTCCTAAAAATAATTTCAAAACTTAATTGAAATCAAAAACCAAAATTTTATTTTTCTGCGGAAAATTTTCATTTTTTTTTGGAGCCAAAATTATCAAGGGGAAAAACAAGGCAAGTGGAAAAAAGAACCTAAACTGCAACAAAATAGCTAAACTCTGCCTGGCCAGAGGGGGGCTTGGGGGTGTTAGGGATTGGAGTGGATTTTGTTGTTGTTGGTGTTGTTGTTTTTGTCAGTGAAGCTGCATATTGGATTTGGCTGGGTTTTGCGAGGGTAAACTAAAAGCAAAAGTCATGCGCCGAGCCAAAGGCATAGAGAATATCCTGAAGGACGCATCAAGGAGACCAAATGCTGAGACAATAACAACAACTACAACAACAAAAGCTACAACAACAGTTGCAGCTATCGCAACTCAGACAAGAAATTTTCAGAGACTTTTTTTTTGTTCTGTTTTCCTTTTAAGAAATGTTTTTTGGTGCGGCGCACACACACACACACACACAATATACACACACACCTTTATATATTTTTGTTAATTATTATAGAAATATCTGCCTACTTCGGATTTGAAATAAACAGACCATAAAATTGAAACTACCCAAAAAAGAGACAAGTTTCCCTTTGATTATTTTGTATTATGGGAAAAATTCCTGATATTTTTAAGTTAAATTAAAAAAAAAAAAATTTCATTTAAAAATAACAATTTACCTGGATTCATATAAAATTTACAATATTTTTTTTCTTCTTCTTTTTTTTTACTGATTTTAAGAATTTTTAAATTTTATTTTTTTCTTCCTAATTTTGTGTTTTTTTGTTTTTATTACTTATTTATTTATATATATTTTATTATTATTATTATTATTATTATTATTATTATTATTATTATTATTATTATTATTATTATTATTATTATTATTATTATTATTATTATTATTATTACTATTATTATTATTATTATTATTATTATTATTATTATTATTATTCAAATACTTTTTCATATGAAAATACGATTTTTACGTTTTGGATTATTTTCTTTTCTTTCCTTCCTCTATTTTATTTTTAATCTAAAAAAAAGTATCAATGAATTTTGTTATTTATTTCCGTCAGATTTTTTTTTTTAACAATTAAATAAATTTTTTTATATTTTGTTATTTGTTTTCTTCATTATTTTATTTTATTTTATTTTTAACAATTAAATTCTTTTTTCATATTAAGTTTTTTTTCCTTATATTTTTATTTTATTTAATTTTTAGCAATTCAATAATTTTTTTTTTAATATTTTCTCTCCAAAATTTTTTAATCCACAATATTTTTTCAATATTTTTTTTTACAAATTTTTCTTTTATTCCTAATCCAAATTTAGCTTATTCCCAATGTAATATTTGAAGTTACCAAATTTTAAAATTTTCTATTTATTTTATTTCAGCTTCTCTCAGATGACTGTGACTCTTGAGCTGCCCTGTTAGATTTCCAGCTGCTTGGGGCAGGCGGCTTTGCTCTTAGTAAGAATGCCACACTGAGGCAGCACTTTAATAAAAATGCATTAGGAGCAAAGGCCAATGCCATCATCATCATTATCGTCACAGTCACCGTCATCGTCATCGTCACCATGACAGTCAGCGTCACCGTCACCGTCACAGTTACCGCCAACGCGTTGGTGTCACCTGCCAGCCTGGATTATTGTTAGGGCCAGAGCGATGCGGTTGAAAATGGTTTGGATATATTTATTGGCCGGTAAGTGAGCTTGAGGGTGAGGGCCTAGGGTGCTTAACCCTAATTTACCGTTAGGTTTCCAAAAAAATAATTCTTAATTCAATGAGTCAAAGGCGGCAGGAGCAGCTGTCTCCGGAAGAGTTCGCTGATCCGAATCCTGGACACCCTCAACTAAATAAAAACAAAAAAATTGAAATAAAAAATGACACACGCTTAATCCACCAACACACACACACACACACACGCACACCCAAGTAACGGTGCATATTTTTGGGCTGCTTTCTTTTTTTGTCATGGGCAGTTCAATGCACCGGTTGCCAGCCTGGCTGGTTTCTTTCTTAGCTTTTGTTGTTGTCGTTGTTGTTGTTGTTGGAATTGGTTTGGTTGTTTTGTTTGCGTCGTCTTCCGTCGTCTTTTGGCCGTGCCACACGCTGTTATTTATGGGCCGGGCGAGTTTTGGCAAAAAAGGCGCAACAGACGTTCAATGTCCTGCAGCCAAAAGATGTGGCTAATAAAATGTGACGAACCGACGAACCTCGCTACAACAACAACAACAAGACTAAGGACAACAATGAAAGCAACGTCTCAGACACTTTGAGCTTAACGCAAAACGCAACAACAACAACAAAAATAAACAAACGAAAATAAAAAGCGAAACGAAAAAGGCAACAAAATTGCCGACGCTGCCGCTGCCATTTGCCTTTGGCTTTGCCTTTGCTTTGGCCGTTGCTGTTTACCGTCAGGACACGCAGCCAGGACATTGACACCCGAAAACAAACGACCGAAACGCCGAAAATAAGCTAAAGAGAGAGAGTGAAAAAAAGGACGCACAGGACGAAGTCCTACAACGACGACAACGCAAAAGCCCCATCCCCCCCCGTCCCCTTCAAACAAAAAGCCAATGGCCCTGTGCGTCTCTCTGTGTGTGTATGTGTGTGTTTGTGTGTGTGTGTGTGTGGCACGTGCGTGTGGCGGGTGGATTATCCCCTAGGTAGGCAGGCGAGCCTTGTCAGTCACTCACATTTTGCCAGCCTTAGTCCTTTCTGTCTGCCCGGCTGTCTATCGGTTCGTTTATCCCAAAAGACTTTTGCCATCTCTTTCACTCTATATCGCTCTCTCTCTTTCTCTCTTTCTCTTTGACTGTTTCATTCCTTCACTTGTTCGGAGTTCATTGAACTTGTTTTGTGTGCTCACAATTTTTTTTTGGGCGTAAATCAAAAAAAAAAAGGGACCTCTTGACTCGACGCTGCCGTCGTCGCAGTCGTCGTAGTCGTCGCTCTGCCGCTTCACAGCTGACTTGACTTGGGAGGGGGGGAGGGAATCATGTGTATCCTTCTGGCAGCGCCGCAACTGATGACCATTCATTCATTGCGTATACGCAGCCTGCTTTGCCAAAAGTTCAATGTTCTTCAAAAATTTTCTTATTCTGCTTTCAGTCAATTTGGACGCTGCATTTTCTGGCCTGCCTGGCTGCCGGCTGGGGCAGCTAATGGGGCTTTCCTTTTTCTCTATGCTCTTTGGCTACTTAAGTATTTCTTCTTTTGGATACACACTTGAGGCCAAATCATGTTGCCAAGGTTTGTTGCCAAGCCAAAATGTTGCCAAAGGTTTTGAAAGGAGAAGAACCTTTTCATAAGTGATAAGGGAATTTTTTTTTTATTCTTTGTGAAGAAAATTTCTGAGAGTCATTTTTGAGGTTCCTAATGTTTCTTTAAGCTTTTAGTCAGTTGGTCCCGACGACTTAGCCCTGATCTTTGAAGTCTCGCAACAGGGCTCGAATCATTTAGCTTTCACCAAGCTGCAGATCTATCGATATCGTGGTCTATCGATAAATGTTTGGGACTCCCAAGATAGTCTCTCATTTAATTAAGTCGATTAATTTTGAATTTAAACTTGATTTATGTGACTGCCTTTGGGTTATCTTGGAAATTTCCTCTGGACTTTCAATTACCTTGAACTATCACCAAACTTATTGAAGATTATCCTGGTCTATCGGTGGATAGTTTAGATTTTAAAATTGGCCTTTTATCTTGTACCTAAGCGGAAAGCTGAGACACTTGATTTGACTCTGAGAAAATTGAATTATGAGGCTTCTTTTTCATAGGAACCACTAGGCATCTTCCAAGCTATCGATGAATATATCGATCAATACTTTGGATTCTCAGGATATTCCCTTATCTTGTCTCTGCTTGGAAAGCTACAGAATTGAAATTGGTTTGATCAATTCTTCACATTCCGATTGATTCAACTCCATTCGAATTGAATTCCCTAAAAATTCTTTTCTGTTCACAAAGAAATTCTTATAAATTTATTTGTGTATCTATTAATTATTTTATGATTGTTACACTTGCTTTATTGCCTTACTTTTACTACTGACCAAAGCAATCAATTAAAAATTGTTGAATTGCCTTTTCTTTCTTCCCTCGTCTTCTGCTCTTTCTACCCAATCAGCCTCGTTGTCTTCGAGTTGGTCTGGTGTCACTATTTAGATAGAAATACGATGATAGTCAAAACAAGTATAAGAGATATATCCATGTGTGTGTGTTTGTGTGTGTAGATGGTATATTATGGATACTAAAGCATTTTGCCGTATTTATGGTAGCCGCGTGTCACATAATAAAACTTGACTAGGCAATCGCTGAGTCGGCATCAAATGAAGAAGATTCCAAAAACCAAAAAAAATAAAAAAAAGAAAATAAATATATATAATATAAATAAATAAAAAAAACGGAGAAGAAGAAGAAGAGGAAGAAAAAGTAGCCAAGTGACCAGCCGACCACCAACGACATGCAAATATATCTATGAGATTGCTCGTGTATCTTGTGCGTGTGTGTGTGTGTGTGTGTGTCGCTTCAGTGATCATTGTTAAGATCAACTAGAAAATCCCCCTACAACAAGAAACTAGCTCCAAAGAAGCACCACTATAAGAAGTAGAAAAAGAAGAAGCAGAAGAAGAAGAAAAAGTATCTTTTTTTTTGTTATTTTTCTTACCATGAATGGGAAACATTTCAGTTCAGTTGGCGGCGCATGAATAAAGCAGTCAGTTGGTAATACATTTTGTATCATGTTGTAGTTGCACTAACCAACAACAACATCAACAACAGCGGCAGCAACAATCCTAGTTGGCTGCACTTAATTTCAGCGCTTAACAGACAATTAAAATCCAATTAATTCTGACGTTTATTATGCTAAGCCGACTGTAGAGACCCAACACAGCCGACAGACTCTTCCACCAACTACGACTCTTCTTTAGCCAGTCTTCCCGATGCCTTCTCCTGCCTGCCTGCCTCTCCCCTTGCCCCCTCTCACCTTGCTCTTGTCTTTGGCCATTCAAATCGCGCTGCCTTTGGGCACAGTGGAACAGTTTTGATTTCAATTTTTTGTCTTCTTCCACGAAAACTCTAAGAAAAACGAAATAATTTTGAGCCTTTTTAGCTGCGATTAAATAAAGATATTCTTGGAGCTAAGAACTGAGTTACTTTGAGGAAATTCTTAGAGCTAAGAACTGAGTTACTTTGAGGTGATTCTTATTGGTAATATCTGGGACTCTTTAAGGATATTTTTAGAGCTTAAAACTGAGATACTTGGAAGATATTCTTAGAGCTCAAAACTGAAATACTTTGAAGATATTTTTAGAGCTAAGAGCTGAGATACTTTGGAGGTATTCTTAGAGTTAAAGTCTGAGATTCTTTATAGCTTAGAACTGAGTTACTTTGAGAATATTCTTAGAGCTCAAAACTGAGATACTTTTAGCATATTCTTAGAGCCAAAATCTGAGATACTTTGAAGGTATTCTTAGAGCTAAAAGCTCAGATACTTTGAGAATATTCTTAGAGCTAAAATCTGAGATTCTTTTGAAGATATTCTTAAAGCTAAAAACTGAGATAATTTGAAAAAATATGAGGACCTAAAAGCTGTAATAATATGAGGATATTTTTAGGAGAGTCTTTAGATCAAAGACAATGTTTCAAGTCTAAGGAAGGCCTAAGAAATGCAGGTCAAGACTTGAAAGAAACATAAACAAATTTTAAGATAAAATTAAGAAATAAATATGATAACTCCAGGTTAAAGATATCATAAATAAATTGGTGAAAGACTTAACTAAAATTGCCTTTAAATATAGAAGAGATTGCTCAGGGGAAGGCAAAGATAAAGGTTATCCTTGAAGACCAAATTAAATGTAGCTGAAATATTTTTCAGACTCAAAGATATTCCTGTTCTAAACGGCTTCTCCAGAATATTTCAAATAAAGTCTGAAACTCAGAGGAAAGCTGTCAAAAAAAAAAAAGCTTTAAGGCATCGAAAATTATCAAAAAAAAAACCGTTGAATCTTTTTGGGTAGAACTTCTCCTTTTCTCGTGGTTTCAAAGACCCCAAAAGATTCCACCACTGTGCAACGGTTCAGCCAATCTCTCAGTGTGTATGTGTGGAAAAGTTGTCTGCTTGGAGTATTTTTTTTGGCTTAGACAAAGCTAACCAAATGGGCCCACCAACCTAACCGACTACCAATCTTGGTGAACGCGAAGGTGGAGCTGAAGTCTTGAAGTCTTTGAGCCAAACATTCAAAAGTCGTCGCCAACTGTTGTTGGCCTTCTGTATTTCTGTGTTGGCCCTCTTCGACTTGGCCAACTCCTGGAATTTCTATCTTTGTCTTAGCCAGCTTCAAGCAGATTGTCAAGTTGAAAAGATATCCATAAATATGTTTCATTTCATTGGGTATATCTTTGGGTATTTCTTAAAGTATCTAAGAGATTGATTTGGCTTAGCTTACTAAATTTTTTTCGTATAAAGCAAATTTTAGCTTTTGTTTTGAGTGTGCCAATTTTAACGCTTTCGCAAGATGTAAAATATAAACACAAAACAAAGAAACTAAAAATCCAGACAGAAAACAATAAAATGAATGCACACACACACACACACACACACACACACACACACACACACACGCATCAAGACGGGAAATCTAGAAAGATGAAGAAAATTATTTTCATTCTTTTCCTTTTCATCAGCTTAAAAGCTGAAAGCAACAGCAGAGCCTGTATTTGTCTACAGTGGATACTCGAAATAAAGGTTGGTATGTTCTCTTTGCAAATATTTCTTTGTATCCCAAAGATACATTTGGTCTGAAATTTTTTTTTCCAATATATTTATTTGCTTAGTATATTAAAATTTATTTGTATCTTATAGATATATTTATTTAACTACAAAATTATTATATTTTTCATAGATATTTATTTGTATCTGTAGAAAGTTTATTCTAAAGATACATTTTAGTTTTGAAGATACTTTTTTTGCATTAAAGAGATACTTTGTTTTCCAGTGATTTTTTTTGTATCTCAAAGATACATATTGTTTTATGAAATGTTCAAATATTTCCATAGATTAGATACTTTTTTTCTCCAAGAGATACTTATTTGTATGCTAAAGATATATTTATTCTTATGCCAAAATTGTATCGATAAAATTTTCCAAGATATTTTATTTGCAACTAAAGATACAAGTACGTTTTTCTTTATTTGTATCTTTGTATTATTGAAGGCATTTCAGACGAACAGTTACACTCTCCAAAGATACTTATTTGTATCTCAAGGACAAATTTTTTATTTTACAGAATTGTTCTTATCAAATAATCAATCATATTTATTTGTATCTTGAGCTAGTTATTTGCATAGGATAATATATATTTTAAAGATATTTATTTGTATCCAAGAGATACATTAGGTTTTTCGAAATTCTTATATTTTATAATTCTGTTTCATTACTTTTATCAAAAAGATACTTTGTTTCTCAATTTTTTTGTATCTTAAAGATACATTTTTGATAATTTGTTTTTCGAGGTATTTATTTATGCTTAAAGGTATTTAAATGAAATACACACTTTGTTCTCCAAAGTTTTTTTTTGTATCTTAAAGATACATTTTTCATAATTTGTTTTCTGAGGTATTTATTTGTACCTTAAGATACATTAAACCTTTGTTCTCCAAGGTTTATTTTTTGTATCTTAAAGATACATTAGTTTTAGTTTAGTTTTCAAGGTACTTATTTTTACCTAAAGTTATTAATATGAAAAACATATTTGTTTCTTCAAATATATTGATTTGTATCTGAAAGATACTTAAAAAAGAATATTGATTCCATTTTTTATAGTCTCGACTGTTTTGTTCTCTTTGCCAATGACAGATACATTTGCAGCTTATGGATACTTTTGTTTACGCAGCCCACAGACGCTTTTCTTTTCCAATGCGACAAAAAAATGAAAACATTTTTTGATCAAGAAAAAAGCTCAAAGACAAGAAGAAGAAAAAGAAGAAGAAGATATATTTTCATATATGTGCGAATCCTGCAGACGTCAACGCTCATAATCCTTTATTAATTGCCACTCGTCATGTCATTTTATGACTTTGGCCTGGCAAGTAGGCGGAGTGTCAAGGGGGGCGGCGGCGGCACTGTGGGCGTGCCTGGGCTGAGTGTCAAGCCAAGTCTTTTGACGCCATTCGAGTCCATCGGCTTTTACCCACCAAATGAACTCGAATTATTTTGCTCCCTTTTAGCTTTTTTGTAGCTTCTTTTTTCTTCCTGCTTTTCTTTTACACTTTTTGTTGAAATATACTCCATCTCGCTCGCCGTCTGTCTGTCTCACTCTGACTGAGTAATTTATTTACTCAAAACACGCAAAATTATTTTATGCAAATGATTTTGTTGTCAAGTTTGGCTTTTTATTAAGTTGTGCTTATTTTTACATACTTTGTAGATTCTTACCCTATTCTCCTCTCCTCCGACTCCTACTCCTCCGTCTCCCCAGCCCTGCTCAGCCCTAGTTTGCCCTTCGCAATGGTGCCGTTGAGTCAGCAGACAATTTTTGTGGGCGTGGCCTGGCGTTGGCCTTAACTGGATTTGAAGTTGGCTGAAAGTTTTTGAGCCTTTTTGTTTCCTCAAATTTTATTTAATTTTTTATCTTTTTGGGTTTCTTAGGATTTTTTCAGAGCTCACCAAAAATTTTAAAATTTTCTCTCTTGATTTTTTACGCATTTTCAGATATTTTCTTCTTCCTTTTTGATTATTATTTTTTCTTTTTCGATTCTCAAAATTTCTCTAATAGGTTTTTAATTTCTTTGCTTTTATTTTTTTTTTTTTTTTGCTTATCAAATATTCTTTAAGTTTTTTTTTAATATTTTTCTATAATTTTTTTTTTTTGTCTCTTCAGATATTTTCCTTTTTTTTGCTTGATTTTTTAAAATCCCGAAAATTCCTTGACAATTTCTCAATTTTCTTTCTTTTTTTATTATTATTATTTTATTTTAGACTCACCAAAAATTTCTTAATATTTTTTTTTTGTTCTTTTTTTTCAGATATTCCTTTTCTTTTTTGAGTCTATTTTATTTTTCTTTGATATTTTAAAATCCCAAAAAATTCCTTAAGATCTTCTCAATTTCTTCTCTTTTTTATTTATTTTCTTTTAGATTCGCCAAAAATTTCTTGAAAGTGTTTTCAATTCTTTCCCTCTTGATTTTTTAGGTATTTTCAGATATTCCTTTCATTTTTAGATTATTATTTTTTGCCCTCGTTTTTTTTTTTTTTAGATTCTCAAAAGTTCCCTAATTTTTTTTTAAATTTTATACTATTGTTTTTTATTTACTAATTATTTAATTAACTTACCAAAAATTTCTTAAAAATTTTTTCAGTTTTTACTCAAGTATTTTTTTGGTCTTTTCAGATATTCCTTTTCTTTTTTGAGTTTATATTTTTTTTTGTTTCATATTTTTAAATCCTAAAAAATTCCTTAAAATCTTCTCAATTTTCTTTTTATTTATTTATTAATTTTTTGTTGTAGATTCACTAAAAATTTCTTTAACTTTTTTTTCAATTTTTCTCAAGTATTTTTTTTTTTTTTTTGGTCTTTTAAAATATTTTTCTTCTTTTATGAAAATTAGTTTTGTTGCTCGATTTTTTTCGAATCCCAAAAATTCCTCAATTTCTTTACTCTTTAATATCAAAATTTTCTTAATTTCTTAGAATTCCCTTGAAATTTTTCTTAAAATCTTTTCCACCTTTTTTATTTTTTTTTTTGGGTAGGGTAAAAAGTGCCTTTAGATTTGGCCAAGAATTGCTTGTAATTAACCTCAAATTGATTGAATTTTAAATATATTTAAGCGTGGCCAAGAACTAATCAACCTGGCTCAAATGCCTGCCACCCGCTGTGAAAATACCTGGCCAACTTTCATTTGATTTCAAGTCTCTCCGACTTCGTCTCTTCTCTTCTTTGATTTTTTTTTTTTGTTACAATTTCTGAGGCAATGAACCCAGGGCCAAGTCAAACGGAATACCAACAAAAAATTGTCGCTAGTTGTGAATTTGCAAATCAAGATTTGCCAAAATGCTGAAAGTATTTCAAAGCCTATCAAAGAGTATCTCACATAAAAAACAAAAACAATCTTAACACTCGAAAGAAAATCGAAATAAATTTTGATTTATTTCAAAGTTTTTATTTGTCAAATCTTTCTAGGGTTAAAGACTTCGACCCAATTTGCTCTACTCTTCTGCTTCTTCTTCTTCTTCTACTTTTTGCTATCTTCCACCATCTGATTGTCTAGTTTTTTTTCTACCTACCTTGAGGCCTTGGCTATGCCCCCAGCGTGTTGATTAATTGTTCGACTTGCCAAATAGAAATGCCCCAGCTGGTTTGGTTTTGGCATTTTGTGCGTTTGACTGTCGACTCCTTTTTGGCTAATTGAGGAAATCGAATGTAAAATTATGTGAACAAAAAAAAAGAATTCGCAAGCCGTGACGCATTTTATTTTATTTTTTTTTGCGAAAAAATAAAACCGCTTGGCTAATTTATGCCGAACCCGTGTATCTGTTGGATAGATTTTGCCCAAGTGCGCCAAATTCACATGAACGCTTCTCGAGTTTTCTGACCTCTCTTATTTCTCTCTTCTTCTTCTTCTTTTTGGTGTTTTGCAATTTTCACTTTGATCATAAATTTTCGCTACTTAAAAACGCCCACAACGGTCAAAATTTTCGGTGTTGAAATTTTATTTCTCTCTCTCTCTTTTCCCACACAACTGAATTTGAAGAAGAAGACGAAGGCGACACCAAAACAAAAAAAGCTTCACTTGCTCAATTGGTCAATTTTTCTTAGAAGCGCGCCAAAAACAATTGAGACAATTGCGAATTGCAAAATGATTGCAAACTGATAAGTGGGTGTCCAAAGAAGAAGAAGAATTACATTTTGGATATATCTTTAAAGCTGAGCTAACCAACTTTGAGTAACTCAATTTTGTCATTGTTCTTTCTTTTGATATTTTTTTTTGCTGACTCAAAGTGAAAATGGAAAAAAAAAGACAAACAATTTTTGGAAAATTTGAATAACAATTCTGATCAGTTAATAATTTAATATGTTTTTATTAGATAATTACTCATTTATTTACCTCATTCTTGAATAGAAAGAATACTTCTTAGTTGGAGCTAAGAATTAAGTCGTTTCTTCCCAGTTCCTTTTCTTGGAGTTTGTTGGGACTGAACCTCGGTTCCTTCTACACTTTCTCTACTTATAATTTACTGGCTTATTCAAAATTACTGTGACTCTTATGGTTCTATTCGAAATCCCCTATATGGTCTAAAGCTTACCGATTCTCCATTCCAATGTACTGTAGATTGGCTTATACCTTTCCCGGTTCTATGGAACAAATTTAGGCTTTACTTTCCTAGAGTTCATTGGGTCTGGAACCTCGGTTTCTTTTACTTTTTCACGACTTATGATTTACTACCATTGCTATGGGATATTTAGAAGTACTGTGACTCTTATGGTTCTATTCGAAATCCCCTTATGGTCTTAAGCTTACCGATTCCCCTTCCAATGTACTGTACATTGGCTTATACCTTTCTCGGTTCTATGGAACAAATTCCTAATCATGCTGAAGCTTTACCAACTGGCTGATTTTCATAGAGTTCGTTGGGACTGGAACCTCGGTTCCTCTTACACTTTATCCACTTATGACGGACTACCATTCATATAGTTTATTTAGAAGTACTGTGACTCTTATGGTTCTATTCGAAATCCCCTATATGGCCTAAGGTTTGCCGATTCCCCTTTGAATGCATTGCACATTTGTTTATGCCTTAATCGGTTCTATTAATTAAAAAGTTACTTATGTTTAATCTTTATTAAAAGTAATTCATACCCAAAGAAATTATTATATGTTTTATATATTTCCGCTATAATTCAGCTTATAAAGTTTCAAAGTTTGGAAAAGCTTTTGGAATTATATTTTAGAAACCTCAAGTTTTTGCTTATTTTATTAAGAATTGGAGTAGATTTTTTGGTTTAAGAGATAATTAATTCTATTTATTTCTAACCATATAAATATTATCTAAGATCGAGAGAATTTGAGTAGAGTAATGGCATTCTTCATCCCTAAAAGAATTTCTTTCGGGGGGAGTTGTGCCAGCTCCTCCTAGGTCTGGATTAGCTATCTGTCTTTCAGGCTCGACTTACTATCTGGAGAATAGATTTTTCAGGGCATTTTAGAAGGTTGAACCCCGATGTTTCTTATGGGAAAAGTTGTGAGTTGCTTTTTCCTAGTTATCATTATATGTTTCTAGATCTGGATAAGCTGTTGCCAGACTCCACTGACAATCTATACATTTTTTCAGGGAATTCTAGAAGTCCGAACCCCAATGTTTTTGGTCTTTTCTCTTATTGGAATTTCCCATTCTGAAAAAGAAACCTCTCTTTCGGGGGGGACTTGTGAGTTGAACCGATTCTCCCTGGATTAAGTCTAACTACTCAGACTATATTTTTTTCATAGAGCTATCAAAGCTCTTAGTCTAATATTTTGGGACTTATTATTTACTGGGTCAGCCAGGTTATCATGTTTTTAGATTCGAGGGGAAACTAATTTCATAGTTGATCATTTCAAAGGCTTTGTGGGGCTTGGAAATATTTCAAACTTTCTCCTTTTTGATCTTTTAAGATCTACAAGCATTTTTTTTTTTTTTTTTGGCTCAAATTGCACAAATCATATTTTCTTTTAATTAACATAAAAAGAATTAGTCAATTTTTATCTCTTTTAGCATTTTTTTTTTTAATAAAAAAAAAAAAAAAATAATGGTTTATTTCAGAGCTTTTATTTTTTTTGCAAATTTTTTGACCTTTTTCGGTTCATTGACTTGGTTTTTTTTTGTTTGCAAATTTTTGCTCTGGTTATTGTTGTTGTTGTTGTTGTTCCAGCCAACTATCTATTTATGTGTATCTTTGTATCTATTTATCATGCTTGTTGCTAAACATAAAAAAAATTAATTAAAAATTTTTGATAAAAACCCATCAAAATAACCGTTAGCTTGTACTCGAAAAAAATATTTTCGAAAAAAAAAGAAAAAAAAACGGCATTAAATTTCAGTTCATTGTATCTCGTACAGAGTGCGTATCTATCAGATACACACACACACTGGCAAATTTGAAGAAGCGTCGACGTCTCCCTCTGGCCCAAAGCCAAAGTTGATTAAACTCGAGTGTGTTTGCCGGCACAACAAAGTTCAATGCACGCCTGGCCGGCCTGGCCAAAGTATCTGATGGATACAAAAGCACACACAGTCAACAGTCAAGCTTTGCGTGCGTGAGTGCGTAAAAAGCTTTCAGTATCTAAGGGAATGTTTCTAACTGTCTCTCTGTGCGTGTGTGTATGTGTGTGTGTGTTAAATAAAAGCGTCGTCTGGCTAACCTTGACAATGAAATGCGTGCGGTCAATAATGAAATGAGAGACAACCAAATAATCAATATTCAAATTGGCTACTTAAAGCTTTGTCAGTCTTTTTTTTTTGCCTTTTGGCTTTTTAAATAAAAGTGAAAATTATTTGAGCAAATTTTTTTGGTTTAATTTTTATCATTTTTTTAAAAGTATCTTGTATCTTTTCTATGAAATATATAAAATTCACAGCCTTAAAGGAAAACAAAGAGTAAGAGTAAAAAGAAGAAATATTTTTCCAAATTTTCCTTTGATCTTTCAATTTTGTTTTTTTCGCTTTTCCTTTTGCCTCAAATTTTCTTTTTTTGTCACGCTTGTTAATGACATTTTTTTTTGTGTTGTTGTTGTTGTGGTTGCCATTGCCACCTTATTAGCCACCATTAACACTTTCGTCTAACACGAGGTCCCTTCCACCCGCTCCTCGCCACCAACCGCCACCAACCCGTCGAGTCCATTCGTCGAGTCCCTTGGGCTGCAACGTTCTTTTGGCCACTTTTTCTTGGCCCTGGCTTTGCTTTGCCTTGGCTGCTTTCTTCCTTGCTTCCTTGCTTCCATTCTTCCTTATCTCTTTGTCCTTTTGCTGTCAAGTTGGTAAGACATCAGACAACAGAATGCCAACAACAGCAGGGCAACTAAAATGAATGAAGTTGTCGCCGTTTGCCGTTGCCTCCGCCTCCGCCTCCGCCTCCTCCGTTCCAAGCAAGCAAAAAAAAAAGGGCAAATTTGTTGTCAGTTGTTTTTCACCTCTCCTCCTCAGCTTCCCGCTGGGTCTTCTCAATTTTATATTTCCAAATTCTTGAAAATATATTTATATATATATTTCTGCTTTTTTTTGTATTCTTGTCAGTTTCTTATGAATCTGAACAGGCCATTTGGCTTTGGGCCTGGTTTGAAATTTGTTTGAATTTTTTTTTATTATTTTTTTTTCTTAGATTTTTTGTTTTAGTAATTTTTGGGAAGAATAATAATTTTTTTTTTAACAAAATAACTCTTAATTTTTTTTGGTTACTTATAATTTATTTATAAGCCTAAAGTAAGGATTTCCCTTTGAGTCCTTCGATTTGTTTTTTTCTTTTATAGAAAAAGTTAATATTTATTAATTTTCTTAATTTTTTTTTTTTAACAAAATAATTCAAAATTTTTTTATTTTTAATAAATTTTGTTTTTAAATAATGTACAGATTTTCATTAGATTTCTTGGGGATGTTTCTTTCTGGTTTTTCAAGATTTGTTTTGTTAATTCTTGAAGATATTTTTTTTTGGTTTTTCAAGATTTTTTTTAGATTTATGTTTCAATTTTTTTTTTAGAAAAATTATTATTTTGTTTTTTTTTTTTTTTTTTTAACAATATATATCTTTATTTTTAGTAGATATATTTGTAACCTAAATTAATGACTTCCATTAGAATTCTTGGGGATATTTTTTTTAGTTCTTTTCAATATTTTTTTTAACTTGATTTTTCCATTTTCTAAATTTTTTTTTTTTTAATTTTTTTCTTTTTTTTTTTAATATTTCCTAAGTCCTTTTATTTTTAACAAATATTATTTTAAGCCTAAATTCATGACTTCTTTAAGAAATCTTGGAGATGTTTTTTTTTAAATTTGTTTTTCTGGTTTTTCAAATTTTTTTCTTAACTTTATCTTTATCTTTCAATATAATAAAATGTTTTTTTAGATAAATTTTATTTATTATTTTTTTTTTTAACAAAATGTTTCTTAATTTTTGTATTTTAATAAATATTATTTTAACCTAAATTAATGACTTCTTTAAGAAATCTTGGAGATGTTTTTTGGTGATTTTTTTTTTATTTATAATATTTTTATTTTTTTTTCATATTTCCTAAATTTTTGTACCAAAGTGTTCACCGCCCAAAACTCCTTTTCATAGGGCATCTAAAAGTCGCCCCGACTTGGCCTCTTGTTTCGGTGGATCCCCTTTTTGTTTTGTCTTATTTTGTGTTTTTTGAGATTGGCATTGTCTGGCTGTGTTTTTCTTTTGCTCTCAGATTATTACAGCTAATTAAAAAAGCATCTTTTGCGTATTCTCTTTACATTGCCGCAGCTTGGGTCACGGCCTTTTGGCTTGTGTGTCGATATATAAATTTTTATATAGGAATATCTTTGAGCAGAATCAGGGGGAATATGGAAGCAAGTTTTGATTAGGCTTCAATCGATTGGTATAAGACAAAAGGAATACCTTGGCCTTTCTTGAATTCCTCGAAGAATTTCAATAATTTTATTTTTGTCTCTGACAAAAAAAAAAGAGAGTCTTGTTGCTTCGACCAATTCTGGTTTCTCGTTTGGTTCGTATTTGCCCTTTTTAATTTTGCTTTATCCTTCGAGGGTGTAACGACTTAATGGCAATGCTAATGAATAGTGACAGATTCGTTGAGCTTGAAGCTTTTCTTTTTCACATTTTTTTTTTTTTTTTAATAGTTGCTGAAAGGATTTCTCTTCTTCTTCTTCTTTTTCATGTGTGATGATTAACAGAATATCTGGAAATTTCCATTTAACTTAATTAATTGGAAGAGGACTTAAAAAGGATGTGGGCTTCACTCTTTGCTCTAAGATTAGGAGGTGTTTGAGACCTCCCAAAGATACACCCAGATGGGTTCTGATTCGTTTCATTAGCTAATTTGATATAGGCAGAGGGTTCCATATGCCCCTCGATTTCTATGAAGCTTTGAA